>WOXC01008873.1:32500-545422 GCA_011680675.1 Gymnobelideus leadbeateri | reverse complement strand
TACATAGTTTGTGGAGAATCTGGGGGCAGAGAGGCTTGGATGAGCTGTTTCTACTCCGCCATCTTGGCTCCGCCCCCCCAGTTCATATTTTTCTTGGAAGCTTTTGGTTCAGGAGTTCTGACTTCACTGTCTTCTTCCTGTTCCATGCTTTGATCCTTTTTGTCCCCAAAATAGGAGTCTAATGTTGAATTGCTCTGCTTGCTTTACTTATTTTGATTGCTCATATTGCCGCTGAATTACTTGACTTTTGAGCTTTTTGCCAGAGTAGGACTCTGCTACCAGACAGGGGAGCTTTGTCCCAAATCGCTGGGGTTTTCTCAGCTGCAAGAGGTATTAGTTGGGTTCCCTCTCTGAAGCCTCCACATGCTCTGGCAAGCTGGTCATACACCCTAGGACTTCCACCCTAGACAGCAATTCAGATCCAAGCAGGTTAAAGCAAGAGCGATTACCCCTCAGACTGGTTGCTTGGTCCCCCTACAGTCAACAGGCCAGGAGCTCTGAAGTAGCCACTTGGTGGTGGCTGTACATTCGCCACACTTCAGTGGCTTCTCCCTCCTCAGGGTAAAGGCCAGACCACATTCCCAGCTCCCAGAGTTCACACTGCACTGACCTCTCACTTTGTCCTTAGTATCTATGGGTTGATAATTCTGGAAACTGCCACAGCTGTTGGTGATCTGAAGTCCCTCCAGCCACTGACTGGTTGTGGCTTTCTTGAGGCCAAAATCTCTGGTTCAAGCAGGGCTGGGCTAGCCTCCCTGAGCACTGCACTGGCCCCTGCCTTCCAGTCTGTCTTCAGTGTGAGGTTAGCTTCTCTGTGTCACTTTGTGGGTTCTGTTGCTCCAGAGTTTGTTTAGAGTCATTTTTTACATGAATTGGAGGAGGTGCCATCTTGACTCTGCCCCCGAGCCTTCATTTCTTATAATACAGTAGTATTCTATAACATTCATATACTGTCACTTGTTCAGCCATTCCCCAAATGATGGACATCCCTTCAGTTTCCAAGTCTTGCAATCACAAAAAGAGCTGCTTATATATATTTTTGCATGTTTGGGTCCTTTTCCCTTTTTTATGATCTCTTTGGGATACTGACCTAGTAGGGCCATTGCTGGATCAAAGGGTATGCATCTTTTGGTGGCTGTTTGAACATAGTTCCAAATTGCTGTCCAGTATAGTTTTATATACATATATAGTTTATAACTCCACCAACAATTCATCTCATCATGAAATTTACTGGAGGATATTCTTTGCAGCTCACAAGAGTCTGAGCAGGGTTGGACTTAGACTGGAGAAGTGCTGTGCTTCCTCTTGTTCTTGAGGTTGGCTTCCATCAGCTATATGCAGTGACTTGAGAGTTGTGCCACCTCTCCAGATTACTAGTGGGATTTGCACTATCAAAGATGTGGCGGTAGAGTATTCTGCATGAGGTACCATCGCCAAAGAGGGTTCACATGGTTTCCTTCTTGATATAAGAAAAGGTTTGGTCTCTGATATACCAAAATACTTGTTTTCTAATTCCCAGAGATATTAAGGCAGTGTTAGCTACATGGGATTGTGACCTTTCGTCTATTTACATGGAATGTTGAAATGGGAACTAATGAAAAAAAAACCACTATGTTGGCTGAGATAAGTAATATAAAATTTGAAAGCAGGGAATGATTTCAAACAGGTTACATGTCTGAGGCAAAATAAATACAATTATCAAAGGCAAGCAAGAGAATAATCATTTAATATCCTTAAGATTTCTTATGTCTCTTGACCAGAATCAAGTAGAAAAGGCTTTGAAGCTGTTTTTGGAAAAATCATGGAACTTAACTTTAAGAATTTAAAGTTTTCCCTTATTAATGTTTCTATTTGTCCCCAAAATAGGAGTGTAAAGTTGGGTTGCTCTGTTTCCTTTGCTTCCTTTGCTTGCTCATGTTGCCACTCAATTACTTGACTTTTGAGCCTTTTGCCACAATAGAACTCTGCTACCAGAAACAGGAACTTTATCCCAAATGCGGTTTTCGTAGCTGCTGGAGGTATTAGTTGGATACACTCTCTGAAGCCTCCACAGGCTCTCAAAGACTGCTCACGCACCCCAGGACAACCACCCTAGACAGCAATCCAGATCCAAGGAGGTTAAAGCAAGAGTGATTACCCCTCAGACTGGTTGTTTGGTCCCCCTACAATCTGCAGACCAGGAGCTCTGAAGGCACCAGGAGGTATGGCGCCTCCCCCGCTTTTCACCCCAGGGGCAAAGGTCGTATTGCATTCCGAATTCCCAGGTCCCAAAGTTCTCAGTGCACTGACTTCTTACTTTGTCCTTGGCATCTATGGGTTGATAATTCTGGAAACCTCCACAGCTGCTGGTCAGGCCCACCCTGAGGCTAAAACTTCTTGCTCATGGGGGCTGGGCTCTGCTCCCAGAGTGCTGTGCTGGCTGCTTGCTGCCAGCCTGCTAGGCTATCTTCAACAGGAGGTTAGCTTCTCTGTGTCATTTTCTGGGCTCTGTAGCTCTAAAGTTTGTCTAGAGTCATTTTTCACATGAATTGGAGGAGGTGGAATCTGGAGCTGTGTGGAAGTCCTGTTTCTACTACACCATCTTGACTCTGTCCCCTTATTAACATTTCTAAAAAGCATCCCTAGAATAACATTTGCAGTTTTGGAAGTTTCAAATATCCTTATATACATTATGGACACTGTAATATAAGCCAGATTATATTGTACACTGTGTCACTAACAATTTAACTGATACTTGTATATCAGTCCAGTATGTGAGCTGTTTGTACCTTTTGCCTTTGTGATTCTCCTACCTCCTTTTCTAGTCAGTCCCTTGAATGGTATCTTTTACATTATTTCTTGTCTCTGAATAGTCATTGGTGAAGAGCTGTATTATATTTATGCCACCTATACATCTCTTCATTGCCTTTTGAACGATGTATAATTTTGATTATTTAGAGATTGTGGTGGTCAGTGATTGACAGCTGACATAACATTGCTAGAACATTGGTTTTAAATAAAAGGTTTTGTTTTTGAGATCTTGAACCTTGAGATCAGTGAAATTACTATAATTTCCCAAAAGTGATCCAGCCTACTTTCTTGTTCAGTTCCCTTCTGACTCATTGTCTGTCTGAAATATCTCTCCAAGATCCATGTACTAACATGCCAGAATAACGAGCTATTGTTGTATATCATACTCTAGAACCTTAGGGGTAAATAAAAACTGACTTGAGGGCCAAATCCAGCCCACTCTCTGATTTTTGTACCACTTCATATAAAACATATAACTCACAGACTATACAAAAGCAGGCAGCCCAGGCCATCCTGTGCTTACCTATGCTCTAGAGCTATGTTTCCCAGAGTTTGGTCTGGGGATCTCTGTGGGGTACGTGGGGCAGGTCCTAAACCTTCTCAAAGCATCCATGAAGTCAAAACTTTTTTCATAATAATATTAAGTTATTCAAATGTCTACTATGGTAAATGGTAAATATCAGTACATATAACCCACATACACAAAAGTTCTTTGGGGTTCTCAATTCTTAAAGAATATAAAGGACCTAAGACCAAGAAGTTTGGGAACCACTACTCTAATCTAGACAGTAGCATTCTTCTTCCTCTTGTTTTTTTCCAAGGGCATGGAATGTGATATTCCAGAGGTCAAATGAGCTGGGATTAAAACCAAGAATCACCTACCCAGCAAAACTGAATATCATGTTTTTGGGAAAAATATGGTCATTCAGTAGAATAGAGGACTTTCAAGCATTCCTGAGGAAAAAACTAGAGTTGAATAGAAAATTTGACATTCAGCCACAAGAAGCAAGAGATGTTTGAGAAGGTAAACAGGGAAAAGAAATCATTATGAACTTATCAAAGTTGAACTATTTACATTCTCACGTGGAAAAACAATAACTGTAACTGATGAAACTTTTCTCAGTATGAAAATAGTTGAAGAAGGATATATGGGCATATGAATACATATGTGAATATGTGTATATATGTTTTCAGGTATACATAGATAGAGGGCACAGGCCGAATTTAATAGGAAGGCATCATACTTAAAGGTGAAATTAAGAGGTGAGAGATGAATATAATGAGAGGAAATGGGGAGAGACAGAATGGGGTGAACTATCTCATATAGAAGAAGCAAGGGAAATGGTTACAAGGGAAGGGAAGAACAGGAAGGCAAAAAGGCAAAACCTTATTCTCATTGAATTTGGCTCAGGGAGAGAATGACATACACACTAAATAGGGTTTCTCACCTTACAGGAGAGCAAGGGAGAAGGGGATGAGAGGGGAGATGATGGAAGGGAGGGCAGGCTGGTGTGAGGGGGAGTTGGAACCACTCACTTTTGAAAAGGGACAGTATCAAAGTGGAGAGTGGACCAGGTGGGAGGTGATATAGGAGGGAAGGAAATATAGTCAGTCTTTTACAATATATCTACTATGGTAACGTTTTCCATAGCTACACATGTACAGTATATACTGAGTTGCTTATCTTCCTTTTAAAATCAAATTTTTAAAAAATATATAAATACTATGTTTAATACTGTTTTGCATATAATTGGGAGATAAGATATGCAGGCATTGGGGCTGTAGGCTTCACCTTGCCCTACTGGAAAATTCTAAGGGAGTATGGGAGAAAAGAAGGAGAGAGCAGATTGGATGAGGGGATAACCTGTGGGACTGCTATTCTGGGGTGGTGAGTAGGGGGAAAATGGGGGAAAAATTGTAACTCAAAATCTGACAGAAATGAGTGATGTAAACCAGAAGTCAATAAAGCATTTGGAAAAAAAAAAGAATATGTATGTTCTCATATTTTCATAATTTTCATTTCCATACTTATATAGATATATATATATGTATATAGATGGATGATTCCTAAAGATTTATAGAGGTAATAAAGTAGGTTTATAAGTTGTCATTAATGTACTCGGACCCGGCCTCAGACACTTAACACACACCCAAACAAAAAAACATAGCCATGTGACCTTGGGCAAGTTACTTAACCCCAATTGCCCTCCAAAAATTGCCCCCCCAAAATATATATATATATGATCTGTGGTTTTGCAGCATTGTTTTTTCTTTCCTTTATTTTTTCCCCTTTTTGGAGGGCAATTGGGATTAAGTGACTTGCCCAAAGTCACAATGCTAGTAATTGTGTCAAGTATCTGAGGCCGGATTTGAACTCAGGTCCTCCTGACCACAGGGCAGGTACTCTATTCACTGCACCAACCAGGCGACCCTCTTTCCATTTTTTTTTTGTTTTGTTTTGTTTTTTAGAATTCATCACAGTGAAACTTGATTAATGTTTTATAATGATCCTTTTTGTTATCATTTTATGCTGTGCTTAGATCTAAACAAACAACCTGTAGCTTTTAAGTGAAATCTTATTAGTCTTGAGCCTTTATTAATAGGTATTCATGTCAGATTTTATATGTATACACACACATATATATGGCTATAAGTCATACTAATTATAGATTATTTTTAGGTCATCTTATTTTAGATGGTCACTAGAACCTCTTTTGCTTTTCCCTCTTGCCTATATTGATTTGGTCATTCCTGATGTTTTCTATATAGTTTCACTTTTTTCCCATTGCATTGTGTTCTTTTTAATGTTAGTTTTTATTTTATTTTTTCTCAATTGTGTATAAACAAAAACATTCATTTTAAAAAATTTGAACTCCAAATGCTCTTCCTCCTTCCCACCCTCCCTCTCTTCCTTTCCTTAGATTATACTGGTGCAGTCATGCAAAACATTTCCGTATTACTTTGCATTCTTGGAGGTCATATGGATTCTTTTCTCTTCATTTGATTTCTACTGGGTTCATTTTATCTCCTTCCTCTTAATATTATGAGTTCCTAGGGGGTGGCTGGGTGGTGCAGTGAGTAAGAGCGTCGGCCTCAGAGTTGGGATGACCCGGGATCGAAACTGGCCTCAGAAAATGAGCACCCACACATAAATAATGACTAGCCGTGTAACCTTGAGCAAGTTACTTAACCCCAATTGCTTTAAAATATATATATATATATATATATATATATATATATATATATATATATATATATTATGAGTTCCTAGTATTGTTCTTCCCTAACATTGGTACATTGACCAGGAAATTAATCATTATCAATTTGAAATGCATTTATTTATGTTCATTGTTGTATCACAGTAGGCTCATAACATATTCTATGTGGACTTCCAAACTCATTTAGTCTCATATTCTGTGTTAGTTTTTCTTTCCCCGACCCTTAAGCTCCTGTAGTGTCAGTCTGCTGTTCATAAAGACAACAGCAATGTACATGCATTTATCTAAACCTAGTGACCATAGTGAATTCTTGATTCATTTCTAAAATTGCAGAAATTCCCTTGTATTTCACTTTTACCCCACCTTGAATTTCATTTTACTTCCTTTCTGTTCTCAGTGGTGTTCCCCTTCTGTATTATTTTCTTATGTGTCTTAGGAAATTTTCGAGAATGTTTCTTGTTTGACACTTGATAGAGAAGAAGACCAGGAATAAGAGTATTGGAGTAGTCATTGTCACTATTATGAGATTATCCTGTGCTTGTTAAGGATAAGCACAGAACTGGAAGTAGAGGTGATATAAGCCATCTAAATGTAGGATGCAGATGTGGAGGGCCAGTAGAAAGACTGAGAGGCTTTCTAGGATAAAGGAACCTGGTCTTCCCTGGAGACATTTGTGAAAGGAAGTTAAAGTATAATTTTGCATTTTGGAGTATGTGCATCTTTATTCAAATTAAAAGGTTAAATTTAAGATATAGTAACTAGAGCCACATTGGGAAAAGTTCCATCCCAGTTTATTACTTGTGGTTAGCACCTACCCAGTAAAGCATGAAGAAGCTGATAAATACAATTGATAGTAAGATTGTAGAGGAAAAAAACTGCAACCTTGTTGTGATTGCTTTATTTCTTTAAATGTTGAGATTGTTTGAAGAAAGGGATAAGTGTGTATGGCTTTACCTACATCTACATCTCATTATACCTAACAGTTATTGCAATTTATGGAAATGTTCAATGTATTGATGTTTTTGTTCTGTTCTTTGTTTTGACAAAAGTAATAAATATACTATATTCTAAAATAGTTGTATAAATTATATTTCATATGTTTTAAGATGCACTTGCTTTACCTTAGTCAAACTTATTTTGGTATGAACACAGCTGATTTTAGGAATAACCAAGTGGGAAAATATTTGATATAAATAAATTTTATTTTATGAGCAATATTACAAAAATATTATTTAATATCTAGGAATTAAGTCCTATTAAGCAATTTTGCTTATTGATTTGTAGGATCTCTTTATACTTAATGGAGTATAAAATACTAATTCATAGACATTTTAATACATTTTCTTCATTTCGTAACATGAAATTGGAAAACAAGTTTTCTTAAACCTATATGTATTTATCTTGATTATAGCCAAAAATGCGAGTAATTTGTATGAAATAATACTGTAATCTTTTCTTTTATTTGAAGGTCGGGCTGGGCGTGTTTCTAAAGGGTACTGTTACAGACTCATTCACAAGGACTTTTGGCTAAATTGCATCCCAGATCATGTAGTTCCTGAGATGCTGGTAAGAATTTCATCTTTCTCTCTCAAAACTAATTTTTCATTAGTTTTATCACAGTAAAATGAATGAACAAATTTTAATTTGTAAATTAGGAAAATAAATTTTGTATCTCTGAGATAAGACATAATGCTTTTGTTTAGTAGGGTAATTTTAAGATTCTAAAATGAGTTTTCTTTTTTTGTGCCTTGCTTTGTGGTGCAAAATCCTGGAATGTCAAACTAGCTTAGAACTAAAATATTGAAAACTCGATTTGGAAGGAAATATTGACTGCTTTTGTGCATTGCTGCTTGTGCTTATACCTAAAAGTATTGCTTTTCTTTTGGTGTATGTATTTGGTTTAAGTATTTAAGTATTAAACTTTTGGTTTAAGTGTTTAAATGTGTACAATAAAAGTATCACTCTGCCTCCCTTCTCATTTGGTATGTCAGAGTGTGTTTCTTTTGTAACCAGCTGTAATGATAATGGGAATTTGAAGATCTTCCCTGCCCCTATTGGCCGAATGTAATCACATGGGCCCTATGGTGGGAGGAACTTGCTGAAGGGTGGAGCAGAGCCCACAGGAAGCTGTCAGAGGAGTTAGATGTAGGCGGAGAGGAGAGAGAGGATACAAGCAGACAGATAGCTAGACTTGGGAGCGTTTGTAGGAAGACTAAAGGTATGGTGTTGCTCTCTGTGGTGATAAAGTATACTAACTTCTTTGTTCCTATGATGAATTTGACTTTCTGGTGTTGGGATTTGGTTTTCTGGTTTGGGGATTCAACTTTCTGGTGTCTGAATAAATGTTTTGTTTCTGTCTTCTGTGTGGGGAGTCTGTTATATTTTGTGACTTAGAATTATGCTGGGATACTCATAGTTGCTGTTGGTTCTATGAATATTGCATTGGTGCTACACCAACTATGACAGGCATTTGTTAGTGTAATAGTGGATTGATTTCTGTTATCAGACACTTTTTAAGAGCTCACTTACTTGGATATTTGAGAGAAACAATTTAATGGCATAACTGTTAACAGTGTATCTGTTTTGGTTCTCTGAGTGCTGTATCTGTTATATAGTTAGCTGGACCATACTCTTTCATTTGCTGCAGAAATATGTTTTCTTCCATTTTGATTTAAACTTACCTTCATTATGGGGTTATGGTAAAGGAAGCACTTCACAAATTGTAAAGCACCAATGAAAGGTGTGCTGTTACAGGCTTCAGTACTTTGAGGGTCTGGGATTGTATAGATTCTAATTCTCCTTCCTCTGACACATCACAACCCGTGCCTACTTAGTGTAGTTCATTTTCGGTAGTTCCTATGACTGAAAAAGTTATCATCTTAGAAATTTCCTTTCAAATCTATTGAAAGTGGAAGATTTTATATAAGAGCAAACAGGGATATAGAAGATAAAATAAATAATTTTGATTTATGTAAAATTTTAAAACTTTTGCACAAAACCCCAATGCAGTTAAAATGAGAAAGGAAACAACTAAATGGGGCGGGGGGAGTCTTTGTAGCAAATTTGTCTGATAAAGGTCTTATATATAAGATGTATAAGGATCTGGTTGAAATTTATAAGAATGAAAACCATTCTTAAAAAAAAAGAGAACCCTTCCAAATAAATTTTGGTCAAAGGATATAAAACAGCAATATTCTTTCCCCTATTAACAAGAAATTGTTTTCTCTCTCTTCCACTCCCCTTCACTTACTGAACAAAAAAATATCAAATATATGTAGCCAAATAGAGGAAATTCCTTCATGTTCAAAAATGTATGTTGTCTCATTCTGCATTTTGAGCCTACTATCTCTGTGTTAGGAGTTGGAAAGCGGGCTTCATCTTTGGTCCTTTGGAATTGTGGTTTGTCAGTACACTGATAAAGTTTCTGAAGTTTTTTAAAGCTGCTTTTCTTTATTTTGTTTTTTTTATTGTATAAATGATTCTTGTTCTATTTTTCTCTCTCTCAGTTCATATAGGTCTTCCCAGATTCCTCTGAAACACAATTTCACCATTTCTTATGTGTAATGGTCATTTGAAGATCTTCCCTGCCCCTTAATAGGTCTAAGAGAATTTGAAGATCTTCCCTGTCCCCTACTATGATGAATGTAATCATATAGTACCTGTGGTGGGAGGAGTTTGCTGAAGGGTGGAGCAGAGCCCACAGGAAGCTGGGAGTTAGACCAGTTAGAGCTGGAGGGAGGAGAGGAGACAGCCAAGGAGAGAACTAGGCTTATGAGTGTTTGTGGGAAGGCTAAAGGATGATGTGGTCTCCCTGCTGTGTTATGGTTTATTAACTTCTTTGTCACTATGATGGATTTGACTTTCTGGTGTTGGAATTTGTTTTTTTTTTTTTTTTGGTGTCTATGTTGCTTCTGTCTTCTATATGGAGAGTCTGTTATATTTTGGAATTCAGAACTGTGCCTGCATGTACATAGTCATCATTGTTGCCACAGATATTGCGTTGCTAGTACATTTGGTGACAAGGATGGGATCTTGAAGTACTGGACCTCTATTTGTAGCCAGAAGTATTTTAGAAGAAGAGATGCATATCCCGGATGGGAGGATTCACCTTATTCCTCCCTAGCAAGGGAATGGGCTAAAATTACAGGGCCTTTGAAAGCTGGGAACTGAGGCCACAGAAGAGAGAGCTTAGAGATTTAGAAACATTTGCATGCATTAAAACCAGAGAAAAAACCTGGAAAGAGTATAGTAGAAGAGACTGGGTTTTACTAACAGGTTACCATGTAATATGTAAAAAGCAGAGACAACCTGTTAGAAGAGTAAACTTACATGGAAAGGGAGTTGGCTGTGTTACAGCATTCAGGCTGTCCTTTAGAAGAGTAAGCTGGAGAATCTCAGGTGTTAGAAGAAAAAATTGTGAATTTAGGTAAGAAAAAGCAAAAAACTAACCAAAGGGATTAGGGCATGCTGCCCTAATACAGACTGAGCCTACTTGCCCTGGTGATGGCTGCCAGGAGAATGTGTGGGTGGAAAATGACACGAAGTTAGATGAGGAGGCTTTTATAAGGGCAGAAGTTTACCCCATAAAATAAGAAGAAAGCAGGAGAACCATGGTGGCCAAACAGAATTCAGGGAGATAATTGAGGATTTAACTCAGCAGGAGGTTATTGATATATTAAGCTAATTCAGTCAAAGGATGGGAGAATCATTAGTGTCTTAAATGGTGAGAATCTGTGATGAAGGGGCTAGAGAAGTATGGTTAGGTAGTGCGGATTGCTTGAAATGTATAGGTATTAGAATCCTTTTATATAGCAAGCTTTAAGGGATTACCATATGCAGGGAGGTAACAATACGACCAGTCTGTCAGCTTTGGCTGCTAAGTGATGCAGTAAAATGTATCCCACTGATTCTATGTGACCTAGTGCAGAGAGATCCCTGACATTCACTTAAGGACTATATGAGAAAGTTAAAGGAGGAGGTAATGAAGACAGCTATCATGGTCAGAGATGCCAATGCATATCATAATATCCTCTTAGAAGTTTCTCATAGAAATATCATAGTAAAGACTTCTCTTCCTGTTTATAAGCACCCAATCCTGACTCTACTAATTGGTGAAATAGGGAACTGTCTTTCAGAGGTGCTGGATAAAATTTCACAGCTAAGTGACTTAGGGGAATGGGGAAGAGATAAATTTCTTGGGGAAAAGATAAATTTCTTTGAGAGAAGAGTAAACGATGAATTGATTTAATGTCAGAATAGGTTGATGAGAAAAGAATTGTTTATTGCTCTGTTGAGAGCAGGGGTATATTTTGGAAGAATTGATGGTATTCCAACTCATGAACTATATAAAATGTGCCAATTAAAAAAGGATTTGATGTTAGATGGAATAGGGAAGTAAGAACTGCCCCTGCATATCCTCCTGAACCCTTGTATCCAAGTTTGTCACACCTTCAGGAAAAATAGGAAATTGGCCAAGCCCCAACTTAGATTAAAGAAATACACAGACAGGATTACAGATTGTAATGTTAATGGGATATAACATCTTACTCACCCATTAATAGGCCTCAGGTGGAGCCCATTTAGGGAAGCTTGCTTAGCGTAGACTTGCTTATAAGAAGGCTTTCATACCTTTTGTTAATTTC
The DNA here is from genome assembly GCA_011680675.1 of Gymnobelideus leadbeateri. Taxonomy (NCBI): domain Eukaryota; kingdom Metazoa; phylum Chordata; class Mammalia; order Diprotodontia; family Petauridae; genus Gymnobelideus; species Gymnobelideus leadbeateri. Next base: position 533,772 of record WOXC01008873.1, on the reverse strand, counting down.
TGATAGGCTCTGAGTCATGAGAGTTGCCAGAGCCTTAAAAAATGGACTGGCTCAAAAAGGCAATAAGGAGAAGAATGCCTTAAAAAGTAGAATTTGCCAGATGGAAAAAGAATCTCAAAAGCTCACTGAGGAGAATCATTCCTTCAGAATTAGACTGGAACAAATGGAAGTTAGTGACTTTATGAGGAATCAAGATGCTATTAAGCAGATCCAAACAAATGAAAGAATAGAAGGCAGTGTGAAATATCTCATGGGAAAAACCACTGACCTGGAAAATAGATCCAGGAGAGATAATTTTAAAATTATTGAACTACCTGAAAGCCATGATCAAAGAAAGAACCTGGAAATCATCCTTCAAGAAATTCTCAGGGAAAAAAAAAATTCTCAGGGAAAATCCCCCTGATGTTTTAGAACCAGAGGGCAAAACAAAGGTTGAAAGAATCCACAGATCACCTCCTGAAAAAGATCCCAAAAAGAAAACTCCTAGGAATATTATAGCCAGGTTCCAAAAATCCCAGATCTAGGAGAAAATATTACCAGTAGCCAGGAAGAAACAATTTGAATACTGTGGAAATGCAATCAGGATAGCACAGGATCTGGCAGCTTCTACACTGAGGGATCCAAGGGCATGGAATATGATATTCCAGAGGGCAAAGGAGCTGGGATTAAAACCAAGAAACACATACCCAGCAAAACTGAGTATCATGTTTCAGGGGAAAATATGGGCTTTGCTTCCAGAGTGCTGCACTGGCTGCTCCCTGCCTGCCTGCCTGCTGTCCTCAGTGGGAGGCTAGCTTATTTGTATGTTGTCTCCCCTGTTAGATTGTAAACTCCTCAAGTTCAGGGACTTTTTGCCTTTCTTTGTATCCCTAATGTTTAGAACAGTGCCTGACCCATAATAGGCCCTTAATAAACGTTTATTGTCTGACAACTTAAGAATTAATTATATTAATTTAAATTGTCAAATAAATACAAATTATTAAGTGTTTTGGCATTTTTTTTAAGTCTTCTCAAATGTAGGAATCTGAGGCCAACCAGGTTTTACTTTATTTCATCCCATTAAACCTAATTTGAATTGAACTGAATTTGAATCTAAATTCAACTAATATCTTAAATCTCAATTATTTCCTTGGGTTTATCAATTTGACATTAGACCATTTCCTTTGTCTAATTTCTTCATTCATTATTTTTTCGTTCACTAAAATTGATGAAACTGATTTGTTACTAAGATATTAAAAGTATAGATTTTTCTTTTGAGACTTAAATATAGATTTCAACTCTTTCTGCATTTTATAGGACTCTTGAATAGGGTAGGCTGCTTTACAGGGTTGAAATGGCTGAAACTGTATGTCAGTCTTTATATTCCTATATGATATCACTATTATATGTATAAAATCTCCCCAGTAGAATGAGTTCCTTAAGGGCAGGGGACAATGTTTTTTTCTTTGTATCTTTAGTACCTAGCTTAGTCCTTTGTACTTTTGTAAGCAAGCTTTATAAATGGTTATTGCATTGAAAATAAAAAGATAGAGTGTACACAAGTCTTTGTATGTGTATCAGACAATGGCCAGTCTGGTGACAGTGACATTTTTCCACATGAGCTAAGTAGATACACCTCTTATCACCAGGCCAGTAGTTGAACGCTTGCTATAGAATCTGTCAGAAGAGTCAGTGATATCTGCCAGTATCATCTTCCAAGACATAGGGTCAGTGCCACACCAAGATGAGACATCAGAGGTGGACTTGTATCAGAAGGTTAAATGTGAGATTTCCACAGCAGACTGTCTGAGGCTGCCTGGTATCATGAAATAAACAATGAAGTGTAGACTTTGAGTCCCACCTCCATTACTTACTCAGCATGTAAGAGCTCTGTTACCATGAGTAAATTGTAGCTTTTTGATGAACCTTTAAAAACACAGAACCAAAAAACCCCTCTCTTCTTTGGTTTAGAAAGGGCTATAATGTATAATATATATTATTATTATTATATATTATATATAAATGGGGGGAGAAAAGAGAGACATGTATGTGGGTGGTTGGGTGGGAGAATAATCCTGGTTATTTAGCTTACAGTATTGTGAAGAGGAAGGTATTGTAAATATTAAAAGTGAAGAAAAATGATCTTTTGTTACAGTTTAATTTAATTTTTTATTTTGCTAATTTTTTTTAGCGATGTCCATTAGGAAGCACAGTCTTAAAAGTAAAGTTGCTTGATATGGGTGAGCCAAGAGCTTTGCTAGCAACTGCTCTTTCTCCACCCAGCCTTGGTGATATTGAACGAACCATCCTTCTGCTAAAAGAGGTAGGATTCTTTTTCTTTTTTCAATCTATTTATTTATTTACAGTTTTCAGCATTCATTTCCACAAGATTTTGAGTTACAAATTTTTCTCACCATTTTCCCCCTATCCCCCATTCCAAAATACTAAGCCTACTGAATACCCCTTCCTCTAATCTGTTCTCTCTTATATCCTCCCCCATTCACCCCTAACTTTCTAGTAGGGCAGGATGGATTTCTGTACCGCAGTGCCTGTATATCTTATTTCCCTGTTGCATGTTAAAAAAAAAACCAACAATTTTTTTTAAACATTTGTTTTTAAAACTTTGAGTTCCAGATTTTTTCCCTTCTTCCTTCCTCACCCACCCCTACTGGGAAGATAAGCAATTGAATATAGGTTGTACATGTGTAGTTACACAAAACATTTCCATAGTAGTTATATGGTGAAAGACTTAACTATAATTCCCTCTATCCTATCCCACCCCCAACTTATTCTGTTTTATCCTTTGACCCTGTTCCTTTTCAAAAGTGTTTGCTTTTAACTACCTACTCCCACAGTCTGCCCTCTTTTCTATAATCCCTCCTCTTATCCCCTTTCCCCCTACATTCCCGTCGGGTAAGATACCCAATTGAGTGTATATGTTAATCCCTCTTTAAGCCAAATCCAGTGACTGAGATTGAATCATTCTCTTTCACCTTCCTGCTCTTCCCCTCCATTGTAACAGCTTTCTCTTGCCTCTTTTATATGAAATAATTTACCCTATTCTGTCTCTCCTTTCTCTATCTCCCGCCTCTTAATTTTATTTTTTAGATATTATCCCTTCATATTCAACTCATCCTGTGCCCTCTAGGTATACAGATACATACATATGTACACACTCACATATGTATTTATACCCACATATACCTATACGTATGTGTGTGTGTGTGTGTGTGTATATATATATATATATATATATATATATATATATTCCCTTCAACTATCCTCATACTGAGAAAAGTCTTATTAGTTACAATTATTGTTTTTCCATGTAGGAATGTAAATAGTTCAACTCTAATAAGTTCCTTGTGGTTTCTTTTTCCTGTTTACCTTCTCATGCTTCTTTTGCTTCCTATATTTGAAAGTAAAATTTTCTGTTCAGCTCAGGTTTTTTCACCAAGAATGCTTGAAAATCCTCTAATTGAATGACCATATTTTCCCCTGTAGCATTATACTCTGTTTTGCTGGATAGGTGACTTAGTTTTAGTCCTAGGTCCTTTGACTTCCTTCTAAGCCCTTTGATCCCTTAATGTGGAAGCTGCTAGGTGTTGTGTTATCCTGATGGAGTTTCCACAATACTCAAATTGTTTCTTCCTGATTGCTTGCGGTATTTTCTCCTTGACCTGAAAACTCTGGGATTTGGCTGTAATATTCCTAGGAGTTTTCTTTTTGGCATCTTTTTTAAGAGGCAGTTGGTGAGTTCTTTCAATTTCTATTTTGTCTTCTGGTTCTAGAATATCAGGGCAGTTTTTCTTGAGAATTGCTTGAAAGATGGTGTCTAGGTTCTTTTTTTGGGGGGAGGGGTTAACAAACTTACTTTAATCAGTGAAACATATATCATTTACCTAGTTCAGGGGAAAAAGGTCCACACCCCGAACTTCAGAGTATATAGACAGAAGTTACAAGACAGAGAAACAGATCAAGCAGACAGGCTTCCAAACTGTCCAACCATTACATCCATACCAAATTACATTTACCAGTGAGGGAAGCGTCAACATCTGGGTTTTCAAAGCTGGGGGGACTCTCAAAGATTGCCCAGAGTCTCATCTGGTCAAATCGTACCACACTTTTCAAAGTGAGCCCCCTAGGCTCTTTTTGATCATGGCTTTCAGGTAGTCCAATAATTTTTAAATTGTCTCTCCTGGATCCATTTTCCAGGTCAGTGGTTTTTCCAGTAAGATATTTCACATTGCCTTCTATTTTTTCATTTGTTTGTATCTGTTTTATAGTATCTTAATTTCTCATAAAGTCATTAGCTTCTACTTGCTCCAGTCTAATTCTGAAGGAATGATTCTCTTCAGTGAGTTTTTGAAATTCCTTTTCCATCTGGCAAATTTGGCTTTTTAAGGCATTTTTCTCCTCATTGGCTATTTGAGCCTCTTTTGCCATTTGAGTTAGTCTGTTTTTTAAGGTGTTATTTTCTTCAGTCAGGCTGTTGTCACTTTTCTTGATTTTCTTGCATCATTCTCATTTTTCTTCCACTTCTCTTAACTTGGTTTTCAAAATCCTTCTTGAGCTCCTCCATGGCCTGTAACCAATTCATATTTTTCTTGGGAGCTTTTGATGTAGGAGCTCTGACTTTGTTGTCTTGTTTCCGTTCCATACTTTGATTCTTTTTGACCCCAAGAAAGGAGTCTATGGTAGGATTGTATTTCCTATACTTGCTCATGTTGCCAGTCAGTTACTTCACTTTTGAGCTCTTTGCCACAGTAGAATTCTGCTTTGTCCCAGATCACTGGGGGTTTTGAAGCTGCTGGAGATATTAAGAGGGCACCCTCACTGAAGCCCCCAGAAGCTCTGGTACACTGGCCACACATCCCAGGCCCACTGCCCAAGAAAATGATCCAGATCCAAGCAGGTCAGAGCAAGAGCGATTACCCTCTGAATGGTCACTTGGTCCCCCTGCAGTATGCAGACCAGGAGCTCTGGAAATAGCCATGCAGCAGTAGATGCAGCCAGCATCTCCACCCCTTCTCACCTCAGGGTCAGGTGTCATACCCTGTTCTTCCCACCCCCTCTTCCAACAAAGTTCTCTTTGGCGTTTATGGGTTGAGAAGTCTGGAGACTGCCACGGCTGCTGGTGATTCACTCTCCTGAGGTCTACTCTGGCTGCTGCTGGTCTAGGGCTGTCCTGGGGCTGGTACCACAGTTCATGGGGGATTGTGCTCAGCTCCCAGTCTGGTGCCAGAGACCCTTCCTGTTGGCCTGCCAGGCTGCCTTCAGCAGATTTATTTCTCTCTGTCACTTTGTGGGTTCTGTAGCTCTAAAATTTGTTTGGAGTCATTTTTTTACATGTATTGGAGGTGGTGGGAAGTGGAGCCACACAGAAGTCCTGCTTCTACTCCGCCATCTTGGCTCCACCCCAAGAGGTAGGATTCTTTGTCTCAATTTAGTTGACAATTGGAGTGCTACTGTTTTTGACATTTTGTAAGGTGTGAAGGTGAAACCTCAGGTTTACTTTGATTTGTGTTTCTCTTAGTGCTAGTGAGATGGAACATTTTTTTAAATGTGTTTGTGAATACTTTGTAGTTATTTTGAGAATTGTTTGTTCATATCTTTTGACTTTTATCATGGAATTGCTGTTGGTTCCTCTTTCTCTCCACACCCATAGTCACATGTACATATGTACATATACATACAGATGTATACACATATACATACACATACATATTCATTCATCCATTCATTTGTTTATTTTTTCTATATCTTAGATGCCAAACCCTTATCAGAGAAATTCAATGTAAAGATTTTTTTCCCCTATTTGACCACTTAATCTTCTTATATTGGATGCACTAATGTTGTCTGTGCCATGGCTTTTCAGTTTCAAGTTCCTTCTTCTGCTGTAAACACAGTATTATGTTTGTTTATGCTATAAGACACTTTAGATTTTCTTCGATTTTTTTTTTTTAGTCTTTTGATTTAGTTTTTTTCTTTTTAATTTAATAATTTGTTTTCCTCCAATTACATGTAAAAACCAATTTTTAACATTTTATAAAAGATTTTTTTAGTTCCATGCCCCAAGGGCTATAACACTGTGTATACTGTTTGACCCAGTAGTACCATCCAGGTCTGTATCCCAAAGAGACCATAAAAATGTAAAAAGGACCGACATGTACAAAAAAATTTACAGCAGCTATTTTTTGGGTGGCAAAGCATTGGGGAAATTGAGGGGTGCTCATCAGTTGGGGAATGGCTGAACAAGTTATGGTATATGAATGTAACGGAATACTATGCCGCTCTCAGAAATGATGAGCAGGATAGATTCAGAAAAACCTGGAAAAACTTACATGAACTGATGCTGAGTGAAGTGAAAGAACATTGTATGGACCAGGAGAACATTGTGTGCAGTAATAGCCCCACTGTGTGGAGTTTGCTGACTGCCCTAGTCTGTGCCATCCATCTGAGCTCTGTGCCCTCCCTGGGAAGCTCTGGAGCTTCCTGGTGTTCTCACTGAGTTTCTGATTTGTATAGCCTTCTACTCACAAAGAAGTTAACTCTTCCTTCTGGTTGCCAAATGGACAAAGAACATCGAAGGTAATACAATCCTACTCTTGTTGGCCATTTTTGTAGATGGTTTTTTCCATTCTTTTCTTCCTTTCCCCACTTTGTACAACTGAAGTATTGGTGTGATACATTTTTTATGACCACTTAAAGTAAATCAGAACTTTCAAGCATGATGAATGCTTTTATGGTTTTTACATGATAGAAACATTTCTAGTTTTTAAAGGTTTTACAGTTTAAAAAGGCCTTAAGACTTTATAAAAATCTTCATGAAAAGGATCATTTGGAACCTGTAATTCCTTTACATAATGAGATTTGACTTATGTTTATTCTTTGTATCATTATCATCATAATTGCCCACACATGTAGTATTGTAAGGTGAGAATAGTCTTTTCAGTCTCCAAAGTTGAGAAATTAGAGGAACTCTGACTTTTCCCCCCTCTTCTTTGATTGAGAATTTCTCTCCTTTCATTTTTTCTCTTATTCATTCTGTAAACCCACAAATTGCTTAAGAATTAGCCCCTTTCTTAGTCATCTCTTAGGCTTAGCCCCTACTTGTTACCATTTACAGTATCATTGACTGGGATGGGACAGGGTGCAGCTCTGAGAATCCATCCCATCTTTCACACCTACAACTACAACAGAGAGAGATTTGAGGAATTCATTTCAAAACTGACTAAATAAATTAATAAATTGTGTAAGGCTCTGCTAAACTTTGGAAGATTTGCACCTGGCCAATTAAATTAGGCCACAGAATACATTTTCCATAGAAACAAATATATAATATTTAGGCTCTATAGTATCAAGGTTAGTGGCATATTTCAGGTCCATTTTGAGTTAAATTGTTTGAGGGGTGGGGGTAAGTGCTACTGTCTTGGGATCTTAACTAACAAGGTATGTTGTCTGTATGGGAGAGTATTTTAAGATTCAACCAATGTACAAATGAATGAACTTTTAAAAAATGTATGAGGTCTTTATTCTGCATTGTCACATGTCTCTCTCTTTGTCTCTTTTTGTCTCTGTCACACACACAATTGACTTAATATATTTTCACAGATTTTAGGACTCTTTCTTCTGTACTTTATAAAATAAGGCATATATACCTATGCTGTTAATAATATCGGTTAATCACTTAATAAAGGTAGGAGCACTTGCTGTTAGTGGGCAGAGAGAAGAAGAAAATCCCCATGATGGTGAACTGACTTTCTTAGGACGGGTTTTGGCCCAGCTTCCTGTGGATCAGCAGCTTGGTAAATTAATAGTACTTGGACACGTCTTTGGATGTCTAGAAGAATGTCTTATCATAGGTGAGTATAAGAAAAAAAGATGTTTATGAGTAGTTTGAGTAACAGTACTCTGTACAAGTTCATCTTTTTTCCTTTTTTTGTTAGCTGCAGCACTCTCATTGAAGAATTTTTTTGCAATGCCTTTCAGACAACATCTTGATGGATATAGGTATTTAATATTCATATTTTTAGTGTCCATTTACTTGAAGGATTTTTAGATGACTTTTTTTTTTGTTTAATTCACAGGAATAAAATGAATTTTTCCAGCAATAGTAAGAGTGATTGTATTGCACTTGTTGAAGCTTTTAAAGTAAGTTCTCTAGTGTTTAGTAAAAATATTTATTTTAAACAAGGATATTTACTGTTATATTTCCCTCTAAAAAGTTCTGGTCTGAAAGCTTTTAGTAACCTAATAAAGCTTCAGATTTTCCAACTAGAACTCATACTGTGAGTACTTCACAGAAATCTTATTGTGATGCCTCTTGATAGTTGAAGGTTAACCCTGGTTTCTCAAAGGCTCTGCCAGCAACATTCTGACTTTGGTAGGTTTTAACATGCTGGAAAGGCTTTAGATTGGATCCTAGCAACATACTATGTCTGCAGTCTAAGGCATAGTCTAATTATGGAAAGGTTTGTCAATAGTTGATAGGGAATGAATTTCTTTGGCTACAGAAATTCATTAAATTCATAAGCTGCTAAAATTAATAAAATATTTGTAGAGATATTGATGACATTATTGAATTTTTAACTTCATAAACTACATGTTCTTATTTTGCAATTTCTTTGAATGAATTAACTGATGCACTATATGTTAAGATTTTTCCTTCAGTCAAAATGTATATAGGATTTCTGCACAATACAATTAGCTAATGAAATACTTGGAATTTGTGGGAATATTTTTAGACCTGGCAGGCCTGCAGACAAAGAGGAGAATTTCGTCATCCAAAGGTGAGCTACATTGAATGATGCAAGAGAGGGGATTCCAGAATGTTTTTATCCATTAAAAATGGAACATGGGGGCGGCTAGGTGGCGCAGTGAATAGAGCGCCGGCCCTGGAGTCAGAAGGACTCTGAGTTCGGAGCCGGCCTCCGACACTTAATCCACACAAACAAAAACCTAGCCGTGTAAAGTTGGACAAGTTACTTAACCCCAATTGCCCTAAAGGGGCAGCTAGGTGGCGCAGTGAGTAAGAGTGCCGGCCTCAGAGTTGGGATGACCCGAGATCAGATCCGGCCTCAGAAAATGAGCACCCACGCATAAATAATGACTAGCTGTGTAACCTTGAGCAAGTTACTTAACCCCAATTGCTTTAAAAAAAAATGGAACATGATTGCAATTGGGAAATAAGATATATAGGCAATGGGGTATAGAAATCCATCGTGCCCTACTAGAAAGTTAGGGGGGATGGGGGAAGATATAAGAGAGAGCAGGAAGGGGTATTGCTGTCTTGGGGTGGAGAGTAGGGGAAATAGACGGGGAAAAAATGTGTAACTCAAAATCTTGTGGAAATGAATGTTGAAAACTAAAAATAAATAAATAAAAGATTTTTTAAAAATGGAACATGATGGCACAAAAATTGTAAGCTATGAATAGCAGGCTAGGTGGTAGGGATTATAGTCCTAAAGGTCTGGCACTAACCATTAGAATGATAGCAATTCTAACAGCTTAGCTTTGTGTGGACTTTTCAGTTTTATAAAATACTTAACTCACACCAGTCTTGTGATAGTACATCAAATATCTGCATTTTAATCAGTGTGTGAACTTCCACCAGCATAGATTCAAACTGATTTATGATCTAGACTGAGGCTTAGGTGAGATCAGAGAGGCACACCCATGGTCTCACCGCCAGTCATTATCAGAGGTAGTTTTTGAACCTGGGTCCCCCTCACTTTAAATTCAGTGCTCTCTGCTGTGAGAGCCTCCCTTCTTTGGAGTTAGCTAGGAGAAATGCTTATGCTTATTGTCTCCATTTTCGACTTGAGGAAACTGAAGCTAAGCGCCACAGAGTCGAGTCAGGACTCAGACCTAGAGTCTAAGCTCTCAAGTCCAGTGTTCTTTCCACTAGGCTGTAAAATCCAAATTTAGCCAACTTCATCTAAAGGTGTCCCAGATTTCCAGCAGATAAATAGTTTATCTCTAAACTATTGGTTGCAAGGGCCAACAGCTGATTTAGTAATAGATTAGTAAATTCACACAATATATCCTAGTAGAACATCTGTCACTAAATCAAGGAATCTTTGACTTTTTATCTTCACTTATTTTTTATTCCAAGTTTTAGGCATTGTGTAGTCCTCCATTACAGGAACATACCATGACGTGGCGCATAGATTGCCTCAGAGTTAGGGAGACCTGAATTCAAGTCCTGCTTCTGACACATCCTGGCAGTGTGACCCTGGGCCAGCCATTCAATCTCTCAGGGCCCAAGCACTCCTCTGATCGTTAGTTGGGGGTGTTCATCTACACTGATAGATGGGGTTTATTATATCATTGAAATCATAGGTACAATCCAAAATTCTTTCATTCTATTTTTTTGTATTTGTGCACATTTAAAAAACACTTCATTTATGCACATGAAAGTACATTGTATTTGTGCTTTCTAGAGAATTTTTAACTTGAAGGATCAATGATATTGGTCAATGTGCCTGGCATAAATAGAAATTTGTTGGATTAGTTAAAAAAAAAGAAACTTTTTGTTTATTAACATATTACTAGTTTATCTATGTAGTCTTACTAGTTCAAAATTAGAGAATCATTTTTAGCTCTTGTTAACTCACGCATTTGTATAATTTTAAAGGATGAACTTGATTGGGGACGGTTAAATTATATTCAGATCAAGAGAATTAGAGAGGTAAGTTGTCATCACTCGTGCTGTATCTATTTGCATAGTTTTTTAATTGAGTACCTGTTTTTTTCAAGGCATTATAGAAGGTATAGAGAAATGTAATGAATGATCTTTGCCCTCAAAAAAGCTTATGATTTAGTTGTAGACATTAAATATAAGACTTAGTTAAATAAAAATATAAGACAGTAATACTGGAGATCATAGAGTCATGAAACATTAGAGCTGGTGGAGACCTTAGAGCTTATTTTAGTTCAACCCCTACAATGTTACAGATGAAGATGAGGATATTAACATTCCAGAAAAATGAAGTTAATGGCCCAAGTCTACCCAAGATTGGTACCTTAGAGCTTAAGCAAGGCCTCCCAACTTCCCTGTCCTGCACATGTGTCTCTACCCATGAGCACCATTTTATATTATCCCTAAGAGGAGTGATTGAGAGGCTGCTAGGGGCATAATGTCTGCAGGCCATGAGGTGGTACTCTGTGTATACCCTGAGCTACCCACCCCTCCCAGTGCTTGAAGCTGTGTGAACAGATGACTTTTTTGATCTTTACTATTTTAATTCCTGCCTGGATTTCTGTTTCATTCTCTTTCCTTCCCATCTTGACTCTAATATGATTAAGTTTAACTGCACACTGCCCTCTCTTGTTGGATCCCTCTTCACCTAGGTCCTGTTGGTACATGTGCTTTGTCAAATCCTAGTCCTATGTTAGGCCCACTATCATCTGCCTTGACTGCTACCCATGTGTGTACACAATGACACTGCGTCACCTTACCATGCCGATGATGTCCACTTCTAGAATTGTCTTAGATCATTGTATTGCTGAGAACAGCTAAGTCTATCATAGTTGGTCATCACAGATGTTGCTGTTACTATGTATGATGTTCTCCTGGGTCTGCTCACTTCACTCAGCATCAGTTCATGTATCAAGGCAGGAGTTCTAAAGCTAAGTAGATTCATCCAAAGGCTGGAAGTGTTTTTTCTGGTGGTCATATCAGAGGTGCTGTTGAGAAATGGTTGAGTAGCAGGGTAGGCATCAGACCAGACTGTGGAGCATGATCTAGTCTTTCTCACCCACTCTGTTTGGGTTTTCCTTTGGGCCTTTTTCTGAGCCCTGACCTTTTCCTAGCATTTTTCTCAGTGAGAGCATGGGTTCATTGATCCTCTCTACACAGACAATTACTAGATTTCTTTATATGGCCCTAATCTCTTTCCTGAGTTCCAGTCACATATCACCATCTACCTATTAGACATTTCTTACTAGATATCCTGTAGGCAATTCAAACTCAACATATCCAACTGAGAACTTGTTATCTCTTCCCACCCTTCCTTCAGGCCCCTCATGCCTCTGTTTGACTTTATAATTTTTGTTGAGGGTGATACCATTCTTCAATCACCCAGGTTTACAGTCTTAGGGTCATCCTCACTTTTTTCCTGTCCTCATTCTCTCATCTAGGTAACTGCCAATTCCATCTTATCTCCACAGCATCTTTTATATCTGTGCCTTTTCCCTCTTGTATCTAGTCATCTTCTCATTGGTCTTCCCCCTCTTCAGTCTCTCCCATTTGTGGTATTTCTCCCACAGAGGTGAGAAGTCAGTATCAGTAAAGCCGTGATCTGACCTGTCACTCCCTTGCTTGAGAGCCTTGGATCTCTCCCTCTGGCCTCTGGTATGAAATAGACTCTAGTGCTGGGCATTTCAAGGCTTTCCAGGTCTGGTGGCAGCTGACCTTTTGATGCATTTGCATATCACTGCTCCACCCATTCTTTATTCTGGCCAAACAGTTCCACTGCAATTCATGATATGCAACATTTTTTCTTCTGTCTCTTCTCCTTTGTATAGCTGCTGTTTCCCATGCCTGGAATCAAATCAGTCATAATTTAGTAAAATATATATCTACATCTACATATAGATTAGATATATTAATATATATTAAATAATTAAATATATTAATATAACATATATTAAATTATTAAATATATAATTAATATATATTAAATAATTAAATATCTTATTATAATATATAATACTATAGTAATATAATAATAGCTAGGATTTATATAGCACTTTAACATTTGTGATGTACTTTACGAATAATATCTCATTTGAACTTTACTGCAGCCCTAGGAGGTAGGTGCTGTTATTATCCCCATTTTACAGATGACAAAGCTGAAGCAGACAGTGGTTATGTAACTTGCTTATAATCTCTGTCTGTATTTTTCATTACCTAAGAATTATTTTCTAATCTTGCTCTATCTTTACTATAGTGATTTTTTTTAGAGATTTGTCTTGATGGATTTGCTGAACCAAATTTGGGTGCCTGGCACACAAACACACACACACACACACATACACACGCGCACATCGTTCATTAATGTAAGATGTGAATCTAAAGATTTAGGATTTTCTGGGGAACTTAAGCCATTTATTTGGCAAGTACGTATCTTTTTAAAATTATTTTTCCTAGTTACATATAAAAACAATTTTAAACATTCCTTTTAAATTTTGAATTCCAAATTCTCGTCCTCTCCCCCAAACTCCTCTTTGAGAAAGCAAGCAGTGTGATACGAATTATGTATGTAGTCATGCAAAATATATTTCCATATTAGTCATGATGTCAAAGAAAGCATAGACCAAAAAAAAAACCCCAAGAAAAATAAAGAAGGTAAAAAAGTATGCTTCAACATGTATTCAGACCCCATCAGTTCTCTCTCTGGGAATGGATAGCATTTTTCATCCTAAGGTCCTTCCGAGCTGATTATTACATTGCTAAGAATAATTAAGTCAGTAACAGTTGATCACCTTACAACATTGCTGTTATTGTGTATAGCATTGCTACTCATTTCCATTTACATCAGTTCATGTCAGTTTTTCTGAGAGCATCCCGCTCATCATTTCTGATAGCATAATAGTATGCCATCACAATCATATGCCACAACTTGTTTAGCCATTTGCCAATTGATGGGCATTCCCTCAATTTCCATTTCTTTGCCATCAGAAAAGAGGTGTTATAAATATTTTTGTACATATAGGCCTTTTTCCTTTTTGCTTTTTATTTGTTTTATATTTAGAAACCTAGTAGTAGGTGAAGTAGTATATACATTTTTGTAATCCTTTGGGCATAGTTCCAAATTGTTCTACAGAATGGTTGAATCAGTTCACAATTCCACTAAGAGTACATTAGTGACTGAGTTTTCTACATCCCCTCCTACATTTGTCATTTTACTTTTCTCTCCTACTAACTAATCTAATAGGTTTGAGGTAGTACCTCAGAATTGTTTTGATTTGTATCAATAGTAATTTAGAGCATTTATTTTCATAGGGCTATAGATAACTTTGATTGCTTTAAACTGGTTGTTCATATCCTTTGACCATTTATCACTTGGGGAATAGCTCTTATTTTTATACATTTGACTATATATTGATTCTCTATATATTTGAGAAGTGAGGCCTTTATCAGAGAAACTAGCGTCAAAAACTTTTTCACAGTTATTATTGCTAACTGTATTTCTCTCCATCCTTTTTTTCAAACTGTCCCTCCTGAAAAGTGTTTTACTTCTGACTACTACCTCACCTAGTGTGTCTTCCCTTCTATCAGCCCCACCTCCTCTTCTTTTGACCCCTCTCCCTTCCCCTCTTTTCCTATAGGGTAAGATAGATTTCTGTACCCAAATGAATATGTATATTACTTACTCCCTCTTTGAGCCAATTCTGAGAAGAAGGTTCAGACTTTCCCCTCACCTACTCCAGTTTCCCCTCCACTCCAAGCCCTTTCTTACTTCTTTTATGGGAGATATTATACCCCATTCTTCCTCTCCCTTTCCCTTTCTCCCAGTGTATTCTTCCTTCTTACTCATTAATTTTTTAGCTACAATCCCATCATAATCAGCTCAGACCTGTGCCCTCTGTCTATATATATGAATTCTAACTGTCCTAATAATGAGAAAGTTCTTATGAGTTACAAGTATCATCTCCCATGTAGGAATGTTAACAGTTTATCTGTTATTATTATTTCTTATTATTTCCCTTTCCTGTTTACTTTTTTATGCTCCCCTAGAATTGTGTGTTTGAAAGTCAGATTTTCTATTCAGCTCTTGTCTTTTCATTAGGAATTCTTTAAAGTCCTCTATTTCATTGAATATCCATTTTTCCCCCAGAAAAACTCAGTTTTGCTGGATAGGTAATTTTCTTTATAATCTTAGCTCCTTTGCCCTCTGGAATATCATATTCCAAGCCCTCTGAGCCTTTAATGTGGAAGGTTCTGAATTTTTTCTTATCTTGACTTATCAATATTGAATTGTTTCTTTCTGGCTGCTTACAAGATTTTCTCCTTGACCTGGAAACTCTGGAATTTAGCTATAAAATCTGGAAGTTTTCATTTTGGGGATCTCTTTTTGGAAGTGGTTGGTAGATTCTTTCAATTTATATTTTACCCTCTGGTTTTTGAATATCAGGGTAGTTTTCCTTGATAATTTCTTTCTTTTTTTTTTTAAGGTGATCGTCTTTTTTAATTTGCCCCCTAGTGACTTGAGAAATTCTTTTGACCTAAGCAAACATGGCCCTTTCACAGTGTCCATGCACACAGCACTCCATCAGTCAGGGCTAGAAGTACAAAGAAAAAGATGATGGCAATCATCCAAGCTCCTACTTGGTGCAGTTACAGTAAACGACAGCTCAAGGCCATGGGGAGGAAAGGCAAGAACAAGTCGATGCAAATACATGGATAAAAACTGGTCAGTTTCTAATGCAAAGGTTTGCTAATTTGACATAAATAATCACAGACTTGATTAAAAATAATATATTATTCTAGTTTTTTTTTAACTTTCCCATTTTTAAAGTTTTATATTCCATTTATCTGAACAATGAATTAAAATAGGCACCTGTGCATGCCTTCCCAAGCACTATTTTTTTTTAAATGACACATATAAATTGAACAAATAGGATTAATGCCTATGGCAGAAAATTAAGGAAAATCTTCAAGGGGCTGTTTTTTTCAAGTCTCGGATTTGTTTAATCAAATAATTCTTCTCATCGGTGATTGTTCATCATCTGTTCTTTCATTTTGGAAGGTGCTCAGAAACTCAATTAGCTTTGGTTGATTTTTTAGCAGAATCTCCACAATTGGCTGGGTTTTGTGAGGGCTAGCCACAAATACCTTAAAGACGTGAAATGCCTCAAACTGAATGTTTGGACTTTTATCTCAGAGAAGATTCATCATTAACTTTAGATTCTCTGGCTTGCTGATGTACTTTGTCATAATAGCAAAGTTGTGTCGATCTAGAATCAGTTCAACCTAGCAGCTTTAAAGATTGTCTCTTAGTCACATAATTCTCAGACAGAAGCAACTTTTCATAGTCTTCAAAAATAGTGTCGTAATTTTGTTCTAGGAATTCTGCCACCAACACTTTGTGTCTTGTTAATAAGTCCTTAAATGTAGCAAAGGCATCTGAAGCAATGTCAAACGTGGACAATTCCACATACTTGAAAAATTCTCTGAACTGACTGGAAAACAGGACAATTTTGGCAAGTGGCTCATATCGGATACATTCTCTCAGCATAATTCCACAATGTAAGGCAACCTGTGGTGCTTCATACCCTTTAAGAAGCCTAAATAAGATATGAGGATGTGCACTAATATATTCCACTGTAGGACTTCGAGTACCTATCTGTCTTCTCAATATGTTGTTAAATATCTGGGTTACATCTTTTTTCCCCTCAGAGTCTATCAGCTGTAGGTCAGCTATCAGGGTTACAAGTAGTCTGCTAGTATACAGTTCTTGGGCTAACTGAGCCACAGCTTCTGTAGGTGGTTCCTTATCATTTGTGCCACAAAGAATTTCCTTCATTGCTTGTAGTGACTTAGGCATTTCTTCTGAAGCCTTGTCTGTCTTTTTTTCCTGCTTTTCCAATATAGCCAGGTTGTCTTTTAGAGTTTTCACAATTTCTGCTGGATTTTTGTGTGATTTACTAAACAGAGGCATTTTTTCATTCACTCACGGTTCTTCTTCTAATTATCTATGGAATGCAGAGTGGGAAGCATCAACATCTGGGTTTTCAAAGCCGGGGGGCTCTCAACAGCTGCCCAGAGTCTCATCTGGTCAAATCACACAACACTTCTCAAAGTGAGCCCCCGATAATTTCTTAAAAGATGATGTCTAGGCTCTTAAAATTATCTCTCCTGGATCTATTTTCCAATCAGATATTTCACATTGTCTTCTTCTTTTTTTTTCATTCTTTTGGTTTTGCTGTATTGTTTCTTTCTTTTCCCATTTTTGTTTTTTAATTTTTAATAGTATCTTATTCTTAATTACATGTCAAGACAATTTTTAGTATTCATATTTTACAGGATTTTGAGTTACAAATATTTCTTCCCTTCCCTCTTCTCAAAATGTTAGGCAATTTGATATAGATTATACATGTGTTTTAATTTGCATTTCTCTAATCAAAAGTAATTTAGAGCCCCTCTTCATATACCTATAGATAGCTTTAATTTCTTCTTCTGAAAACTGGCTGTTCATATCCTTTGACCATTTATCAATTGGGGAAGGACTTATATTCTTGTAAATTTGACTCAATTCTCTATGTATTTTAGAAATGAGGCCTTTATCAGAGACACTGGTTGTAAAAATTCTTTCCCAGTTTTCTGCTTCCCCGCTAATCTTAGTTGCATTGGCTTTGTGTGAAACCTTTTCAATTTAATGCAATCAAAAGTATCCCATTTTGCATTTCATAATGTTCTTTAACTCTTGTTTGTTCATAAATTTTTCCATTCTTCATAAATCTAACAGGTAAACTATTCTTTACTTTCCCAGTTTGCTTATAAGTATCAGCCTTTATATCTAAATTGTCTACCCATTTTGACTTTATTTTAGTATATGATATAAGATGTTGGTCCATGCCTAGTTTCTGTCATTACTGTTTTCCAGTTTTCCCAGCAGTTTTTGTCAAATAGTGAGTTCTTATCCCAGAAGCTGGAGCCTTTGGGTTTATCAAACAGAAGATTACTATCGTCATTGACTACTATGTCTTGTGTACCTAACCCTAACCTGATTCACCACTCTATTTCTTAGCTAGTACCAAGTATTTTTAATGATTGCTGCTTTTTCATACAATTTAAGATTTCGTATGGCTAAGCCACCTTCCCTAGCATTTCTTTCCATTAATTCCCTTAATATTCTGGACCTTTTGTACTTTCAGATGAATTTTGTTATTTTTTCTAGCTCTATTGAATAATTTTTTGGTAGTTTGATTGGTGGCACTGAATGAGTAAATTGTTTTAAGTATAATTGTCATTTTTATTGGATTAGCTCGGCCTACCCATGAGCAACTGATGTTTTTCCAGTTGTTTAGCTCTAACTTTATTTGTGTGAAATGTGTTTTGTAGGTGTGTTCACGCAGTTTCTGCATTTCTGTTGTGGAAGGTAGACTCCCAAGTATCTTTGCTTCCTTTCTAATCTTGGTTGCATTGTTTTTGTTTGTGCTTTTTAACTTACTGATCTATTTTATATTTTGTAATGTTCTCTCTCTCTCTTGTTTGGTTATGAACCTGTAATTCACTTACCTTCTCCTTTAAGAATTTGAATACTATCACATAAAAGAGGCAAGAGAAAGCTGTTACAGTGGAGGGGAAGAGCAGGAAAGTGAAAGGGAATGAGTCCACCTTAGTCATTGGGTTTGGCTTCGAGGGATTAACATACACACTCAATTGGATATCTTACCCTATGGGAAAGTAGGGGGGAAGAGGATAAGAGGAGGAATGATAGGGCAGATTCGGGGTGAGGGTAGTTAGAAGCAGACACTTTTGAAAAGGGACAAGGTCAAAGGAGAAAATAGAATAAGTGGGGGGTGGGATAGGATGGAGGGAATTATAGTTAGTCTTTCACAATATAACAACTATGGAAATGTTTTGCATAACTACACATGTATAGTCTATGTCGAATTGCTTGTCTTTCTTCCCCGTGGGGGGGTGTGAGGAGAGAAGAAGGGAGGAAGTCTGGAACTCAAGGTTTTAAAAAAATGTTAAAAATTGTTTTTTTACATGCAACTGGAAACTAAGATATACAGGCAGTGGAGTCTAGAAATCCATCTTGCCCTACAAGAAAGTAAGGGGGGAGGGCATGGGGAGGATATAAGAAGGAACAGATTGAGGGAAGAGATAGTATGCTTACCATCAAATTGTTACTTAAAATTTTGTGGAAATGAATGTTGTAAACTAAAAAAATAATTAATTTAACAAGAAAAAAAAGAATTTGGATGCTGTAGTACGCCTTGGTGCATCTATGTTTAATACTGATATTACTTCATTATCTATGGTACCTTTTAGCAAGATGTAGTTTCCTTCCTGATGTCTTATAATTAGGTCTGTTTTTGCTTTTGTTTTGTCTGAGATCAGGATTGCTATCCAAGCTTTTTTTACTTCAGCTAAAATATAATAGATTCTGCTCCAGCTCCTTATCTTTACTCTGTGTGTGTCTCAGCTTCAAGTGTGTTTCTTAAAAACAGCATATCGTAAGGTTCTGATTTTTTATCTACTTTGCTCTTCTATTTTATGGGAAAGTTTATCCCATTCACATTCAT
Source organism: Gymnobelideus leadbeateri (assembly GCA_011680675.1). Classification (NCBI taxonomy): domain Eukaryota; kingdom Metazoa; phylum Chordata; class Mammalia; order Diprotodontia; family Petauridae; genus Gymnobelideus; species Gymnobelideus leadbeateri. The sequence continues at coordinate 514,527 of WOXC01008873.1, read as the reverse complement.
GGTTATGATTACTAACTGTATTTCCTTCCATCCTATTTTTCCTCCTGTTTGTCTTCTGTCTTCTTCCACCCTTTCCCACCTCACTAGTGTTTTTTTTAGTTTTTTTTTAGTGTTTTTCTGTTTACCATCTCCCCTGACCTACCATATCTTCTGTACTCTTGTCATTCTCTCCCACTCATCCCCCTTGCTTACTCTCCTCCCTTCCTACTTTCCTGTTGGGTATGGTAGATTTCTACATTTAATTGATTGTGTATGTTCCCTCTTTAAGCCAATACAGATGAACATAAGGTTCAAGTAATGCCTGTTGCCCACCCGCCCATCTTTCCCTTCAATGTAATAGGTTTTTCACACTCCTTCATGTGAAATAATTTGCCCCATTCTGCCTCTCCTTTCCTTCTGCATCCATTTAACTCCTCTTTCTCAACCCTTAATTATTTTTTTATTTTGTTCCCTAATCTCTATGTGTTTTCCTTCTACCTATACTATCCCTGGTCCAATTTTTAAGGATTGCAAGTAATATCTTCCCATGCAGGGATGTGAACAATTCAGCTCCAATGAATCCCTTGTGATTTCTTTTCCTTTTTTATGTTTTTAGGCTTCTCTTTATTTTGGAGATCAAATTTTTTGTTCAGTTCTGGTCTTATCCTTATGAAAAATTGAAGTCCTTCTGTTTCGTTGAATGATCACTTTTGCCTTTGAAGTATTATGCTTAATTTTGCCAGGTAGGTGATTCTTGGTTGTAGTCCTAGCCTCTTTTGCTTTCTAGAATATCATGTTCTGTGACCTCCAGTCCTTTAGTGTTGCAGCTGCTAAGTGTTGTGTAATAGTGATTGTGGCCCCCCTGATATTTCGAATTGTTTCTTTTTGGTCACTTGCAGAATTTTTTCCCTGACCTGATAGTTCTATAATTTGTTTATAATGTTATTTAGAGTTTTTTATTTTGGGATTTCTTTCCTGAGATGATCAGTGGATTCTTATAATGCTTATATTGCCCTCTGGTTCCAGGATATTAGGGCAATTTTCCTTGATAATTTCTTGAAAGATGCTGTCTAGATCTTCCTTTTGCCTTCAGGTAGTCCAGTGATTCTGACAATGTCTCTCCTGGATCTATTTTCTAGGTCAGTTGTTTTTTCCCATAAGGTATTTTCTCTAATTTTTTCTTTCTTTTGAATTTGTTTGATTGACTCTCTCTTAATATCTCATAGAGTCCTTACTTTTGTGATTTTTTTTTTCATTTAGCCAATTGTACTTTTAAAGGAATTCCATAGACTGGATTTTTGTATCTCCTTTTCATTTGGCCAATTTTGCTTTTTCAGCAGCTGTTTTCTTTTTCTAAACTGTTGACTCTGTTTTTCATCATTCTCTTGCAGCATTCTTATTTCTTTTCCCAATTTTTTTTCTACCTCTCTTATATGATTTTTAAGCTCCTTTTTTCTTTCTGGGCTTGAGATCACTTCCGGTTTTTTTTCGGGTGGGGTTTTGCCCATAGGTATTTTGACATTGTTGTCCTCTTCTGAGTTTGTGTCTTGATCTTCCCCATCACCATAATAACTTTCTATGGTCAAATTCTTTTGTTTTTTGCTCATCTCTTTTGGTCTTTTTCCTTTCTTTTAATTTTGATCTCTGTTCCCAGGGTGGAAAGGGCACTGTCTCTGGCTTTTTTTGCCAGGGGCTGCAGGTCCTGGCTATTTGCCTGGTGTTGCAGTGATGTTTCCATGAGGCCCAAGGTAGACCCTCTTCTCTGGTTCGAGGGGACGGAGTAGGGGGTTAGTGCTGCTGGAGACCATAGGGAACTGGCAGCTTACCTGTACTAAGTCAGAGTCCTAGTGCTAATTTATAGCATGTGATGAGGCTGGTGATAGATATGTTTCTGCATTTCCCCAGTGCTGCACTAAATCACATAGAGGCCTGGCCACTGGAGGTTGCCTGTTTTTCTAGGGCTGTGCTACAGCACTTGGCAGTTGTCTGAGCTGGAGTCTGCCCATTCATTCCACTGGTTATGCTAAGGCACATGTATGGTACTGGTGTTGGTGTTTGCCTTCTCCACTGTACTGGGGCTTAGGATTTCCTGCTGGTTTACCTAAGTGGGGCTTTTGTTGGTTTGCTTGGATGCTTCCTCTCCTGAACTGCATTCCCCTTTTACATGAGTGAGACAGACCTTTCTTGCTAATCCTTCCAAGTTTCTTGGACTCAGAGATTATTTTGACCCCATCTTTCTACTGATTCTGTTATTCCATGATTTCTTTGTGGGCACTATTTTATGGTTGTTTGGAGGTGAATATCAGAGTGTTATGGTGTTTTACTGTTTATTCCACCATCTTGGCTCCCCAAAGTCTTGCTTTATTGTTCTTGATGTCTCATAAAGTCATTAGCTTCCATTTGCCCAATTCTAAATTTTTTTTCAATTTATTAATTTATTTATTTTTAGTTTTCAGTATTCACTTCCATAAGTTTTAAATTTTCTCCCCCTCCCTCCCCAAGACAGCATGCAATCTGACACAGGCTCTACACAAACATTTCTATTAAACACGTTTTCATATTAGTCATGTTGCATAGAAGAACTATAACAGCCCAATTCTAAATTTTAAGGGATTATTTTCTTCAGTTAACCTTTGTACTTCCTTTTCCTTTTGAACAATCTACATTTTAAGGAATTCTTTTCTTCAGTGATCTTTTGTATATCTTTTTCTGTTTGGCCAATTCTGTTTTTCAAGACATTTTTCTGGGTGGCTAGGTGGCACAGTGATTAGAGCACCAGCCCTGGAGTCAGGAGAACCTGAGTTCAAATCTGGCCTTAGACACTTAATACAAAAACTAGCCCTGTGACCTTGGGCAAGTCACTTAACCCCAATTGCTCTCCAAAAAGCAAAAAGAAAACAATTAAGATGTTCCTCTCCTCATTGAAATTTTGTATCTCTTTTACTATTTGACCTAATCTTTTTCTTTTTAAGGTGTTATTTTCTTCCGTATATTTTTGTGCCTCCTTTATTTACCAAGTTGTTGACTCATTTCGTGATTTTCTTCCATCATTTATTTCTCTTCCCAATTTTTTCTCTGTCTCTCTTACTTGATTTTTAAAATTCTTTTTGACTTCTTCCATGGCCTGAGACCAAATTCATATATTTTTTGAGGCTTTGGGTTTAGGAGTTTTGTCTTTGTTGCCTTCTTCTGAGTGTGTGTTTTGATCCCCCTTGTTGCCATAGTAACTTTCTGTAGCCAGAATTTTCTTTTGTTTGCTCATTTTTCCAGTGTATTTCTTGACTTTTAATTCTTGGCTAAAGTGGGGCTCTTCTTCCAGGGTGGAGGCTGTATTGTCTGAAGCTTCAGGGCTTTTGTTCAGCTGTTTTTCGAGCTAATTCTGAGGGTCTTTAAATTTTCACCTTGGAAGGTGGTATGATCTAGGGAGAGGTGTATTTACTACCCTCCTGCCCTGTGTTCTGGTCTGTGGGTGATCCCAAGCACTCTTTTTGTATTGGAACTGTGACCAGGGTCCTTGCTTCACTGCTGCCTCCTCTTTACCCTGGGACTGAGACCCAGGACTGCAACTCGGATTCACTTATGAGCAAAGCAACAGAGTCCTGCCCCCAGTGCCAACAAAGAGACCCCTATAATTTCCTTCCTTTCCTATAAATTCCCTTCTGTAGATAGAGAGGTCTGGAAGCAGCTTCTGCCACTGCTGCTTTAGTTGCTTTTAAGACCTGTTCTTGGTTTTCTTGGGACCAGTCTGTGCTAGCACAGCCTATGCTGGACTGTGCCCTGCTCTCATCCTAGTGTTAGAGATCTTTTCTGCTGACCTCTAAGTTGTCTTGGGCTAGAAAATTGTTTTACTCTTTCCTTTTGTGAATTTTGTCACTCCAGAATTTGTTTTAGGGCATTATTTAAAGGTGTTTGGAGAAGTTTTGGGGAGAGCTCAGAAGAGTCCCTGACTTTTCTCCACCATCTTGGCTCTGTGCTGCAAGTGTATATCTTAATGATATTTGTTCAAAGAAAATTATTCTTAAATATAGCCTTGTTCTTTTAGGTGGCTGAATTATATGAAGAACTGAAAAATCGAATCACACAATTCAACATGTGTGTTGATCCTCAGAGACCTGTGATGGACCATGAATATGTCTATAAACAAAGATTCATCTTGCAGGTATGCTGGAACAGTTCTGGGTATCCCATTTTTGTCCTCTTCTCCCTGGGGTGTTGTCTACATTTACCAGACCTCCAATCTTAGGTGAAGCATTGTTTATAGGGGTATGCTGATAAATATTTTAGCAAAGGAAGGGAGGTCAGTGTATGCATACACACTTAGACATTATTCAGTCTAGGCAATCAACAAACAGTAAATCAGATTCTGATTTATAGTAATTGCTGATGGACTCTGGCTCCAGTACACTTATGCTTTCTCTGCTTTTGTGTTAGAGGAACTCCTAATCCCTTTACTTGCCCCTGAGATATGACCATAAAAGAGATTGAACATGGAACATTTTTGGAGAGGGCTGGGGGCCAGCAATAATTAGTCAACTACTGAGTCAGCAAGCATTTATTCAGCATTTACTGAGTGCCAGGCACTGTGGTACAGGGTTAGAAATAACAAAGAATGGCAAAAATAGTCCTGCTTTCAAGGAGCTTCCATTATAATAGGGAGATAAAATTTTATGACTTAGATATCCCATAGCTGTCTATAGTTGAATGATTAATTTCAGGGCCATTTTTATTGGGCAGTTTATCTGCCTGTCCATCTTTCTGTCAAACTCTTGTAATTAATCAAGTGCTCAGTATATACCTGAGCAGTATATGTGTGTATGTGTGTGTGTGTACACACACACACACACACACACACACACACACACACACACACACACACACACACACGTGTGAATTAGGCACCAGAGTATGAAGGAAACTTGACCACATAGGATCTTTGGAAATGAGTATATTCTAAAAGAATAATATTTTTGTTTCTCTTCATAATGTCTGTGGGGTATCCTATGGTATGTTTCAAAAAGTTTGATTTTAAGTGGTGGGTATCTAGGAATTTAGCATGACACAGAAAGAGCATTTGTCTAGATGGACAAATCTTAGGGTTGAGGGAAAGCCTTGATTGGGAATTATACAGTTTAAAATTAGTAATCTCTTAAAAGTGAAAACCTTCCAAAAGTGCTTCTTAGAAGTGAGTGGTCAAGGCTTTTTTCTTATTTTGAGTCCTTCTGCATGCTGTAAATCGGAGCATTATCTAAAAATGCACGAAGAGGAAATCCCTTCTGTATGACATTTATTGATCTGAAAGGAGTGGGGTGGGGAGGGAAGTGGAGGGGAATGAGAAAGAAATCTTGGTACCTCTAGGTCCGTATACAAAATTGTCTGAACTTTTTGTTATTATTCCCCCAACCCCCAAATTCCACACTAAAATGCCCTAAACTCTAGGGAAAGATGATACATAGTTGATTATTATTGTATGCTTAATTAGTTCTTTCACTTTGATAATTCATCTCAATCTTAAAAACAAAGACTGTTATTTTTAACTAAGAAACATGAAGTTTTGTTTCAATGGTAAAAGTTCTAAACTTTAGTAGAATATCTATAAAGTTCAAGGAATAGATTAGAAAATGTTAGTTACTTGTTACTCCCCTGTTTGACAAAAGAAAATCTATTTTTTTATAGGTTGTATTGGCTGGTGCTTTCTACCCAAATTACTTTACTTTTGGACAACCTGATGAAGAAATGGCAATAAGGGAGCTTGCTGGCAAAGATCCTAAAACAACTGTGGTGGTATGTCTTTTTTGGGGATAGAGCAGTTGCTTTGTTTTGTTTTGCTTCTTAGAGGGGGGAAGGCAGTGCAGTTGGGGGTAAGTGACTTGCCTGAGGGCATACAGCTAGTAAGCGTTAACTGTCTGAGGCCATATTTAAACTCAGGTCCTCTTGACTCCAGCGCTGGTGCTCTATTCACTGCCCCACCTAGCCACCCCTGTAGTGGTTTGTAAATGTCAAAAATATCCTTCAATCTATACTTAGCATTGTTACTAAGGAACGTTGTTGATATGTTTTCTCTTATACTTAGGTATGATTCTTTGTGATTTTATGGCAAAAAGGTGAATGTGGTTCATAGAAAGTTTGGGCTGTAAAGCTATTTTACCCTTTTCATATTTCCTGGATTGTAACTCAGCATCACATTTCCTTTTATAAATATTATAGCCTCAGAAGAAAGCATTAAGAAATTGTGTCCGGGAATTTTGATGTCATCATGTAAATGTGCTCCTCTCTCTAGGCCACTTCCATAACCTGCATGGCCACTGACTGAATTCAAGTGATAACCCTGAGGGGCTAGGTTTCTAGTGCTATCTTTTACAATTCCCCCACTTATGTGTTTCCCATTAAAAACAGCCACTTGATTCAGCTTTTAGAAAAAGGTATTTAATAAGAATATTTAGTATATATATTCACCTGAATAGGGCAGTGAGTGAAGGTTTGGAATGGGGGTCAGGAAGACCTGAGTTCAAATCCAGCCTCAGACAGATGCTGGCTTTGTGACCCTGGGCAAGTCACTTATCCTTGTTTGCCTCAGTTTCACTTTAATCCTAATAATAGTACTTACCTTCTAGCGTTGTTGTGAGTCTAAAATGAGTTGCTGTTTGTAAAGCAGTGCTGTAGTTGTGACTCTCCCTCTCCCTAGCTTGTGGCTTACTTTCCCACATATCACATAGCTTTTTGGGAAGGACTGACTTGAAACTCCTCTGTATCATTAGCAATCCATTTGTTTTAACCTCTTTTGCAGGGTAAGTAATTCTTGATTGCAAGCACATATCTTTTGCTTTTTGGAATATTGTATTCCAAAATCTCTTCTTTATGATAGAACCTTCCAGGTCTTGTAGTATTCTTTTTTTTTTTTAAAGCAATTGGGGTTAAGTAACTTGCTCAAGGTTACACGGCTAGTCATTTGATTTATGCTTGGGTGCTCATTTTCTGAGGCCGGATCTGATCTCGGGTCATCCAAACTCCGAGGCCGGCGCTCTTACTCACTGCGCCACCTAGCAGCCCCTTTAGGGCAATTGGGGTTAAGTAACTTGCCCAAGGTTACACGGCTAGGTTTTTTTTTTGTTTGTGCGGATTAAGTGTCGGAGGCCAGCTCCGAACTCAGGTCCTTCTGATTCCAGGGCCGGCGCTCTATTCACTGCGCCACCTAGCCGCCCCTCTTGTAGTATTCTTGACTATGGGTCCTTAGTACTTGAATTTCTTTTTGGATGCTTGTGCCAAATCTCTGCGTCCCTTTACTGTAATGACCAGCAGTTTCTAATCACTGCACTCCTCCTCCAGCTCTTGGGAATCTCTGCTTTGACTAGCTATTTCTAACTGCTCCCAAGAAGCCTCCCACACGCTTTAATAGTTTCTAACTGTCCTTGTTCCTAGAGTTTGACTGTTCTGTGCATACAGACTATACTAAACCCTATAAGAATCTCCATTCTCCCTTCCCTCCCTGAACATCTCTGAGAATCAGCACATTGCCCTGAATTCGACTTCCTCAATCCAGAATAGATGCCTCATTTTATTTACTGACCACATCTAGTTGGTCTGAGTTTTTGTACAGATTAACACCTAAATATCTTTTTTGATGTAGGAACTCTGGATTTGGCTATGACATTTGAGGATCCTTTCCTATTGGAATTCCTTTTTGGAGGTGATTGGTGGATTCTGTCTTTACATTATCTTCTTGTTCTGATATATCTGGGCAGTTTCATTTATGATTTCTTTATAGAGCCCACATGATACTTGTTTATAATGGTTTTCAGGGATTCTTATTTGCTTTTGACATGATGCATATTAATATTAGATTAGATTATTTGTTTTTTATATGATGCATATTAATATTAAATTTTACATTAAATACATATCAGATTATTTTCTTTCAGTCTTTATTTTGTTCTGATATTTATTGCTATCTCATGGTGTAATTGTTTTCTCTTTGCTCTATGCTAGTTTTCTGAGCATTTATTTCTTGGGTGAATTTTATCACTTTCTTTTTTTAAGTTATTTGCCCAATTCTTGCTTTCCAAGCTTTTATTTCAGTTTTATTTCAGTTATTTATCTCTCTCTTCTAGGTATTCACATCATCCTTGTGGAAAAAAAACATTTTTTCTTTTGTATGATTTAATGCCACTTTTAAGAAGTTGCTTCTTAGGGGTGGTTAGGTCGCACAGTAAATAGAGTACCAGCCCTGGAGTCCGGAGGACCTGAGTTCATATCCAGCCTCAGACACTTAACACTTGGCTAGTATGACCTTGGGCAAGTCACTTAATTGCCCCAGTTGCCCTGCCTTCCCCCCTTCAAAAACAAAACAAAACGGGGTGGCTAGGTGGCACAGTGAGTAGAGCACCGGCTCTGGAGTCAGGGGGACCTGGGTTCGGATCCGGCCTCAGACACTTAACGCACACACAAACAAAAGCCTAGCCATATGACCTTGGGCAAGTTACTTAACGCCAATTGCCCTCCAAAAAGCAAAAATAAAACAAAACAAAACTTGCTTCTTTTTCAGGGATCTCTGTATCTACAGTAATTTTAAATACTGGTTGGTTTTGTCTTTCCAACTTTAATTTCTGAATTGAGACTTTGAACTAGTGCAAGTCTCAGGCCTCTACTGTGTTTTTGGATGGGGTAGTTGTTTCTACCTGGGTTTCTGTCTTGATCTCTACCACCTAGGATTATGCTTCCTTAGATCCTCGTGATCCAGTGCTGGGTCTTCAGGGGTCCCTTATTGCATCTCAGGACAGAGTGTTAGTGACCTCAGAGTCCTTGGGCCTAGATTGTATTAGTTTGAATACTGCCATGCCCGCTCTGGCCTCTGCCCTTTCTTGGGGAGTCCTTGGCTCTTGCTAGCTCTAGCACAGAGCCTTGTAGGCTTTACATGTCTCTGCCCTTCCCCCCTCCCCCCACACCCCCATGCTGGTTACCCTGGGAGGCTGCTGCCTCCAGCTTTGTTGGCTGCCCCTTTCCTTTTGGCTTCTGGATGATGATGATGATGATAGTTGTTATTTAAAGGACCTTCACCATTTTATTGTTGCTGCTGCTGCTGCTGCGATTCTGAGGTGGCAGAAGTAATTTACTGTAGTTTCTTATTGAGCTTCTTGATCATTATTTGGTAGGAATTTCAGGCTTTTGCAGAAGTGGATGGTGGTCTGCTTCTGGTTAGGCAGCCAGTCTTAATGAGAAATCTACACCCAGATTGGATTTTTCATTGATTTAGTTAGTTGAGGTATCATTTATTACATTAATTAGCATGAAGGTAGAGCTCACCTGTATGTACATTTTAAAATAGAATTTCAAGATTTTTCCTACTCTTGTGTCTGATTTTTGCTACCACCCCCCCAGTTTCTTCCATGTCATGATTTAGATGCTTGGCATTTTCTTTTTTGAAACCAAACTATACATGTAGCACTTAGAGTTTGGTATAGTTCTGGCCTTACAATTAAAATGGGACAAGTGACTGAAGAATCAGACAAGAAAATAGGAGGAAAATTAAAGAAACTAAAATTATTCAGCATGGACAGAAGAAACTTCTGAGGAATTTGAATAGTAGTCTTCATTGATGTGACAACTTATTATTTTTAAAAACTAACCAACTTTCATCATTGATACCATGTCATTCAGAAAATTCTTGCTTTCTGTCAGTTTGAATAAAAATGTTTTTTCTGACTGAGAATTATTCAACAGATTACTTACTGATGGAGATTTTATGATATTGGTCTTTGGCATATTTTAAAATATTTTATATTTTGAGCTGTTATATGCTAAATGTGAAATTGCTTAAACATGAGGCTAGAAATGCCTTCTGGAACTGAAATTAATAATAATAATAAAAAATAATACAGAGCATACATCTATTTAGTGAGAAAGGTTTAAAATTTATAAGACTATTTTACTAAAGATTTTAAGATATCTATTAAGCAAGTCTCAAAAGTTATATAGTTATATATATAAGTTATAGCCTTAAATAAATTTTCTTTTCTAATTGAAGTACTGTAAACTCAAAGAGAATTTCAAACACTTTCTTCGTCAAAGTCAAAACTTCCTTTTTCTAGATATAAATGTAAATTAAGAAATATATATTTTTTTGCTTATCTGAATTATTTTGAAGCTATTTTTTAAAGTTTCATCTATTTTTAAATTTGATTTTATTGTGTTAGAATTCTGAGAGAAAAGTGAATTTTGCTTAGTAAGCAACAATTTGAAACTTGATTGTAATTTTTTTAAAGTCATTATTTCATTAAATACACTTTTACTCATGGAACCTGAGAATAAGCTTTTAATTTATTTTTAAGTTCTTTAAATATTCAGTACTTAGCACTTTGCACATGGTAAGCATTTAATAGATAGATGTTAATGAATTGTTGAATGGAGAATTCTGCTGTGGTAAATTTTAAAAGAAGCTGTCATTTATGTTTTAAACAGCTGAAGCATATTCCTCCCTATGGATTTATCTACTACAAACAACTTCAGTCTCTCTTTAGGCAGTGCGGTCAAGTAAAATCCATTGTATTTGATGGCACAAAGTAAGTAGTGTTTATTTTTGCTATTCATAGTGTAGTTGTATATGAAAATATATAATGATCAAAGAAATAATAAAGGCTACCTGACCATGTATAATGGGGGGAGAAGGGAGGGAATATACTTTGGTGCATTAGCCTTCACACAGAATATTTATTTATAAGACTGGTGCAGGTAGTTATTGTTGTTGCTGTTTTTAACTCTGCCGTTCCTTTTATTGGGAGACTAGCAGCTCTTTATTTTTTCTCTCACTATCTTCTTGAGGAATTGGACATGTAGCTTTTTTAGTGGGAGACAGAAGAAGCCACCTTTTGAGACCTAGGGCTTTCTTTTCCCTGCAAGTGAAAGATTCTGGGCCATCTCCAGATCTGCATCTGGCCACTGGACCCAGATGACTCCGTAGATGAAAGTGAGGCTGGTGACTTTGTACAACCTCCCTCACTTAAATCCAGTTCACTTGCATGTCATGGCTTTACCTCCCTGATCATGCCATAGTCCTCTTGGAGAACAGAAGGACCAACAGCAAGTAAATGCCAACAGACATTTATTCAGTCAATCTTGACACAGTAAGCCCTGTAAATACACATTCTTAGTAGAATGAAGTATTGTTCCAGTCCTTAAGGATCTTATACTCTAAAAGTTGAAGACCTCACCCAAAAGGAAGCCAAGTAGGAGAATGGGAAGGACCCACCCTGAGTACAGGCCCTGCCCCAGTGGAGAGTCTAGGAGGAGCCCTCCCCTTAGAGCTGGAGGGAAGGAGCTCTGGAGGAAGAGCTTGGGGCTTAGTAAAGGTGGTTCACTGTGCTAGGAGGAGAGAGATAGAGTGATGGTTAATAGGTGAATTCCAAAGACTCCAATCTAAAGAGGGTCAGTCCATGGTCATCTAAAGCCTTAAAGAATGACTGGCCTCATTTCCAAATTATCAAGCCTGTTTCCAGTTACTAGGAGGTTGTTGCTTTCATAGCATGATAATGCCATATGTATGTTTTGAATATCTGGGAAGGAAAGGCATTTTAGCCTCATTTTATTGATGAGTTTTAATTCCTAATACTGCTCTAGTACTTAAGAGTTTGCAAAACCAAGACAGCATTTAGTAGAAAGATCTTTGGACTTGGCACACAAAAGAAATAAATTCAAGTCATAATTTTGCCCCTTATTTGTTATGTGACCTTGGGCAAGTCTTTTTACTTCCCTGGGTCTCAATTTCCATACTTGTAAAATGAGGGGGTTTAACTGGATGATTTCTAGAGTCCCTTTATCTTATACATGATCACATCTGATCACAGAATCTCCGAATTGAAAGGGACCTGTCAACATGAATTTTAAATGAAAACAATACAACAAAATTGAAATCTTTAATGAGGGCAAATAAGTTGCAGCTCAGAGTGCCACACAGCAAGTGCTGGTGTACCCAAAGAGGAGGGGGCTGGGAACAGTTTATATTGGATACTAAGGCGGAGAGAATGACTAGGCTGCAGGTGGAAGGGGTTAAGTGTCTCACCCTTTCACTGGGCAGGTTGTTTTACATAATAAGCAAAGGTCCATAAAAAAAAGCTTGGGGATCTGTGGAGGGATGAGATTGAAAGATCTACAGAATAATCAGAGATTGCAAATGACTTTGTCTGGTCAGCTTCTGTCAGTTCATTAGCCTTGGAAAGGAGACCCAGGCATCTTTGGTTAGTTCCTAGTCAACTGTTTGTTGGACCTCTAAGGCCATCTAATCTAGCTCCTACCTGAACTAGAATCTTCTCTACAATGTGCCCAGCTAGTAACCATCCAACTTTAGCCTGAAGACCAGAGCAAGGAATATATGTACTGCTTTCTGAGCAATCCCATTCTCCTTTGTAGCTGTAATTGTTAGCAACCCTGTTCTTGAAGTGAGCCTAATCTTTGTGGTTTCAGCCTGTTGGTTCCTAGATCTCTTATCTGGGATCAAGCTGAACAAGTCCTACCTGGATCTTACACAGGTAGCAGTGAGACAGAGTGGATGGATCCCCCTTGGAGTCAAAAAGATCCGAGTTCAAATTTTGTCTCAGATATATGGCCTCTCAATCCTATTTCCCTGAGAATATGATCCAAACGTAGCAGGAAATAAGAATTACAAGACCAGTATTAATAATTTTTACCTACATTCCTTTAAAAAATGGAAATCACTAATAATTCCCATTATGGTACTTTGAGTTCATTTAAATAAAAATCTTATTTTAATAGCAATGCTGTTTCTAAGAATTCCTTTGCCCAAGTTGCAAAACTTTCTTAGCACAAAGTCTTAGCAGAAACCTCTGCAGCCTCAAGAGTTTTCTGTGAGATTAAATTAGCCACTTTCTTTCTAAAGGAAAGATCCCTTTTTAGCATTAACCCTAACATTTTATCCCTTTAAGGTTTTTGGGAGGTAGTAAGTGTGTTGTGGTGGACAGAACCCTGTACTAGAAGGCAGAACATGTAGGTTCTAGTCCTGGCTCAGGCATTTACTTAGTGTTTGACCTTGAAGTAGGTTGTTGGCTTTCTTTGAGATAGTTTCCTCAGCTGTCAAATGGTGATAACAACAATTGCCCTATCCTTGTGGTGAGGTTTAAGGGTGCTGGGACTCCAAAATAGAGGAATTCAACTCAAGTCTTCTTTCAGCCAAAGAAAACAAGGTTAATTAAAAACCTGTCTCATTGGCCTGACATTTGTAACTCTAATATAAGCAGGTCAGGTTGAATCTGAGCACCTTAATGGAGACTGAGATGGATCTTGAGAAAGACTATGGAAGAGATCTAGGTTTGGCCAGCTAGTCTCAGGTGATTGGAGGAAGGGTCTAGGGAGGATCTTGTTTGGAGTTGCCAGTAGGCTGGGATGACTAGAGGTCTAAGGCCTGGAATCAAGAGAATGGGGTTTTGATAGGATCTATGGTGGGAAAGTCTTAGATAATCTAGAAGTAATTGACTATGAAGGCCTGGGCTAGGTTAAGGGTAACAGAGAATTGAGTTTAGTGTTAATGAAAGGTCAGTTGAGGGGATTGTAGCCTCAGGCTAACAGCCAGATCTAGTAGGAAGATTTAAGGAGAGTTCAAGGGGGTTTCCAGAGCCTGTACCCCATCACCTGCACTGACAGGTTGTAATGAAGTAATGGAGGTGGAAATGTTGTGGAAAGTTACTCAATTTAGGTGTGTATCTGATCATCCAGAAATATAGAATGTATAAAGCAAGAAATGTACAAGAATTACATGCAATAATAAGTTCTCACTGTAAATATTTTTCTGTTACTCTTTCAGTCACTGTCACCTCACTCCCCACCCTCACTCTCCCACCCTTCTTCAGTATATGCTTCTGATGAATTGTAGGGTGAAAAGTTCCTGTGAATTTCACAAAGAAAGATTTCCCAGGGTCTGGCTACTGATCTGGAATCATGTTAGTACATATAGTTAATACCTTTTAAAATAAAAAATTGTTTCCTTTTTCATTTGGTAACAGGGCATTTGTGGAATTTTCTCGCAATCCAACAGAAAGATTTAAAACTCTTCCTGCTGTGTATATGGCAATTAAGATGTCTCAACTAAAAGTTCCACTTGAACTCAGTGTTCATGCTGGTGAAGAAATTGAAGGGAAGGTACAAGGAGGCTCAGTTACAAAGTTAAGGAACACAAGGTAAGATTGGTGAGGCATTGTTTTCTGCCAGCTTGTTAATTTTCAGATCTTGCTGGCTATGTGGTGTGATAGATATCGTGCTCTGCTTGAGAGTCAGAGGACCTGAGTTAGAATTTAGGATTTGTTACTTTAAACCTCTGGGACAATAGACAGCTTTCATTTAACCTCTCTGGGCCCCAGTATCCTTATCTATAGACTGAAGAGGATTGTTTGAGATAATATCTGAAGTTTCTTTTTTGCTCCAAGTCCTGTGTTCTGGTGTCACTAGAAGTTAAACAATCTTTTTGCCTTGAAATCTTTCAGCTTTCTTAAATCCATGTAGAAGCTTCACAAAGAGCTTGTTTGAGGAAAAAAAATCTTAAGTGTTATACAGGTTTTAGACTTACCCCCAAGTATTCATCATGTTGAATCGGTTGATCATGACTGTATCCTTAACCAATGAGAAGAAATGTTCTTTGTTGTTTCTTGCTGTACAGTGATAGAAAATTATTTATAATGAGGGTCATCATGGTCTTGTGATAAAACTTAAGTCACAAGATCGAGGTTTGAATTTTGCCTTAGATTCTCCATCTGAAAAATGAATCTAATAATACTTGGAACTACCTGGCTCGTAGGGTTGTTGTGAGTAGAGCACTTTGAAAATCTTTAAGTTCCTCTCCCTCCAAATTAATTTCTTTTTAACAGGGTTACTAAACTAGTAGATGATGAGAATGCTGAAGATATAATTGATCATTTCTTATGGAGCAGATGCAGAGAATAGATTGGATAATAATATGGACTTAAATTAATTTATTACTGGTTAGATGACTGATCTAATGGTTCAGTATCAAGATGGAAGGATATTGGCAGCAGAATGCCCTCAGGGATCTGGGCTTGTCCCTGTGCTATTAAACATATTCACTAAGGTTTTGGATGAAGGCATAAATGGTATCCTTCTCAAATTTATGGATGGCACAGAGCCCTGAAGAATAATTAATACACTATACACTGAATAACAATCCAGATTTCAACAGACAGTAGCTTTGTACTGAATCTAATAATTCAGTCCAGTTAAGCATAAAATCTTATCCAGAGCTATGCTGGAACCAGCTCTGACTAGCAATTGAGAGCTCATTTAATTTTCAGTATAAGCATTCACCTCTCAGAAATGGCACTATTGTTTATTGTTGTCGATACAGATAAGCACACTCCTATATTGCTCTCTCTATATAGAACAATTTCTTGAGCTCAGTGGGGGGTCAGGGAATGAAGTCATTACCACACTGGAGGCCTGATGACTTGAGGTTGATAATAATGACTGACATTTATATAATTTTATATAATTTACATAATATACTGTTATTATTATTCTGTTATATGACTCTTATTCAGTGTATGTTGTAGTAATTGTTCTTCAGGGCTCTGTGCCATCCACAAATTTGAGAAAGATGCTATTTATGCCTCTATCTAATACATTGGTGAATATGTTTATGCTATTGCACAGGGACAAACCCAGATCCCTGGGGGCATTCTGCTGTGAATCTCCTTCCATCTTGATGCTGAACCATTAGCTCAGCCACCTAACCTGACCATTATACTCTGGGCAAGAGATCAAATCCAGGGAATCGACACCAAAAGTCTCCCACCTATAGAGGAGACACAGGCTGAGTCCAGAACCAGGGGTGGAGGAATAGAAGGGTTTTGGGAGGATTTCCTGTTGGATTGGCAGTCAAACCCTCCAAAGTGCCTAGAAGGGAGATCCCCATGGTAGAGCAGATACTGCCAACCCAAACCCAAGGCCTTCCGTGGGGTACACTGGTCAGAGCAGGGAACCCTCTTGAGCATTCTGTATTTGTTAACTCTTGTGAGTGCCATCACAACATGGGGGTTTCAGGGTTGCCTTGCAGGGGCAAAGAAGAGCTGAACGATTTTTTTCAACTTTGAACCTGACGGGAAACAGGTCTATTCTCTGGAAGAGGTGGGAGCCATCACAGTAGGGCTAGTTCTTACTTCGGCCACACGCACGCAGTTTATAGTTTTCCCTGCCTTCAGGAATACCTTAATGGGTTTTTTCTGATCAGTCAGAAGCTTCTTTCTTGAAAACCATTTGTCCAGTCAAGAGGAGAACACTATGATCTGGTTCCACCTCAGCTCTGCACTCATGGCACAGCTCCCCGCAGTTCACCTATATATCAGTTTAAGGTTTGCAAAGTGCTTTATATCCATGATCTAATTTGTACTTCACAACACCTCTAGGTTGTTTTTTTTTTTTTGGCCTTTTTGGAGGGCAGTTGGGGTTAAGTAACTTGCCCAAGGTCACACGGTTAGGTTTTTGTTTGTGTGTGCGTTAAGTGTCTGAGGCCACATCTGAACTCAGGTCCATCTGACTCCAGGGCTGACGCTCTACTCACTGTGCTACCTAGCTGCCCTAGCACCTCTAGTCTTATCCTTAAATTAAAAAAAAAAAAGATTTCCCAGTTATAGGATAGGGGCGACATGATTAGGTTACAAATCATCCTGAAATGTTGAGGTTTTAATTGACTGGAGGCTCTATATGAGTCAGCTATGTGATGGAATAGCCAGAAAAAGCTAATGAGATCTTGGGTTGCTCTAAATAAGGAGGTGGTGCTTCCTCTCTTCTCCACTCTGGTGGAAGATTGTTCTTAGACAAGCCTGTCATCTTCTAAAGTGCATCGATAACCTAGAGAACATCCAGGATGGTGAAAGACCTTGAGTTTGTTGTATGAGGATCATTGAAACAAAATGAAAATGTTTATCCTAGAAATATGAAGACTCAGGAAGCACTTGATAAGTGTTGTTCATGTACTTGAATAGCTGTCCTGTGGAAAACAGATTGGACTCCGGTCCCAAAACAGAGAACCAGTAGCAAGGAAATTTACAGAAAAGCAAATGTAGGCTTGAGATCAGTAGTAATTACATCTATAGACATGGAATGGGCTTCCTTAAGAATTGTTTTCCTGCCTTGGAGGTCTTCAGGCAGAAGTTGTAACTACTTTTCAGGTATGTTAGAGTGAGAATTCCTTTTGGTTTTATGTTGGTCAAAATGGCTGCTGAGGTCTCTTCCAATTGCTCATTAAACCATGATAATGCCTTGGAAAAGAACTTTAGTAGAAGTTATGTAATATATAAGATTGGAACTCTCAAAAATTAATCGAGATTATAGTGAGTGTATTTAGGATCCAGATATTTTAAGAGATCTATGTTCTTTCACTGGCATAGATCTCAAGCTGTCTATACCTTCCCATTCTTCCATGTCTCCTCTATAGAGGATTAACCAGTGAAGGACTAGAGGACTTTAATGGTTCTTTTTTTTTTTTTTTGGGAGGGCAATTGGGATTAAGTAACTTGCCCAAGGTCACATGGCTAGGTTTTAATTTGTGGGTGCATTAAGTGTCTGAGGCCGGAACCGAACTCAGGTCCTTCTGACTCCAGGGCCGGCGCTCTACTCACTGTGCCACCTAGCCACTCCAAGGACTTTAATAGTTCTTTTAACATATCTCAAATACCAGTACAGCATTTAGGCTGCCTGATTGTTAGAACTTACCCTTCTTTATGTGATTGGTAAGTTAGCAAATGTACATGTCAAGCACTATGCCAAGCACTGGGGACAAAGGAGAAAAAACAGCCCCTGTTCTTAAGGAGCACAATCTAATGGAAGATACAATATATAAACAACTATATACAAATAAGAGACCCAGTAAATTGGAGATGATTAGTAGATGGTGGCACTAGCATGAAGGGGGATTGACTAAGGTATATGATGGGAAACCTTTAACCTAACCTAAGACTTGAGGGAAGCCAGGGAAACCTAGAAATGGAAATGAGGACGGAGAGTATTCCAGGTATAGGATAGGGTCTTATGTGAGGAACAGCTAGGAGGTTGGAATTGGTGGGAATGCAGAATGGGAGGAGGGGCTTAAGGTCTATCAGATTCTTCCTTGATTATAACCTATTCAACCACAATCTTAATATTTTTCAGTAAGTATTAAGTCTCTTATTATATTCTGGGGCTTTTAATGCATTGTATTTGGGATCATTGAATTTGAATTCCAGATTTGCTACCAAATTACTTTTCTAAACCCTCAGCACATTATTTAGTCTTTCTGAGCTTCTGTTTTCTTATATGTAAAAGGAGGGGGGTTGGAATAGAGGGCCACCAGAGTCCATTCAAGCTCTAGAATGGAGGTTCTTTATGCCCAAGAAGCGTAACAGTGGCCGTTAGTAATTAGCTCTGGTTGTAGGACAGTCAGCTGTTTAAGAGGATGTTAAATCTTTGAAATCCATTTGTCTTACATTCAGACTGAAAGGCATGATCAATACAAAGAGGTTTATTTATTTTCCTAATTTAATTTCATAAGAGAAAGATTTCACTTGTGCAAGCTTAGATGTAACCTGCTGTGGACCAGACATCCCAACAATTGAATTTCATATATCATATTTCTCTTTTAAATTCCTGCACATGGGTCTCTTGTTTTGATGCATGAAAATACTTTTACATGGCTCTATTTTGTAATGTTGCTCGGGAAGAATTTTAGATTTCTATGACTTATGCTGGCTTTTTGACAAAGAAACTACAATTTAAATAATGTTTCAAACACTATGAATTTTAGAATTTAGCATTAATATGTAAAGTTCATTTAAGATGGTATTAATTACATTTCATAATTGTGTGTATAGACCATAATGACATATATGTGTGAAGCCTATATGAAGTGAAGATGACTTGTGTAATGCTCTGTTAAAAAAGTTATGTTTTTATTTAGAGTGAACGTGGACTTCCAGAAGCAGACAATTGACACTATGCAGATCTCATTAGATGCTCTAGAGCAGTCACAAGCAATTACAAGTCTGCTCTTAACCATTGAGGTCACTGAGGTATGAGGATTGTAATGGAGATGACTATATAGTTTTTCTTTAAATTGAATTAAATCATCTATGTTGAAAACTGTATTTTTTATTAGGTGCTGTAGATTCTAATTAAATTTGTTAGTGACTGATGTGTAATTTAGGGTAGGTCACTCTAATTTAGTATTATTTCAAAGAACAATATTATTTTATTGATGTGAATACTTTCCCAAACATGTAGATAATAACCACTTCCCATTAGTGGTTCTCTACTTATTTTTGAATTGTAAAATAATGAACTTGTCAGTGAAGTTGATAATTAGTTAAACTAGTATTGTCCTGGCATTTTCATTTTTTATATCTATGACTTTTAAAATACAGTTTTATTTAGGTTAAAGATATGTGAAATTTTGTGATTTAAAAACTTTTTGAACACTTGGTTTGGTATAGAAATCTCTAATGATGTTCTTTTCTTTTTTTAAGGTTGTAGAAGTTGGTCACTTCTGGGGTTATAGGATTGATGAAAAAAACACAAATATTCTAAAAAAACTAACAGTTGAAATAAACCAACTGAAATTGATGCCTCTGCCAGTTCGTCCATATCCTGATTTAGTTTGTCTGGCACCATTTGCTAATTTGAATAAAGAAACCTACTTTAGAGCTCAAATCCTATATATTTCTGGAAATTCTGCTGAGGTATGTTGTTCACTAAATGAGACAAGATTTTGACATTGGGAAAAAGCTTTTGTAATAAATATAAATGGCAGAAATTAGTTGGAAAACAATGTTAGTGAAATTAGATAGATTGTTCTTGGTGGCTCCCTAAAGGAAGATACTCGGTATAGGGATCTATGATTGCTCTACATCTATCATGGTTAGTCATTGAATTATCACAATTCAGGGTTATTATAGTGTATTTTGTTTTTGATCCTGAATTATAGTCTTTTAATGATTTTTATTTCTACCCATTCTTCTGTTTCTGTTTATTGTCTAGGTCTTTTTTGTAGATTACGGTAATAGGTCTCATGTAAGCCTAGACCTTTTAATGGAAATACCTTGTCATCTTCTAGAGCTTCCATTTCAGGTAAGATGAAAAGAAGAATGACTTCTTAACATCCCTTTTTTCTCCACAGTTAAAAAAAAATTATCTCAGATATGTTTCATATACCACTTATATCAGTGAGGTAAGGCTTGGAGATTGTCAAATACAGGAGTTCATTATCTTTACAGCCTCTACTTTTCAGCTTAATTTTCATTTTTAAAGGCAAGGCAGCATTCTTTGACATTGTTCTTATACTATGATATCTTGGAATCAGACAGCATTTAACTATGCTTTACAGAGAAATGTCAAACACTTTTATCCATTACTATACTAGCATACCCTACTACTAAAATCTACTTTATGGTGACTTAGGTACAGTATCTCTCAAGTCAAAGGATTTGAGTTCAGATCTTGACTGTCATATATAATTTGGACAAGTCATGTCACTTTTCTAAAGTTCAGTTTTGCTCTGTATAAATAAGATTGGACTAGATGGACCTCTAAGGTCCCTTGTAGCTCTGTATGTATGACCCAGTGATTCTTGAAGCTTTTATCTGCAGGGATAAATATGGGATGGATGTACTTGCTTTTTGTATGTCTATACCTGCAGAGCACAAGCTCTGGCAGGTTCTAACCAAGCTGGAAAGGCTTATGGAGTATAAGCCTAACGATGGATATTTTATCTGTCATTCAAGGGCCTATACCTTGTTAATTAAGAAGAGGCTCATCATCAGAAGGTTGGCTATCAAATGATGGTTTGAAAGTGGGAAATATATTCAGGAAATTAAACCATAGAGGGGTTGTTATACATATATACACACACATACTTACTAAAGGCAGTACTCACACTGATAAAATCTTGGATCTTTTAAAGTTAAAGAAACATAACCATACATGCTAATATAAATTCAAAACTGAGATATGAAATTGTAGCTTATCTCAGCAGTTTCTTTTAGACAGATGTTTTTATGTAGATTTGTATAATCAAGGAGTCAGATACACAAAAAAGTCTCATTTCTTTGTTGGAGATGGTAACAGTTGAGGTAGTGTATATCCTTTTTTTGGCCTTTTTGGAGGGGTCAAGGCAGGGCAATTGTGGTTAAGTGACTTTCACAAGTCATATAGCTAGTAAAGTGTTAAGTGTCCAAGGCCACATTTCAACGTAGGTCATCCTGACCCCAGGGCCGGTGCTCTATTTACTTTGCCACCTAGCTGCTCAAGTAAGGCAGAGAAAGAATCTTGATTTTTCTTAGTGTCCTCCTCTAGTATCAACACAGCTTCAATAAATGTTTGCTAAATAACGGAGTTTATAAAATGTTATTATCCCTATATTTGTCTCATAGGCTCTGGAATTCAAGATTTGCAAGATGCGCCCTTCTGCAAAGTCTCTTGTATGTGGAGAACACTGGAGTTATGGGGCCAGCCAAAGGTTCACTGCATTAGTCAATGGCTGTGCTCTCATAGTGAAAGTTTATTCAGTTGTACACAGTGTTCTACATGTAGATGTGTATCGTTACTCTGGAATTAAAGAAGTGGTGAACATTCGAGATGTGCTTATCAAAGAATGCTATGCTGAATTAGCAGAGGAGTCTTATGAATCTAAAGTAGGTATATTTTTATAAGGACTTTGTTTAGTACTGTCTAGAGTGTGACGGCAAAGTTGGGTGGTAGGCAGAGGGCAAAAGGGACTGAATCTTTAATTTGATTTAAATGAAAATGGAAATTTGAAGATTCAAAAATTTTGAAACTTTCTGGAGAAAAAGGTGGGAGAAGAATCTAAGAAATATGATTTTGTATGATTATAATTAAGATACAGTGGGTAAACTACATCTGTAGCATTCCCCTGACCAGACAGTCATTTGTCAAAAAAGAAAGTTAGATCAGTGTGTATCCAAAACTTAGCAAGTGATGCTGACGCTTTGGGATCACTTCCTTTTCTTATTGCTTACTGTCCTTTGAATGATATTTTCCAAAATTTTTCTAGGAATTGAAGTCAAGCTTACTGGCCTATAGTTTGTAAGTTCTGTTTACTTTCTCTTTTTTGAAGATCAGAAAACCTCTACCCTTATCCAGTCCTATGTTTTTTCTCCTGGGTTCTGTGATCTTTCCTTTGTAAGTTTTTAATGATATCTTATGTTTTTATATCACCCTTATTTTTTTGTATATTTCCCTTCCCCTAGCCATTGGGCCAACAAAAAAATTTGTTTTAGAGGGAGGGGAAGATGGTATGGCAAAATTAACTGATCCATCATTTGTGTCTAATGGTATATGCTGTGTTCCATACCCATAATAAACTTCTCCTTCTGCAAAGAGCAGAGAGAGCTGCATTTTGTTCTCTCTTCTCGTAGGTTATTATAATTACACAGCATTCGGTTTCTTTTTGTTTTGTGTTATTTACATTGTTTCCGTGCTGTATGTTATTTTCCTTTCTTTGCCTCATTTTTCATATCTGCAGAATGAGAAGGTTGGATTCCATGCATGGCTTCTAAAGTCCCTTCTAGCTCTGAATCTATGATCCTAGTATTTAAATTCCTTCTTCACCTTCAAAGCTTCTCTCTTTGTAGAGAAATAGAGGTTTTTCCATTGGCCAAAGTGCTGCATCGGATAACACAAAGAGGTCTGCTGAAGGTGAATGAGCACAGTGATCTGTCACAGAGGTCCTGCCTGTGAAGAAGGCATTTCTCTTCAACCCTCCCAGAGAGGGAGAAATAGACCCACTTGCCTAACTCCATTTTGCAGTTTTGTCACATCTTCATCCGTATCCTGTCACCTCACTGCAGGAATTCCACAAGGTTCTATCCTGCACACTCTTTTTATTTTTTATTTTGGTGACTCTTACCAGTTTCCATTGTTTGATTATCTTATCTGCGTAAACACGACTTGAGTTCTCAAGTTCTAGTCCTATATCTCTGCTTTCGTTGTTTCCTCCTCAAGGGAGACCAAATTGCATTTTGTGCCTGTATAATTCCTTAGCACTAGCAGAAATTCAAACAAGTCATTGCAAAATTGTCCTTTCCTATTAGAGTTGCTGACGGTATGATTCTTTCTTTCATTCTTGACAGTTGCCAAGAGAATTGCTAACTGCTTGTTTGCCACTTTTTATTTAATTGGTCTTTTTCTTAGTTGGTAGTAGGTTATGTAATGGTGGGTCTGGCACTTCTCTAGACCCCTTTCTTCATGTATAAAATGAATAGAGCCTCCTCCATATAGAATCCCTTCACATTCCCAGGGTTCTGTGAGTCAGGAAACCTGGACTGTAAATCCTTGTCCTGAGATCACAGATTGAGCACTAGAAGTGTCCTTAAGGCATCTTCTAGTCCAAACCCTTCTTTTACAGTCGTGGAAACTGAGCCCCAGAGAAATGAAGTGATTCTTCCAGGTTAGTTAAAAGCCAGGAGTTAGAGGCAGGACACTCAGGATTGAAGCCAGTTTTGACAGTGATTAGTCTTCATGACCTCTCTGAGCCCCTAATAGTAACGCTAATCTGCAAAACAGAGAATACTTGAAACTTTATAATGGTATTGTTACAGGCAAAGGGCTTTGCACACTTTAAAAGTGCTATGTAAGTGTGAGTTTTTATTGTTCCTTTGGTTTTTCCTGTTTACAAAATATAAAATAAATATTAATCCTCCCTGCTAATATTTAAAACTTTTAAAATGAATTAATGTGCCTGTGTCTCTAAACCATTTCTTAAATAGATATTGGTGGGGGGTGGGGGGGGCGAGGCATCCCTGACTGTTGCAGCTGCTTTTTTTGGTCTAATGTAAAAGCAGTCTAGCCAGTAATTATTAAAGCAATAAAACTTTAAAAGAGGCACATTTTACATAAGGTAGGGTAAAGTGTTTACCTTGATGCACCTGAAGGAGTGAGCAGAGGAAAGGGACCCAAGATCTCAGAAAATGACAGTCACCCAACGAACAAGTGTACAGTGGAGTCCCTCTGCAGCTTAGCCAGCCAGGGAGAGTGGCCCCTGAGCACAGGGAGTTATGATCATAGGAAGAATACGCTGCAAACACATTGCGCCCACGAGGTGGTCTTGTCACCCCTCCTTAGGATGTCCTAACTGTGCCTCCTTTAGTCTCAGGTAACTCCGCTACCGTGGAACAGGGCCTGGAGTTTTACAGGGAATAGAGGGATCAAAATAATTTCCTTTTGCATGTCAATTAAAAGATAAGCTTTTTTTTGTAATTCTGTTTAGCAAAACAATGAAATGCTGAAGGAATTCTTTTCCAAGTCAGTGGAAAATGCTGCTAGTGCGACTATACCACTGTCAACTCACAGTAAAGAGGATGAGAAGTTTCTGATCCGAATATTGTTAGACAGCTTCTCTGCTAATAAGCTCGGTACCCCAAATTGTAAGGTAATTTGATAAATTGTCTTTTGAATATCCTAAAAAGAATCATTATCCCAAGCCTATAGCAATAAGTTGCTCCTTACTGCTTTGAAATTTCTAAATTCCGTGGAGATTTACTTAATTCCAGTTCCTTCTCTTCCCCCTGGAATGCTTGAGATCTCTTCTCACCTCTGTTTCTTTTTTGTATCCTATTTAACTGAATCAGTATTATTTCCTTCTCTATGAGATTGCACGTTCTGTGTGGATTGTGTCCTTTTTCTTTTTGTCTTCCCATACTGTCTAGCATAGTATATGTTTATTGAATTAATTAATGTAAAGAATATCTTTTCAGAAAAAGTATGATTTACTGGTCAGGCTTAATCAGTAATGTTTTATAAGTCAGTAAGCTTTGTGGATCCGTTCCAGGCAGCAGATGTTTGTCTCCTCCTTGGCAAAGGGGGTCCTTAACCAATAGATTGAGATTTAGTAGTAAATCTCAGCTCTTAGAACTTGGACAATTCTTGCTTGGTTATTGCTACTTTATGACTACTTTTCATTTCCTAGGATTTCCAACAAGGAGGAAAATGGACTCAGCAGTACTGCTTCTTTCTGTACTTGGGGGAATTTACTGTCAACCCCATGGTCTTAAAATGTTGGGCCTGGGGTTAGCTGTTCTATGTACTATTATTACACATTTCTGTATTATTTCCACTAAAATGTAAAATTCACTGATTATCTATCTAATATTTTCAATAAATCTTCCATTGAAGGTATTAGATATATTTGCATTGAAGTAATCAATTATATCCCCCAAAAGGCCTATGTGGAAACATTTTTACTTAAAGGATTTAAAATGAAAATTCAGTGAATTGAGGATTTTTTTCTGCCAAATCATGCATTATTGGTTGTCTCCTATTATAATTTATGAGGGTCTTTTCTAGTTGAAAGTCCAAAATGTAATTTCTGGGAGTAGTAATTTTGAGAGACTAGATTGTTGTAATAGGGAGAGGGGAAGAATTATAATGAAAAGAATAATCTTGCTTATCGACATTCTACTTTTTTTTATCATTGCATGTGAAGGTACTACTTCATGGTCCTTTTAATCCCTATGAACTCAAGTGTCACAGTATGACCCGGATATCTAAATTCAGGTATGATAAAATTAAATCTTTCAAGTGACATTTTGTTCTATTGTTTGCTTTCTAATGTGCCTATTATTCCTTTATTTTTTAATTTGTAAATTTTGTTTAAACAGCATAAAACTCCATCTAATTCACAGTTACACTACCCACAATACACAGTGTCTGAAAACAGTTAAGCAAAATAGTTGGTTGTTAATCTTCATTTTTGAAGAGGACCAAAATGACATCACTCTGCTAGGGTCAAGTTTCACTGTGTCTGAATGTGACTGATCAGACCAGTACAAGCTCAGAATGTTCTACCACAGGTCAGGCACTAATAGTGCCAAACTATTAGTTTGGTCTATTTGGAAACATTTTTCAATGACTTTCCTCTTTTTTAGGGGATTAAGGGCAGGAAGATGTTGCCTTCTCTACCTCCTCCTTTCCCCCAGCCTACATCCCTAATAAAAAATAGAAAAAAAAAACTATCCTGTAATAAAAAAAACAAAAACCTAGTCAAGTAAATCAAGTCCTCCGTGGCCATACACTCAGAAGTATGTCTCCTTCCACCCCTTGAGTCCTTCACTTGTTTTTCAGGAAGTGGGAAGCATGCTTCCTTTTGGATCCTCTCAAGACATCAGTGCATTGGTCAGAGTTCTTCAGTCCTTTAAAAGTTGTTTTTCTTTACATTGTTGTTCTAATATAAATTGTTCTTCTGATTCCTCTTTTTTCTCTAACAACAGTCCCTGTTTCCTAAGATTCTCTGAAATTTCTCTTATTATCTCTTGCAGCACAACAATATTCCATTATGTTCACGTATCACATACTGGTTGTTCAGCCATTTCTGTATTGATGTGCAGTCCCTTTAGTGTCCAGTTCTTTGCTTTTGTTTTTTGTCAGTGTAAAACGTAAAGACACTTCCTTTTGGGATTCGAGAAATTTGTTTTTCTTGTGACTTTCCCTTCCTAGTATCTTCCCGCTTGTCCCTGTTGTGTGCCCCATTAGATCGGGAGCTCCTTTTTGTATATTCCCAGCCTTTACCATAGTATATATTTACCTATATATGGTGGGTCTTAATGAGAGTTTATTGACTAACCACAACAAACTACTCGTGATGGCTTTCAATACTCCTCTTGTCCAGTTCAGATAAAAACGAGACTCAAGGGCGGCCAGGTGGCGCAGTGAATAGAGCACCGGCGTGGAGTCAGGGGGACCTGAGTTCAAATGCAGCCTCAGACACTTAGCACTTGACAAGCCCTGTGACCTTGGGCTTAACCCTAATTGCCCTGCCTTCTCCCTCCAAAAAGACAAATAAAAGAATGAGATTCATTGATGCTTACTCCTTTTTTTTCTTCTTCCTTTCTACCCTAGCAGATTCCTTTTCCCCTCTCTTTTCTTTCTCTTTTTAGAACTCTCAGAAAATAACTGATCCACTCCTGGATCCTGTTTGTCTTATTTAGCTTCTTCTAAGTACAGTTTGAAGACATTAAGGTTCTGAGGGGTGCTTATTTCTTCTCCCTTTATCAAAATGTTATCTAGCTGCTTCAGTCTTGAGTTTGCATTTCAGAGTCCCTACTCAGCGCTAGTCTTTTCATCAGGAATGCTTGAAAGTTTTCTAGTCCTTTAAAGGTCCATTTTTACCCCCCTGTGGGATGATACTCGATTTTTTTTTTTAAGGTAAATTATTCTTGATTGTAAGCCTATGTCTTTTGCCCCTTGAAATATTGTATTCTAGAATCTTCCTTTCACATATAGGAGAAGCTGCCATGTCTTGTGTTGCTGACCTCCTTTGGTTATCTGAATTTTTTTATGTTTCTGGATGCTTTTTAAAAAAATTATTATTATTAACATGGAAGCTCTGGATTTTGGCTATGATATTTCCTGGGGGTTTTAAACTTGTGAGGTTTCTTTCAGAAGGTGCTTAGTAGATTCTATTTTTATTTTGCCTTCTGGTTTTAATAGACCTGTGAAGGTTTTACTTATGATTTCTTGGATTGTAATATCCATGCCTTTTTTTGGCAGGGGTGGGGATGGGTGGGTGTCTCAATGGTTTCAGGTAGTCTGGTTCTCAAATGATTTCTTGAACTCTTTTCTAGTTCATTTCTTTTTGATAGTTGATGCCTTACAAATATAAGTACCTTATCTTTTTCTATCTTTTAATTTTGTTTATTTCTTGTTTCCATGTAATCATCGATTTGTTTGATCTAATCAAATCTTTAAGGTATCCATGTCCTAGGTAAATTCTATCAGTTTCATTCATCAAAAGCCATCTCTTTTCATTTATTCTCTTTTTGATTTTTTCCTATAGAACTTTTTATTTCATTTGTTTATCTTTTAATTTCTTCTTGGTATTCATGTAGGCCTTGTGACAAATTCATTTTTTTCCCTTTCAGTCTATGTTTGCAGCTCTTGTGGAGTTATTTTCTTTTAGGTTGGATTTTTGGGTATTTGGGAATCTTTTTATAAATTTTTATAGTGGTCTATATTTTATTCTGTCTTATCATCTCTTCAGCCTTAGGTCTTGAATTGGGACTTTGTGCCAGGGTCAGGTTCTGCCCAATGTTGTACTTTTTTTGGGTGTAGTGGTCATCCCAGCTTGGTCTCAACCTGGATCATTTGATGCCTGTGCTGACCTGTACGTCCTGGTTTAGGCATTTCTGGATCTTTGCGGTTCAGAACACTGATCTTTAGGGACTTCCACAGTATCTATCCCAATAGAATACTAAAGGTCTGGGCCTAGGATTTCCAGTGTTGAACACTAATGTGCCCAGACTGGTCACAGCTCAGTTCTCTGTCAATTTCATGTTGCTAGCTGTGAGTTTCAAACTACCTTAGGAATTTCTTGGGGAGCCCTGGGAAATTGTTACCTCAGTTATCAAAGTGTCTCAGGCCACACATATCTCTACCTTGTCTTTGGCTTTGTGGGAGGATGCTGGATTGTTTGTTCATGTTAACCCTGGTTTTGCCAGTGGGTCCTTTTACTATTGATTGTGGGCTTCTGGCTGACTGTGTAGTTCTGGTGTGGAAGGAGTTACTGAGTGTAGTTTATCGTTTAATTTGCTGGGGTGGAATAGAGGGTTAATTACCTAATTAAATTTCATTTTATTTTTACATCTGCTTTTTTTCTCTCCCTGCTCTTCCCCCCACCCCACCTACAACATACACACAATTGAGAAAGCAAAAAAAACAAAATCCTTAGTACAAATACATATAGTGAAAAATACATATATTCCTACATTGATCATGTCAAAAAAAATTACCATCTCATTCTGCACTCTGAGTTCATCATCTCTTTGTCAGCAGATGAGTCATATATTTCATCTGGAATCATCTGAAATTACATATACTCTGATCATTGTGTTGATCAGAGTTCCCAAGCCTTTCAAAATTGTTTTTACAGTATTGTTGGTATTCAAATTGTTCTTCTGGTTCTGTTCACTTCACTTTCTTTCAATTCAAGCAAGTTTTCCCATATTTCTTTGAAACTCTCTCCTTAATTTCTTACAGTATAATAGTATT
Organism: Gymnobelideus leadbeateri; assembly: GCA_011680675.1. NCBI lineage: Eukaryota > Metazoa > Chordata > Mammalia > Diprotodontia > Petauridae > Gymnobelideus > Gymnobelideus leadbeateri. Next base: position 485,511 of record WOXC01008873.1, on the reverse strand, counting down.
CCATCACATACACATACCTTAACTTGTTCAACCATTCCCAGTTGATAAGTAACCCTTCAGTTTGCAGTTCTTTCAACCACCACAACCACACACACACACACTCATTTCTTTGCAGATATAGACAGACTTTTCCTCTTTCTTTGATCTCTTTGGGTTAATAGGACTACTGGTATTGCTAGGTCAGAAAGTTTGCACGGTTTAATAACTTTTTGGGTATAGTTCCAAATTACTTTCCAAAATAACTAGACTACTTTATCGTTCCTCCAGGAGTGCCCAGTGTACCTGTTTTCCCATACCCCCTCCAGCAATTGTCATTTTCTTTATTTTGGCCAATTTTGCAAATCTGATGAATGTGAAGTGGTACCTCATTTTTCATAGGACTCTTAATAACTTGATTTTCTTCCTCTGAAAAATGCTTGTTCATATCATTTGACCATTTGTTAATTGGGGAATGACTCTCATTCTTTTAAATTTGACTCAGGTCGGGGTAACTAGGTGGTGCAGTGAATAGCGCACTGGCCCTGGAGTCAGGAGGACCTGAGTTTAAATGTGGCCTCAGACACTTAACACTTAACAAGCCCTGTGACCTTGGGCAAGTCACTTAACCCCAAATTACCCTTCCTCCAAAAAGCCAAAAAAAATTTTTTTGACCCAGTCCCCTATATATCTTAGAAATGAGCCTTTTATCAGAAACTTTCTGCAAAGATTTTTTTCCCCAAATTTTCTCTTCTAATATAACTGCACTCTGTTGATAGAAAAATCTTTTTAATGTTACATAATCAAAATTGTCCATTTTACCTCCTGCAAACCTCTCTATCTTCTTTTGGTCATGAACTCTTGTCTCATCCATAGATCTGACAGATAATTCATCCATATTCCCCTAATTTATTTATGATGCTGCCCTTTATGTCTACATCATGTACCCATTTGCAGTTTATCGTGATTTACAGTATAAAACATTGGTCTATACTTAGGTTTTGCCAAACCTCTGTTCAGTTTCCCAGCAATTTTTGTCAAGTAGTGAGTTCTTGCACAAATAGCTGAAATTCTGAAGTTCATCAAATGCTAGTTTACTGTGCTCATTTGCTTCTGCTTATCATGTACATAATTTGTTCCACTGATAAAACTCTCTATTTCTTAGCCATTATCAGATTATTTTCATGATTATAGCTCTGTAGTATAGTTAAAATTTGATACTTAATATGTCTACTCCTTTCCCACTTTTTTCATGAATTCCCTTTACATTCTTGGCCTTTTGTTCTTCCAAATGAATTTTGTTACTATTTTTTTCCATTCCTCTAAATTAGTCCTTTTAGTAGTTTGATTGGTATAGCACTGAATAAGTAAATTAATTTAGGTAGTGTCATTTTATGTTCCTCAGCCTACCTATGAGCAGTTAAAATGTTTGTAGTTATTGTAAAGAACATTTTGTAATTGTATGCATTTAGTGTTTTGGTAAGTATATTCCAACATATTTTTGTAGTGATTTTATTTAATTTTTAAAACTTAAAAAAAATATTTAGTATTTTTTATAGTTGCATGTAAAAACATTTTTAATAATCATTTTTAAAATTGAGTTCCAAATTAGAGAACTCTCTCTCTCCCTGCTTCTCCACCTGCCTTATTAAAAAGGCAAGCAATTATATATAGATTATACATGTGTAATTATGTAAAACATATTTACATATTAGTCATGTTGTAAAAGAAAATAGACCCCCCCCCAAAAAAAAACCCTAAGAAAATATAATGGAAGTAAAAATAGTATGCTTCCCCCTCACACCCCCAATACTTTATTAACTTCTGGTTTACATCATTCATTTCCACCAGATTTTGAGTTACAAATTTTCTCCCTGTTTTTCCCCTACCTAGGTCCCCAAAATAGTGATCCCACAGGATATCCCCTCCTCCAATCTGTTTTCTCCCATAGCTTCCCTCATACCTCTTTCGACTTTTCCAGTAGGGCATGGTGGATCTCTCTGCCCCAGTGCCTGTATATCTTATTTCCCAATTACATGTAAAATAGTATTAATAATAGTATATGTATACACACACGTATGTGTATATATGTGTGTATGTATACACACACACACATATACATATATATATATATATTTATAAAACATTTGGTTTTAAAACTTTGAATTCCAGATTCATTACTTTCTTCCTTTGACACCCAGCCTTACTGGGAAGATAAGCAATTCAATATAGGTTGTACTCATGTAGTTAATGCAAAACATTACCATAGTGGATCTATTATAAAAGACTGATTATATTTCCCTCCCTCCTATCCCACCTCCCACTTGTTCTATTCTCTACTTTAGTCCTGTCCCTTTTCAAAAGTGGGTGCTTCCAACTTCCCTGCCCCCCAGCCTGCCATCCCTTTCCCCCTACTCTCCTGTAAGGTGAGATACCCTATATAGTGTGTATGTCATTCCCTCCCTGAGCCAAATTCAATGAGAATAAGGTTGACCCATTCCCTTTTGCCTTCCTGTTCTTTCCCTCCATTGTATCCATTTTCCCTTGCCTCTTTTATATGAGATAGTTTACCCCTTTTTGTCTCTCCCCATCTCCTCTCATTATATTCCTCTCTCACCTCTTAATTTCACCTTTTAAGTATCATCCCTTCCTATTAAATTGGTCCTGTGCCCTCTATCTATGTATACCTGTACATATATATACACACACTCACATATGTATTCATATGCCTTCTATTTCCTTCAACTATTTTCATACTGAAAAAAGTTTCATCAGTTACAAGTATCGTTTATCCATGTAGGAATGTAAATAGTTAAACTTTAATAAGTTCCTTATGATTTCTTTTTCCTGTTTACTTTTTCATGCTTCTCTTGCTTCTTGTATCTGAATGTCAAATTTTCTATTCAACTCTGGTTTTTTCTTCAGGAATACTTGAAAGTCCTCTATTCCACTGAATGACCATATTTTCCCCTGAAACATGATACTCAGTTTTGCTGGGTAGGTGATTCTTGGTTTTAATCCCAGCTCCTTTGACCTCTGGAATATCATATTCCAACCCCTTGGATCCCTCAGTGTTGAAGCTGCCAGATCCTGTGTTATCCTGATTTTGTTTCCACAATGTTCAAATTGGCTTTGAATTCCTGGCTGCTTGTAATATTGTAATATTTTCTCCTTGATCTGGGAATTTTGGAACCTGGCTATAATATTCCTAGGAGTTTTCTTTTGGGGATCTTTTTCAGGTGATTGGTGAATTCTTTCAATCTCTATTTTGCCCTCTGGTTCTAAAACATCAGGGCAATTTTCCTTGAGAATTTCTTGAAGGATGATTTCTAGGTTCTTCCTTTGATCATGGCTTTCAGGTAGTCCAATAATTTTAAAATTATCTCTCCTGGATCTATTTTCCAGGTCAGTGGTTTTTCCCATGAGATATTTCACATTGCCTTCTATTCTTTCATTTGTTTGGATCTGCTTAACAGCATCTTGATTTCTCATAAAGTCACTAGCTTCCATTTGGCTGTGTGATGTTGAGCAAATCACTTAACCCCAATTGCCCACCAAAAAAACAAAAAAGAAAAACAAAAAAATAATAGACTAACTCAAATGGCAAAAGAGGCTCAAAGCCAACGAGGAAAAGGATGCCTTAAAAAGCTGAATTTGCCAGATGGAAAAAGAATCTCAAAAGCTCACTGAAGAGAATCGTTCCTTCAGAATTAGATTGGAGCAAATGGAGTCCTCCTGACTCTAGCTCTATTAGCTGCACCTCTTAGCTGCCCCTACCCACTACCTTGCCTTCATATTGCTTGTCTACCTCCCTCCAAGGATCTCTCCCTTTCCCAAAAGTCTAAACACCCTTCTATAGCCCCCTATAACCTATTTCCTTGTCCTCCCTTATATCCTCTCATTCCCATTGATCTAAAAGCTGTTCTGTAACCCCCTTTTGCCTCTTCCTCTACCTTCCCCTCTAAAGATTCCTGCCTTGTGCTCTCTCCCCTCCCTATCCCCTTACTCTTTTATTTCTTCTGAATTTAGAAGACTTTTATACTCTTCTAAATATATATATTATTCCCTCTTAAACCCATTCCTAATTAAAATAGGTTACCAGAACTACCAGCCCTCCTCCCCTATCTAATTTTCTGTATGGATTGTTCCTCTTGTACCTCATTCATATAAAATAATTACTTTTTTAGCTGGTCCTAAATGGTTTTACTTTTAAAGTTCATGTCATACTCAGGTTTACCCCCATCTTTCTTATGAGCTACCCAATTATTCATAAGAATCTTAGACATATGTTTTTCATTTTACATATGTAAAAAGGAAAGGTCTGTCCCTATTGAGTCTCCTGTAATCAGTCTTTGGTATGTACCTTATGTTTCTCTTGGCTCTTGTATGTCAGATCTCCTATTAATTTCAGATTTGGGTTTATTTTAACAAAGTCTTGAAAGTCTGACAAGTTTCACTGAGGGTTATCCTCAACTTTGTTGGGTATGGTATTTTTGGCCACAGCCCAGGTTCTGCTCTTCAGTATGTGGTGTTCTAAGACTTTAGTCCTTTAATGTCTCTGCTGCTGGGACTTGTGTGATTCTAATTGTGGCACCATCATATTTAAATTGTTTTATTCTTGTTGCTTTTAATATTTTATCCTTGAGCTGGGAGTTTCAGAATTTAACTATAATATTCCTATGAATATTATAAAATCTTATGGGATCTCTCTTAGGTGGTGATCTGGATTTTTTTTCTCTTCTTTCCCCTGTTTTTCTAATATTTCAGGACAATTTTCTTTAATTATTTCTTGTGTAATTGATTCAAAAAAATTTTTTTGATCGTAGATTTCACAGTCTGATTATTTTTATGTTTTCTCTTCTTGATCTATTCTCTAGATCTGTTGTTTTTCTTATAAGATGTTTTTCTGTCTTGTCTATTTTTTCATCATTCAGATGTTTAATCTAATGTTTAGATCTCTTATAATTCCGCTAACTTCACCTTGCCCAATTCTGATTTTCAGGGTGTCATGTGATTTCCTTTTCTAATTGGGCCTTTCATGAACTTCTTGTTTTTCTTGGATTGTTCTTTTTTTAAGATCTATGAATTTTGGGGGGGACATGTGACCATATGACATTACTCTTTGGGATAAAAGGGGGTTTCTTTGCTTCAGTATCCTCCTCTGAAGATGAACCCTTGTCTTCTCTATTCCCATAATAGCTTTCTATGGTTGGATTCTTTCTCCTTTGCCTGTACATTTTTTGTGGGAATAGCTTAATTATTATAATCCCCCTAGCCCTGGGGTTTGGGAATTTTGTGCCTCTTGCTCCAGATCTTCAGTTCTCCCCTCTAACCTGGAACCAAAGCCAAACCTCTGACCTCCTGTGAGTGCCCACAGCCAGGGGCTTTCCAACCCACTGCTTCTGCACTCACCTTGCATATGATATTTCCTTCTCACCCCTGCCACTCTTCCCAGCACAGCTGGGCTTGGTGTTCTTTGTCAGTGGAGGTTACCTCTTTCTTTTCCAGATCTCCCCCAGCTCAGAAGTCCAAATCCCCTCACTGTCGGGGTAAAAAGTTCTGTGGCAGTACTGAGGCAGCCTCCCAAACCAGGCTTGTAGCTTGTTGTTGAAGTGGGTAGGGACCCTGGTTTAATCTTCACAGGGACCAAACCTCATCCTGGGACTTTTCTTCTGATCTTATCAAATTGTTCCAGGAAGACCTCTGTTGTGCCCCTATTCTTATTTATCTTTACTTCCTTCACCCTAACATGCTAAATTATCTCTCTCTTGTGGGGGAAAATCTTGAAAACTTGGAGTTTTCTGACCTATTCCACCATCTTCCCAGAATCCTCTCATTGTTTTTTTTTCCCAATTTGGGAGTTAATTTATGGCTAGTTGAATTTATTTTTCTCAAATAAGGATATTTATGTTCTCTCTTTATTCTGTTAATATGAGCAATTTATATTTTTGTTAATATTTCATTTCATTTAGATTATCATTTTGTTGGCAGGTTAATGGGTAAAAATAACCCCTAATAATTTCTTTTATTTCTCCTTCATTGCTTGTGAATTAACTATTTCTTTTTTGCTACTGGCTATTTGACTTTTTTCTTTCTTTTAAAAGATTAAGTTAATGAATGGTTTATCTGTTTTGTTTTATTTCTTCATTTCAAAAAACAAGCAGACAAAAACTCAGCTGAGAAAATACTGCTTCCTCTTTCCATTCAATAATCTCCAGAAGTCTGTCATGTCTAACCCTTCTAAAATTCCATTTGGTGTAGAGTGATGGATCAGTGAAATAGATTAGTTACCGAAGATCATAGTAATCTAGTATTTGGTAAACTCAAAGACCCCATCTTCTGGGACAAGAACTCACTGTTTGACAAAAGCTGCTAAGAAAACTGGAAAACAGTATGGCAGAAACTTGGTATAGACCAACATATCTTCTACCATATACCAAGATAAAGGTCAAAATGGGTATATGATTTAGGCAAAAAGGTTGATAGCATAAGCAGATTAGGAGGGCATAGTTTATCTGTCAGATCTATGGAGAAGGGAAGAGTTTTTGATCAAACAAGAGACAGAAAGAATATGGATAAAATGGATAATTTTGATTATATTAAATTTAAAAAGTTTTTGTGCAAGCAAAACCAATGTAATCAATGTAATCAAGGAAGGCAAATAGAAGTCTGGGAAACAATTTATATAGTGAGTGTCTCAAATAAAGGGCTCATTTCTCAAATATATAGAGAACTAAGTCAAATTTATAAGAACACAAGTCATTCCCCAATTGATAAATGGTCAAAGGATATGAATAGGCAGTTTTCAGATGAAGAAATAAAAAAAAATCACTATTGATTAGAGAAATGGAAATTAAAGTAACTCTGAGGTACCACCGCACATCTGTCAGATTGACTAATATGACAGAAAAGGAAAGTGATAAATGTTGTAGAAGATGTGGGAAAATTGGGACTCTAATTCATTGTTGGTGAAGCTGTGAAGCAATTCAACCATTCTGGAGAGCAATTTGGAACTATGCCCAAAGAATAGTCAAACTGTGCATACCCTTTGATCTAACAATACCGTTACTAGGTCTGTATCCCAAAGAGATCCTAAAAAAGGGGGAAACACTCTCTATGTACAAAAATATTTATTGCAGCTCTTTTTGTGGTGATCAAACACTGGAAATTGAAGGAATGCCCATGAATTGGGGAATGGCTAACAAGTTGTGGTATAGGAATGTAATGGAATACTGTTGTGCTATAAGAAATGATGAACAGGCGAGTTTCAGAAAAACTGGAAACTTACATGAACTTACATGAACTGTTACAAAGTGAAGTGAGCAGAACCAGGAGAATATTAGAACATTGTACACAGTAACAGCAACTTTGTACTGTGATCAGCAGTTAATAACTTAGGTCTTCTCATCAATACAATGATACCAGACAATTCTGAAGGACTCATAATGGAAAATGCTATCCACCTCCAGAGAAAGAACTGATGGAGTCTGAATGCAGATCAGAGCATACTATTTTCACTGTGTGTGTGCGCGTGTGCGTGTGCGTGCACGCAAGTGTGTGAGTGTGTATTTTCCCCTTTTTTTCTTCCACAGCATAACATGTGAGGGTATATTTTACATGACTGCACATATATAACCTATTTAAAATTCTTACCTTCTTAGGGAAGAAGGAGGAAGGAGAAAATTTTGAACTCAAAAAAAAGTTTTTAATGAATTCTTTGGATATAATTGGAAAAAATAAAATATTATTTTAAAATTCTTTCTAAAAGGGGCGGCTAGGTGGCGCAGTGAATAGAGTACTGGCCCTGGAGTCAGGAGGACCTGAGTTCAAGTACAGCTTCAGACATTTAACACAAAAATTAGCCATGTGACCTTGGGCAAGTCACTTAACCCCAATTGCCCTCCAAAAAGCCCCCCAAAAAAAAGTCTTTTAAAAAATAAAATGCTGGTGTCTGCCAAAAAAGTAAATAAAATTCTGTTTGAGTCCTTAATTTTCTTTTTGCCTTTTTTTTGTTTTTGTTATGTTTATCTAGATTTGAGAGGGGTCAGTTGAAGTCCTTTACTATTATAGTTTTATTGTCCAGTTTTTTCAGGTCATTTAAATTTTCCTTTCAGAATTTAGATGCTTATGCCACTTGGTGCATATATGTTTAGTAGATTAATTCGTTGTTTGTGGTACCTTTCGGCAAAATGTTTTCTTTTTTATCTCTTTTAGCTATATCTGTTTTTGCTATTGCTTTATCTGAGGCCATGATTGTTACCCCTGTCCTTTTTACTTAAATTGTAACTTCATAGATTTTGCTCTATCTGCATATTTTAACTTATTTTACATTCTTATGTTTCAAGTTTCTTGTACATAGAATGTTATGTTCTGCTTTCTAGTTCATTCTGCCATTGTCTTCTGTTTCATGTGTGAGTTCATACCATTCACATTCACAGGTATGATTTTTAATTTTGTTATTTAGCTTTAAACTATTCTCTTATACACTTCCTTCTCTTTCTTTCCCTCTTTAAGGGTTTGTTTTGCTTAAGATTAATCCCCCCCTTACTTTATCTTCTTGTTCCCCTCCCCTTCTTGTTTTGCTGTTGAGTGAAATGAACTCCTGTACCAGTTTGTTTGTTTGTTCTTCCCTCCTTTGATTAGTTCAGATCAATAAGATTTAAGGTTGCTTACTCCCTCTACCTTCTCTTTTTATAGAATTCTATTGGCATACCCCAATTTTGTCAGATAGTTTTCCTTATCCTTTTGTCTCTTTCACTTTCTATTCCAAGTGTTTTCCTTTACCCCTTACTTTCCATTCATCTTTTAAGATCATCAGAACATAACAAACACTCCTGGGTTCTCCATCTAATGACTCCCTCTATAAACCTTCATAATGATTAGTCAGATTTTAAGGACATATATGTATCATCTCCTCCTATAAGAATGTAAAAATTTAGTCTTGTTTAGTAACTTAAGGTTTCTTATTTACTTTTTTATGCATCTTTTTACTCTTGTTTTTTCATGTAATATTTTCTATTAAGTTCTCATCTTTTCATCTGGATTGTTTTGAATTCTTCTACCCATTGAAGATTCATTTCTCCCCTTTAGGATTATATTCATTTTTGCTGGGTAAATTATACTTGGTCGGAAACCTAGATCTTTTGTCTTTTGGAATATTATATTTCAAGCCCTTTATTATGGTGTCTGCTAAAGCTGTTATTATTCTGACTGTTGCTCTTAGGTCCTTGAGGTTTTGTTTTTTTTTTCCTGGCTGATTACAATACTTTTTCTTTGACCTAGAAGGTATGAATTTTGGTTGTAGTGTTTCTGGAGGCTTTCTTTTCCCTTCCTCCCTCCCTTCTTATTTTCCTTTCCCTCTTTCTTGCTTTCTTTTTTCTCTTCAGGAAGTGACCAGTAGATCCTTTTGTTTCCATTTAACCCCCTGATTTTAAGAGACTTGGATAGTTTATCACTTTTTTTACTTTATGATTTCTCAGAATATGATGTCTTGGTCATGCCTTTCAGGTAGCAAGGGCTATTTTTTTTCCTTAATTTTTATTTTTTTATTCATTCATTTATTTAAAACTCATTTAAAAAATGTTTCAGTTCCAAATGCTGTCCATTCCAGCTCTTCCCCTCCCCATTGAGAAGGCAATGATATATCAGGTCATCCAGTGATTCTTACATTATCTCTTCTTGATCTGTTTTCTAGGTCATTTGATTTTGCTATGAGATAACCTTATTTTTTCCCCAGTCCTTTGTCTCATTTTAATGTGGTTTGTTATTGTTGTTGTTGAGCTTTTGTAGAGCCCTTTCTAAATTTTAGGGGAGTTTCCCCCCACCCCGGGTAAGGTTTTATACCTCTTCTTATAAGTTGTTTATTCTCTTTCCAAATATTTCTTCCAGAGTTCTCATTTCTTTGACTATTTTTCCTCTGGTGCTCTCATTTAGCTTTTAAAATAATTTTTAATTCTTTTTTTTTTTAAAGCTTCTTGTCCAAGAATTCAGATTAGACTTTGTCCAAGCTGTGTTTTTCTTCAAAGCTTTGCCTGTAGATATTTTAGAGTTACTCTCTTTTTCTGGATTTGTGTTGCTATCACAATAGCTCTTTGTGGTGAGATTCTTTTATTTGCTTATTCATTTAGTCTGTTGACTTTGGATTTTTCATTCTGTCCTGGGTTCTGCACACTTCTGGGAGGAGGGGTTGGGGCATAGCAATATCTGCACTGATCTTTTGTCCTCTTGGGCCCTTTTGCTGCTTTCTTTGGGGTTTTGGTGTTTAGTTATTCTGGGATCTCAGAGACAACTCAGGCTGAGGAGACCTGTAGGCTTTCTGTGCTCCCAAAATGCTGTAATCTGAGGCAGTCTGATCATTATTCTCCTGATCTGAGTTCCACCAATTCCTGACTCAGATTTGGGTCTGTAGGCTGTCCCTTGTGGGAAGCCCTAATAAACTGCTGCTGGACTCATTGACTCTTTTTTTTTTCTTTTTGGAGGGCAGTTGGAGTTAAGTGACTTGTCCAAAGTCACACAGCTAGTAAGTGTGTCAAGTGTCTGAGGCCGGATTTGAACTCGGGTCCTCCTGATTCCAGGGCTGGTGCTCTATTCACCGCACCATCTAGCCGACCCTAGACTCATTAACTCTTAGTTAACTGGGAGGCTTTCTGGGTTTAGAACACTAGAATGACTGGCTTCCTTTTGATCTAGGATTCTTGCTCTGGCTACTCCATTGCTACTCTTCAGACTGATTTGGAGGCTGGAACTCTGACCCTATTCTGATAGATACAATTTCATTAATTCATCTTTATTGTAATTCAGTAATTATTATGCTCAGGGCAAGAAGTGTCCAAACTGACAAGAGTCTCCACATTTAGTCTTTGGACATGTCTCTGTACCAGTCATTTTGAGGTCCTGATTTATAAGATTCGTGAACATTTAAATATTCTTTGAGTATTTCATAGCCAGGGTTGATTAGTTTTAGGTAGCATTCAGTTAACAGTTTGCTTCATTACATTAATCTTTCACTTGCCCTTAGAGAATCATGTTTCCAGAACTATTCAGTCCCATAGATCACTCCCCTCAAGGGCTATTTTTTCCAGCTGGTCAGTACTGCCAAACTTTCATTAAGTGAAGCAGTCAGAAACACTTCTTATTTCTAAAATTCAGCTTATCCAGTTGGGGTAGTTTATTCAAAGGCCCCATGCCCTAGTGTGGTCACCTTTCTGGTTACTTTATTGTAGGAATCCTTCCTGGGCTGATCTGGTGTCCATTTGGATACAAATAATAGCTAATGAATGGTGATTAATTTAGTTGCATTATGAGTTCTCAAACACTGCATTTTGCCATCTATATATGTTTTTAAGATGTTTTATGTTAATATTTCTCTTAGATATGATCTGTGAGCTCAGTGATATTTATTAGTAGTATTATTCATTATTTATTTTAGATGTGTATGGATTGAAAAAGAGAGTATAAACTCTGTTATTATCAGTGATACCCCTGAAGACCTCCACCAGCGGATGTTAGTTGCTGCTTCTCTTTCAGTAAATGCAACTGGTAATTCAGACATTTCTGTCTGCCCTTTTATATCTTGTATTTCCTTATATGCTTATCATTAGCCACTGAACAGAATTATTCTATGAATAGTGAATATCCTTGCTGAATTATTATTATTATTGCTTTTTGAAGGTAGGGCAATTGGGGTTAAGTGACTTGACCAAGGTCACACAGCTAGTTTTGTGTGTGTGTGTGTTAAGTGTCTGAGGCCGAATTTGAACTCGGGTCCTCCTGACTCCAGGGCCGGTGCTCTATTCACTGTGCCACCTAGCTGCCTCTGAATGATCTTGAGTTTTGTTCAGTGTGAGATAGGAACATGTAGCAAAGCTAGTTTAGTTCTGTCCACTGCCTTTCTTCTCTTACAAGAATACTGTTAGTTTCATCTGTTTGTTCTAATTCTGTTGTTACTGTGCTTGTTGTAGGATCTACTATGCTACTGAGAGAAACCTCTCTGATGCCTCATATTCCAGGACTACCAGCATTACTTAGTATGTTGTTCACCCCAGTTATGGAGCTGAGGTATGGATGCATAAGAAATAATTGTTGGCCTATATGATTTTTTCTGAATGTAACCTATGGCTTAGAGCCATCAGTCTTGGATTACATGTACCAGTTTTCCTTTGGGGGACGTAAAGTGAATAACTCAGCGATTCTCTCCCCTTCTCCCTCCCTCCCCCCATTTCCCTAGCATTACTAGAATTTGGCTCGTGTTTCTATGTTCCCTTTGCTTCTTATGTGGACTAAATATTGTGTATGAGCCTGGTTAATTTAAACTCGACAAAAATGCAAAAAGACTTAACATCTGAGTACAAAGCAGCTCCCCTTCTTTTTTCTATATAGCCTAGACTTACTCTGCTTCCTTCTAGAGGTCGAGCCTCTGGGTTGTTTGTGAATTTGAGTCTATATTGGAACAAAGGTTCCATCTGTGGTCGTGGTGTAGAAGAGGGCTGTTGTGGGTCATACCCTATTTAAGAAGTTCATATTGTGTTGAGAAAACACAAGAGGATAAAATGGAGCACAATATCTACAAGAAATACATGTTCTTAACTTGGCTCAGAGAGTCTTGGAGAATTGGACGCATGTCTGTAATGGTAAGGGGATTTGAAGATTTTCCCTGCCCCTTAATGGGCCTCACTTGGAGCCCAGCAAGAGAAGCTTGCTTAGGGGAGGCTTGTTTTTCAGGAAGACCCTTTGATATTTTGTAATTAGGTAGTGAGTCACAGAGATTGTGATGTCCTGGAGAAAGCTGTGCTAGGGTGTTTACTGCTATAAATGGCTTAGTCTGATAGGATCTACACACTAAAAGGAAAGTGTGGGGGCTGGGATAATTGTTTGTCTCCCAGTTGTGGTAGCTGTGACTCTGTGGAACCATGGGGCAGGAGCAGAGAACTGCCTGTGTGCTGACTTTGGGGAGGTGAGAATGGAACAGAGTTGCCTGCATCCAGACTGTGGCAGAAACCAGGAGCAGCTGTCTCCTGGGGGAGGAGGAGGAGCCCAAGAGGTCAGAATCCAGCCCCAGGGCAAGATGAGACTCGTGAAGTGAGGCATTCGTGCTGAATGTGCTTTCTTTTATGCCCCTGTGTAGTCTGGAATCCAGGGATAGGGGGGAGTTGTCTGTGGTGTGTAGGGGGAAATGCTGTGGACCCCCAAGGACCCCACCCTCCTGGCTTTGTTGCCCAGCTGCCCCTTAGGACTTAGAAGTGGGGGGCTGGAGCAGTGTTAAGACTGGGACTTGGCTCATTGGAGCTTGTACCTGCCAGGAGGAGGACCATAAGGGGTGAAGGACACACCCCCAAGAGGACTTGATATGGACATTTTTGGTTTGGATTGAGGGGATTATAACAGTATGTGCTTTGTGTTTGTTTAAGGCTGTGTGGCCACTCTGGTAATGAATTGTTATGTTATGTATCTTGTAAATGTGATATGTTTATTTTGTGGGGATTATGTTGTACTTAAGAGATATTAATGCCAATTCAGATATAAGTTGCTTATGTAATGGACATGAAAGATCTGTCTGTAATGGTAAGGGGATTTGAAGATCTTCCCTGCCCCATAATAGGTCTAGGGAATTTGAAAATCTTCCCTGCCCTTTAATGGGCTTCACTTGGAGCTCAACAAGAGAAGTTTGCTTAGGGGAGGCTGGTTTTTCAACAAGGCACATACCTTTTGTAATTAGGCAGTGGATCATGAAGATTGTGATGTTCTCTGACCCTGGAAAAGGCTATATACACTTATGGGAAAAGTTGTGTGATTTGACCAGATGAGACTTTGGGTAGCCATTGAGCCTTCCAGCTTTGAAAACCCAGATGTTGATGCTTCCCTCTCTGGTGACTAACTAGATTAAGGATGTAATAGAAGCCTGTCTGCTGATCTGTTTCTCTGTATTTTTTTTGTCTGCTTGTAACTTCTGTTTGTAATCTTTGAAGTTCAAGGTGCTGACTTTTCCCCCTGAACTAAATAATTGTATTTGTTTGCTTAAAGTAAGATTGTTAACCCATTGTGAGTTGCTTTACTTTAGAAAATCAGATCTAAGAACCTGTGCTAGCAGCCACCCTGGGTATGCTAGGGTGCTTACTGCTACAAACTATCACTTCACTAGAATGCCTCTTTTAATGGCAGCCTAATGTTATGTAAACTTTCCTGGCTGCCATAAAACATTGTTTACTAATGTTGAACTTAAAAAAAAACAACAGCAACAGTATTTTCCAGTTGGACTGCTATGTCTAGCTATACTTCTCCCATCTTGTATCTGTCAAGTTAATTTTTTGAGCCTGTTTTCATCTTACTGTGTTTTTTACCTGTTGTTCTGGCCTATCTTTTTTAATTCTGAATTTCTCATTTAGTATGTTAAGTACCAGCTTTGTACCTTTATCCAAGACACTGATAAAAATATTAAACTGTGTAAGGTCAAACACAGATCCCTGTAGACATAACACTAGAGATTACCTTCAGAGTTGCCATTGAATCATCAATAACTAGTCTAAGAGTCCAGCCATTCAACCAGTTCTGAATCTACCTAAGTGAACTATCATCTGCCTCACATTTCTCCATCTTTTCCAAGAATTACATGAATGTCTTTATCTTTTTTTTTTTTGCTAAAATTTAGATAGATTTTATATAGATATATAGCATTCCTTTAATCTTTCAGTATGGCAAAGTTTCATAAAAAGAGATGTGCTCTGTTCTATGTTAATTAACATTCAAGCCTTTAATAATTAATCAATTAGATTTTGTTTGCTCTTTCTTGTGACTTATTGTTCTTTGTGACACCACTGTTTGCTTATTCTCACATTTTTTAAGCTTGAGTAAGTACTGTAGATATTAGAACAGGAAGGAGCCTTAGAGGTCAGCTCGACCAACACCCTCATTTTATAGGTGGTGACTGAGACCAAGAGAGAGGAAATGAACTTCCAAGGATTTCCATGTAGTAAGTAGCAGAGTTGGAATATAAGCCCAGGTCTGCTGACTCCAAATGCTGACTCTTTTCATTTTAGTGACATAAATACATCACTGAATCTTATTTGTTATACTTTTGTATCATCTGGCAACCACTTGTCTTGTCTCTGTTTTTTTTCCCTTACCCTTAATCCAAGACTGTATTAATCAGTTGATGGAGGCTGTGAAAGTAGTCTCCCAGCAAGTTATCCCACCTCTACTCTTACCTGCTCTGTTTAGTCGTTTTAGCACTGGTGGACTTACCTTTCTCATGAATAGATGTAATCATTTCACTCCTTCTCAAGACCTTTCTGTAGCTTCATATTATCTAGCAAATAAAGTTTAAGCTCTATAGGCTGGTAAGCAAAGCACCCCGCCTTCTAGCACCACCTGACTTTTAGAGATAAATCTCATATGTCCATGTGTTCTACATTGCATTCAAACTGTACTTTCCTTTCCCCATAGAGACACTTTTTATTTTTACCTCCATTCCCTTGTTCATAGTACTCCCTTTATTTAGCATGGCATTTTTATGTTTGTGTATATTTGTGTATGTTAACTTCTGTTTGTGTATGTTTGTATATGTTAACTTCTATTTGTGTATGTTAACTTCTCTTACTATGTTGTACTTTGAGGTGGTCAGTGACTGATGTTTATATAAATTTTTATCTGGCATTTGGCAGAGATTGTACAACACAGGAGGCTTAACAAATGTTTGTTGAATTTAATTCAGTTAAATTGAATTCCCAAAAGCATAGTAATTAAAACTTTATTTAAATGAGATTCAAACTATAAATGACTGCTTATATGTGGCCAAGTTCTTGACATGAAATGACGAATAGATTATTACAAGTACTATGATAATGCATAAAATTCAAAATTTGGGAACTTGCAGGTTTTAAATCTAGGTCACGGGGGTGGCTAGGTGGCGCAATGAGTAAGAGTGCCAGCCTTGGAGTTGGGATGACCCGAGATAGGATCCGGCCTCAGAAAATAAGCACTCACACACAGATAATGACTGGCCGTGTAACCTTGAGCAAGTTACTTAACCCACCTTGCTTAAAAAAAAAAAATCTTCTAGGTCAGTCATTTTGCAGCTTTCTCATAATGCTTTATTTTATTATTAGTGATCTCTCTAAGTTTATATTGATTTTGTGTGCTGTAAGTTTGAATTTCTGCACTGGAATTTTATTAAAGTGGTGGTTTATTGCCGTCCCCAAGAAGTTCAAATAGGAACGTGTACAGTAGTTTAGAATAAAAATAGCACTTTATTTTTGCAGTTTCTTGTCCAATGGTTCTTAGTACTAAATTTTCCTGGTATTCTTTAGGGTTGATCAGAGTGGAAAATGTTACACTGGTGCCCTTTGTGGTTTGGGGTGGAATCCAGCTACTGGCACACCAATATTGCCAGAGCATGATATTGAGTTGGCATTTGACGTCCAGTTAAATGTGGAAGACATTGTTGAGGTAAGATCGTAGAATCTAGAGATAGAAGGGACTTTGGAAAGCGTAAGATCATAGGCTTTCTTTTACATATGAAGAAACTGAGACCCAATCAACAACAAGCATTTAGAATGCACCTACTGTATCAGGCATTGGACTAGGAGCTAGAGATACAGAGATGAAGATATAAGAGTTTACAGTCTATCAGAGGTGACTGTGTGTGTGTATGGGGCGGGGTGGGGGGGGGTGGTCGGGAAGGGGGCATTGGACCCAGATGGCTCTGGAGAAGAAAGCAAGACTGGTGACTTTGCACAGCCTTCCCTTAAATCAAATTCAGTTGCAAGTCATGTCATCATCTCCATGTTGTCATGGTCTACTTCAAGAAAGCTATATAAGTAGTCAGAGCTGCCCTGTTGGGGAGCTGTTGGCCAGTTCTAGTTGGGCAACTCCTTCCATTCCCTCCCCTCTCTTCTTCCTCTCCTTTCTCTCTTTTCTCACTCTCATATCATCCCCTTACCTGAGAGTGTTCTGCCCAAAGGAAGGTAAATTTTGATGGCTGAAAGCTGTCTAGTTAGCTTGGGGTTTACTGGCAAGATTTCTTTCTCATAGACCAAGCCTTAAACCCAGTTCGCTCTGGATCTCATTGATTGGATAGCAATAGGTCCCTGTGCCAGCCTAAGCACCACTTAGTGGTTTTTTTTGGGGGGGCTTCCTGGCTCAGAGAGAATGTAAATAGTAACTTATTCTCTTTTGACTAGCAATGCTGAGGGTCTTCCTCTCCCAGTTTGTTTTTTTTTTTTAATTAAAGGGGCCATCCCTTGACTCACTTTTTTTTTTTTTTTTTTTTTTTTAGCAATTGAGGTTAAGTAACTTGCTCAAGGTTACACGGCTAGTCATTATTTGTGTGTGGGTGCTCATTTTCTGAGGCCAGATCTGATCTCGGGTCATCCCAACTCCGAGGCCGGCGCTCTTATTCACTGCGCCACCTAGCCGCCCCTTTTGACTCACTTCTTAAAGAGATCTTTTCACTGAATGAATGGACATTGCCTCACTCAAAGTGAGAACTTGAAAAGACTTTAGCTGAAAAAGGCCAAGGCGGGGGCAACTAGGTGGCACAGTGAATAGAGTACCAGCCCTGAAGTCAAGAGGACCTGAATTCAAACCCAACCTCAGACACTTACTAGCCATGTGACCTTGGGCTTAACCCCAATTGCCCTGCCTTTTCCCCCCTTTAAAAAAAAAAAGACAAAAAAAATTTTTAAAACATTTATTTTTAAAACTTTGAGTTCCAGATTCTCTTCCTTCTCCCCTCCTTACCCATCCCCACTGGGAAGACAAGCAATTCAGTATAGGCTAGACATGTGTAGTTTTGCAAAACATTTCCATAGTAGTTAAAATGTGAAAGACTAACTATATTTCCCTTCATCCTATCCCATCTCCCATTTATTCTGTTTTCTCTCAAGGAAGATTTCTTAAAGTTTTTTTTTTGTTTGTTTTTTAGTGTTTTCATGCATAACAACATGTATGGATTTTCCTTAATTGTGGTTTTGTCAAGTTTCATAAAATTTGTGTTAATCATGTAGTTTTAGTTAAGTAACATTTTAAGTAAACTGTTTAAATTTTAGGTATGTAAGTTAACTGAGATAGTATAATCTTGATACTATTCTTTTGTGTTATTATTTATGTACAGATTAACATTCTTCGGGCTGCTATTAACAAGATAGTTTGTGATGGACCAAATGGGTGTATGTATCTTGGACCCGAAAGAATTGCACAACTGCAAGATAATGCTCGGCAGAAACTTTTAGGGTAAGTTCTGTTATGGTGTTTAATATTCTTTCTGATGTAGTTTCCTTTGCTGTCTTATATTTTCCTCTCTCCAATTTTGAGTATTCTCTCTTATCTTATCTTTTAAAGATTGAATTGCTGTTTTGGTTCCTAACATTTTCTCAAACAATAAAAATTTCTTTTAAACACATTTATCATACTTTGTAACTGAAATGTTGAGACTGTATAAATATTTAACCCCAAAATGGGATATCTTTATAATGTTAATAGCAGTGTATAGGAGAACATTATGGGTTTAAAATGACATTTGCCATCAGTTGTCATTGTTTGGTTGTGTAGAAGGGCACGGCAGTCCCAATAGCGTCTGTGAGGCATGGGGCACCACTCTCTCTCCTCTCCATAGCCTGGATAGGCCAGTACTTGAGCAAGGCCAATGAACATTTACTGGACCAGTCGCTGAGGAAATTTAGTACTGACTGACCCTTGTGATGGGGTTTTTGATCTGCTAATAAAATGATTCTGCTGCAAACTTACTGTTCAGTTTCTAAGTATGAATTGTAAGTATGAAAGCTATTTGGAACAGCCATATATAGAGCTGTCAGCTTTCAAGCTGATAATAACATATTACTTCTCTTTAAGGCAAACCATATGTATTTGTAAAGGCTATTCAGAAACAAGTGATTAAAATGTATGGTTGCGTTTCAGAGGGTTGGCAGAAAATGTTTAGTGATTGAGTAGATGGAGACAAAAACAATTTAAAAGTATTAATTAGAGAAGGCAAGAGGTAGCTTGAAGTAGTGGACCTTGGAATGTTGCTTCCTACATGAAACACCTTTGTGACCATGGACAAGTCTCTTAGTCTCACATTGTTCTCTGGTCACTAGGAATCAGATGGGAAAGGAGTTGCCAGTCTGTACTACTGGTGTGCTTTTCTTCACCAAGAGTTTCCCACCCTGACACACCTACAAAAAGTCCATGTTCAAAGGGAACAGTGGATCATTGATTTAGAACTGGGAGGGAACTGAGGGTTCTAGCCCCTTATATCCAAGTGTTGAAGTTGGGCTTCTCTAAGGGCTCTCATTGGGTATTAGTGGCAGAGACAGATGTTACACACCGTTCTCTGATTCCAGTATAAATCCAAGTTTCTTTCCACTGCCTTGCCTACTGTCCTTTGTAACTCAATAGTTGTCCTCTTTCCTCCTGCTATAATGTGCAAAGCATACTTTTAATTCTTCGGTTTCACCAAAAAACAAAACAGAACTATGACTTAATTTGTGTGGATGCCACCTCAACTGACAGATTGAAATCCCAACACAGCTGAATAGAAAGGTTCATGAATTTCTGTAGACAAAAAAATTCATTCCCTACTAGCCCACCTCTTAGCAGTGAGCCTTTCTGAATTTCATTAGACTAGCCTTCCAATGACACGCCCAAAGTGTGTGTCTAAGCCTTTTTCATTGGGTAGGACCTACAAGATCCTGCACTCTCCTGTTCTGTCCTTTGAGAACCCCAAGTGATTGACACAAATACTTTAAAATGGAAATAACCCATTTTAGAGAATACATTGTATCTTTTCACAAATAAGAACTCTTAAATCTGCTTAGTTTGCAGTGCTTATTAATATTTGGTAACTTTTTAAAAATTTTTCAGTCTGTTCTGCAAATTGAAACCAAGAGAAATAATTGTTCCCACATGGTATGAAAAGACGTATGATTGGAATCAGGTAAGCTTCTAAGGTGTTAAGTGAGTAAAGCAGCTTGTGGTAGGGACTGAGTTAGGATTAAACCATTGGCTAAGGGAAGAGAAGATTGGAGAAGGGTCAGGAGTAAGGTGGAAGTAAGTGTTTTCATCTTTGTATCCCTGATCCCTGCTTTGTGCCTTCTTTTTACTGCCAAATGAAGACATTCGTGGCCTCTGCTTCAGCAAGACATACTCCTTTAGTTAGCTGCCAAGGAGTCAATTTAGGTTGGACTGGTGTCTAGAGATGTCAGGAGACGTTTGTGAGAAAATGGGAATGTAGGAAAGGAGAAGGGGTTGGAGAGCTGATTTGGTAGCATATTAACTGAGTGCAGCCCCTGCAGACTCCTCAGAAGTAACTGCTTCCTAGGAAGGTCCTTTCTTTACAAAGTACTTTGGGAATAAGCAGGGACACTAGATCAGACTATCGTTACCCGACACCTTTGAAAAGCAGATTATAAATCACTGGTGCCATTACCTCGGGATAATTTCAGAGTGTCTTGTACTCGGCCTATCATTTTATATAGGTAGAGTAACAAAATCTTAGAATTGGAGGGGACCTTAGAAATGAGCTAAACCTTCTACCTTCAACAGAACTGAGAAGTATAGTTTCCCAGTTTTAATTCTGCAGCAGAATTCATTTTTGTTAGTTTAAGATTTCACAGTATCACAGACACAGGGAATTGTAGCTGAAGTGCAAGGCTTAGAAAATGTAATAGAAACAATCCTTTTCATTAAAACTCAGGCTGCAGTTTGGTATTGTAACCTTAACCTCTAAGTCCAAAGGATTTTTGATTGGAGGAAACTCAACTAAAGTATTCGTTCTTGTTCCTATTTGCAGTTTAGGTCAGAAGTCTGTCCTTCAAATTATTTCCACATGATATGGAGCACAGCCATACTTCTATCACTCATCTTTCCATGAAAAGACTTTCTTTTAGGGGGTTCTCAGTGCTCAGTGATTAGATTTGTACCCGTTGTAGCACATTGTTCTGAAGGGATGGCCAGAGAAAAGGAGGACTTAGTTGGGCTATTAAAAGATGACCATGGGGGCGGCTAGGTGGCACAGTCAGTAGAGCGTCAGCCCTGGAGTCAGAAGGACCTGAGTTCAGATCTGGCCTCAGACACTTAACGAACACACAAACAAAAACCTAGCTATGTGACCTTGGGCAAGTTACTTAACCCCAATTGCCCTCCAAAAAAAAAAAAGCAAAAAAAAAAAAAAAAGATGACCATGACATGTTTTAGAGTAGAAAAGCAAGATTTAATTTTAAAGAAATATTTAGAATGGCAAAGAAAATTTTTCTCCTAGCTTTAGAAACAAAGATACATCCACAATTTTAGAATTACCAGTAGTAATAAATAAATTTCCTTACTATTATGCTTCCCTTTTTTTAGGTGGATCCAAAGCTGATCATGGAGCAGTCTGACAGGGAGAGTGGAAGAGGAAAGCATGCATTCCTCTATCAGCTTCATAAACTGATCGTATTGAGTACCTAGGTGTTTCATCGAATCACAGTCAAGATTCAGCATAAAGGAAGTTACGTAGAGATGGGTTTAAGTTCTTTGTACTTTTCTTTTGCCAAGAGTTGTAACCAGTAGGCCTGTGGTCTGCACTGGAAAGAGGAACATCAGCAGCTTGTAAGGGGGGTTGAGGGTGGGAATAGGATGGTATAGTGGGGAGCATGGGAAATCCAGCCTTTCCATAAAAAAGTGAAAAATCAGTGTAGAAAGTAACATTGTTGCCAGAGCTGTTCAGAAGGAAGGTTTATTTAAAGAAGAGCTGGTGATCCCTTTTTATTCTGCTGCTGATCAGATAGCATGAGCAGAACAGAGAAGCTCGTGCTCCGTGTGCTGTTCTGAAAATGGCTGTGTTTCTCTATTGTCTCGGCAGTTTAAAGCTTTATTTATATAAGGCCCATGAAACTTGGGTTGTCATGAAGGGAAACTTGAGTTCTGTAAAGCTTATGGCACATTCTAGTTTTTGTTTTGTGAGGAAGAAAAATGTAGTTTTTTAAAACCTAACTTTTGTTTTGTATGCTTCAAATGTTCATTCAGGTCCCACTTCTTAGGTCACATATTGGGGACAGTAGAGAATGCTTTTCACCTGATAAAGCTATGTTACACCAATAAAAGTCTTGAGGTAATGTCACTGCTGTTGACCATTCTTTTAGTCAGAGAAGTGCAAATGTTTTCAACTTTAAGAAAAACCAATAAACAACAATGATTATTCATTCAACAGACATTAAGTACCAAAGGTCAGATATGCCTTGGTCCCATGTTGTCAGTGTTTATGGAAGATGAGACACAGATAACTATAATAAACAACTTTATATAATAATTGCATTAGTGCTGCATGAGGCCTAAGGTGGAAGGTCATTAATATCTGTTTCTCAGAAAGCTTCAGAACAGGTTTCTTTGCAACAGTCAACTCCCAAAAGATTCCTGCTTTTATTTAAAAAAAAAAGTTTTCATTCTGCTTTTCTGTAATAAGTCTCTTAAATAAAGTGAGATGTGCTTACCATGGGATCAGGAGTGCTAAATATGGTACCCGGGATGCTGATGATAATTTGTCCCAAATGTGGCTTCCCACGCTTTGAAATCCTTATCTTTCCATGTATTTATGTATTGCCTACACTGTTTGAAGCTGTCATTACATTGTGATGAGACCTTCTGTCAGCAAAAGCAAAATGTCTAAAAGACAAAAAGGGACTTGGAAATAGAATCAGGATTGTAGTAAGAAGAACGAGTGTAATCTTGTGATGACTTGTGCTTAAAGAGCAGTGTTTTTGTTCTGCTCTGATTAAGTGACCATTACCGGTTCACAGAGTTGTCCCTCTTAAAATAGAAAGTGTCAAAGGACACTTTGCCCCTCTCTATCGTACTTAGGAGATTGAAATATTCCAGACTGGGGCAGCTAGGTGGTGCAGTAAGAGGGCCAGCCTCGGAGTTGGGATGACCCAGGAATCTGGCTTCAGAAAATGAGCACCCACACACAAATAATGACTGGCCGTGTAACCTTGAGCAAGTTACTTAACCCCAATTGCTTTATTAAAAAAAAAAATATATATATATATATATATATACGTATATATATATATGTATATATATATATATATATATATATATATTTATGTATGTATTCCGGACTGGAATCCTGATATGTGTTAGAACTGTTAGAGCAGAAGAATGAATGACATATGGGGGAGGGGGGGGAAGGAAGGAGAACCAAGGCTTTTCCTACAACAAAGGATATAGATGTTTTGAAGAAGAAGCAGCTACTTATCTTTTAAAAATGATGCTGCAGAGGCACAGGTTGTCAGGTGAAAAATCAACATCTGAAGAAGAAGAAGAGAAGGGGAGAAAGAGGAATAATAAATACTATTAGGGGTGGCTAGATAGTGCAGTGAATAGAGCACTGGTCCTAAAGTCGGGAGGACCTGAGTTCTAATGCGACCTCAGACACTTAACACTTATTAGCAGTGTGACCTTGGGCAAGTCACTTAATCCCAATTGCCCTGCCTTCCCCCCTCCAGAAAAGCAAAAAAAAAAAAAACAACCCCAAACACAGAAATAAATAGTTTAGCTGGTGCCTCTTACCCAAGTGAGACTTTTTTGTTGGTCTGATAGCAATAGTAAAGTCTGCTGGTTTCCTGGGGCATGTATCTGAAAGTTACCAAACCTTTCAGGATTTGTCAAATTGATGTTAATTGGCTGTGTCACCTGTAGCTTTTTGTTGCTCATGACTTGGTGTTCATATGGACTAAATTCAGTCCTTATAGTTGAATCCAAATTTTCTTTCTTTAGCTCATTGTCCTCAAGAGGAATTACTCCAAGAAAATCTGTAAATAAAGATTCGCTATATAGTTCATGTTTAGATTTCTCCAGAAGTAGGCAGAAGGACTCCCCAGTTTCCATATAATCATGGTGTAGCAAATGCAAATCATGTGGAGGACAACCTTGATTTGAATCCATAGGAAATCCAGAGTTGTGGTAGGAACACATAAACAGATACATAAAATACACAGGAGGCTTTTAAATCACATATAAACTTCCCCCAGAAGGAACCGAAACTTGGAGTTGTTTTGTGGGCAACCCTAAAATTTCCAGTGAGTTCCATTTTCCCTACAAAGTCCTGAGACTTGTTTGTAATATCTTCCCTTGTGGTTTATAGAAGGAAGATGAATTTTAGAGGTTGTTGATTAAACAAGCTCATTACACTTATACTGTCATAGTAACTCACCACAGTAATAGGGGATGTTAAAGTTCAGATGTCTTCCCCTCCCCCCACTCCACAATGTGATATTATGATGTGTCTTTATTACTTCCGTTGTTTGGATCATGCTGGCAAGTCTCTTCTCCACTAAGGAGCACACAAATCTCCTAGAAGGGCCTCCTTAATCAGAGGCCATGGCTAGATTCCAAGTGACCCATGAATCTGGATGTGGAAAAAAAATTGTATCTTTATTTTTACTAACCGAAATTTAGCATTTCTTTTAGTTATTTAAAAACATTCTGAGAAGGGCTCTATAGTTTTCACCAGACTATTAAAGGAGGTCATAGCACAAAAAAGGTCAAGAACTCTTGTCCTGGAAGGACAGTACCCCAGGTTTCAAACTTAGGAAATTTCAAATTTAAGAACTTGCCCTTCAGATGTTTTCCTGATTTTTCTTAATTCACTCTGTATCAGTTCATATAAACCTTTTTCATGATTCAGTGAATTCTTCATGTTCATAATTTCTTACAGCACAATAATGTTTAATTATATTTCCAAATTTATGGGTATGTATTTTGTTTCCATTTCTTTCTTGACATGAAAAGTGTTGCTATAAATATTTTGGTGTAGTTTTGACATCCTTGGGATATTTGCCTAGCATTAGATCTCAAAAAGGTATTGCAGCTTGCTTTCATAGATGGTAGAGAGATGCAGCTCCTTCTTTTATTGTTGTTTAGTTGTTTCAGTTGTTGTAGCAGCAAGCACCCCAACATCCCCAGGGTGGCTGCCAACACAGGTTCTTAGATCTGCTTTTCAAAAGGAAAGCAACTCAAAATCAGTTAACAAGCACACTTTAATCAAACAAACATATATTACCTAGTTCAGGGGGAAAAGGTCAGCACCCCAAATTTCAGAGTATACAGACAGATCAAGCAGACAGGCTTCCAAACTGCCCAACCATTATTAATACCAAAATCACAGTTAGCAGAGAGGGAAGCACCAACATCTGGGTTTTCAAAGCCGGGGGGCTCTCAACGGCTGCCCAGAGTCTCATCTGGTCAAATCATGCAACACTTCTCAAAGTAAGCCCCAAAACAAAATCTCACATCAGGGTATACATAGCCTTCTCCTGGCTCAGAGAATGTAACAACTCTCCTGACCCACTGCCCAGTCACACAGCATCAGGGTGTGGTCATTCCTGAAAACCAAGCCTCCTACCACAGGCTCCATGTGACCACATTCAGTCTATTAGGGCAGAATATATTTTCAAATTAAAGAAGGTTCTCAGTCACTTAAGCCAATCAAAGGGCCTAGGGGCAGGGAAGATCTTCAAATCTGCATTTCCATTACAGCTGTGTCTGACTTGTGACCCTATTTGGGGTTTTCTTGGCAGAGATTTTGGAGTGGTTTGCCATTTCCTTTCCAGTTCATTTTACAAATATGGAAACTGAGGTAAAGTGAAATAGCTATGTGCCCGGGGCCACATAGCTATTAAGTGTCTGAGGCCAGGTTTTAACTCAAGAAGATGCATCTTCCTTTCTCCAGGCCCAGCACTCCATCCACTGTACTTACCTGGCTGTCTGCATCTCCCAGGGTTGGTCCATTTTAGTATCTTTCATTAGGGTCTTCCATGTTACACTGAGCTAAAGCTACAATGTCAAAGCTTCCTGTCAAGGATGGGGCAGAACTAAACTTTGTGTCGTTATTTGTGATAGGGACAGCTTCCCATAGGTTAGGGCCCCCTTGGTGTATGTGGTAACACACCCAACAACCATGAGACCCAATAGCTGATTTAAGTGATTTAAGTTATGCCCTACCTCACTGTGAAGATTGCTGACAGCATTGAGCCTTTTCTAGTCCTTAGAGAAGTGGCCTAGAGAGGAGAGCACAAGAGGTAATAGCATCAAAATTAATAAGGACGGCTAGATTTGCACATTATGATACAAAGGATTACCAAGCATAAAAACAGGTGACAAAAATAAAAAGTAACCTTTTCGAAATTATCCAGTCTCTTAAATTTGCCGAATTATCCCTAAAGAAAAGTAGGCTACCTTTAGGGTCTCTTGTTCTCCCATCATCCTGAGTAGAGTCTAGTGAAAAACAGCAACAGTTAATGTTGGGATCAAAACAATACAAGAAGTACAAACGTCATCTGCATAGTCAGCAGAAATAAGAAATTAATGTAGACACATTGATTCTAAATGAGAAATTGCCCACAGTGCAGAGGGGGTGGAAAAGGGATTATCCGTTGTTTCCCTTCCTCCATCACAACCCTACTTCCATCCTTTTGTGTGTGTTTGATTTGAAAAGACAAGATTTTTCTCTATGCCTATTCAACTTTGGTTTTAAAAGAAGGGCAGCCACCAGCCAGCAGAACTGATTTATTGGGTATTTTAATTTTTGCTCCTAGTTACCTCTACTTGAAGATTCATTTTAGTAAGAAACTGTTTCAGATATTTTTGCAGTTGGGTTTGTTTTGTTTGTTTGTTTGTTTTATGACGCCCTTCTCTTCCACATAGGAAGTATAAATGTCCTATGTTAGCAAAATCTAGAAATACTCTTATTTTCGTTATACAACATAAGACATCTTTAATGTATGTCTTAATTCCCGTGTTAAAGGGGACCTAAATGATATCTGTCAACTGGCATTGTAATGAAATGCTATGTATCAGGAAATTGTACGCTATTTACCTTTTTTCCTGTTCATAAACTGAGTATAATGCCAAGCAAAGGCAACTTCCAAGGTTCAGAATACCAGCATAGTAACTCTCCATTTTATTCGGTTGACAAATTAAGGCAAAACATTCACAGAACAGAGAAAATAAAAATAACAGCATTCACCAAGTGTAATTCAATAATTTCCAAGTACTACTCCACCCCTGGGCAGAACATTCATTTAGTCAATCACAAAGTCTCTCTTTTCAAATGGAGATTAGTTTCCAATCATAAACAAAACATATTCATATGGTCAGTCACAGAGCACAAAAAAGTCAAGTTCCCACTCCTGGATCACAACTGAATTACAATTATCATCAGTTAACGCCAAGCACCTTCTCAAAAGGGGCAGTGGAGAACCCAAAGTCCATCTATCCCTGAGCTACAACAAGGTTAACATTATTGTCACAGCATTTAATACCCAAAGAGAGGTCTTTTC
This sequence comes from Gymnobelideus leadbeateri, assembly GCA_011680675.1. Classification (NCBI taxonomy): domain Eukaryota; kingdom Metazoa; phylum Chordata; class Mammalia; order Diprotodontia; family Petauridae; genus Gymnobelideus; species Gymnobelideus leadbeateri. Next base: position 458,227 of record WOXC01008873.1, on the reverse strand, counting down.
TTCATCTTGACTTGAGGCAAGTTCTCAGCAATATCTGTTCCTGGGGAGACAAAGCTTAACAAAGCCACAAGATACATTGCCAGTGTCCTCATCAATTTACTCTCTGCCTGCAGAACAGTCTCAGACCCCAGAAAACATCAGGAAGACCCTCTCCCAGGATTTCTGTAAACATACAACAAGAAAATCCTTCAGGGCTTCTGAACCAACAGCAAGGTTCCAGGACCTCTGCAACAACAGCACTGTCCTTTACTAGCAGACGAATCTGGCTACACAATATCAAAACAAACAGACAAAATACCTGCAGCACAGCCAAGTCTCCTCAGTCCTTGGCAGCTCTGGTGGCAGCTCTCAAAAGTCCTGGGCAGCTCCAACTGGCCCTCAGCAATCCTCTCTCTCTCTCTCTCTCTCTCTCTCTCTCTCTCTCTCTCTCTCTCTCTCTCTCTCTCTCTGCCACCACGATGCTGCTCCCAAAAGTTCTTCTTCCTCTCTCTGCTTTGGCCTTCTCTCTAAATTCACAGCACCAGTCCTTCTAGTTCAGACCTCTCTTTTCACGTCAACAAGTCCACCCCAAAAGTGGGATTCACAAGCTCTGGGTTTCAACACAACCCAAAAACCAAGCAAATACAAGGGGATCTTTAAATTCCATGACTGTTACACTGAGCTATATGTACATAATCTAGATTTGGTTAGTTTTGTACTTTTTTCTTACTTTTTTAAACTTTAAAAAATTTTTTCTTTTATGGGGTGTTTACAGTACTTTATTATTTTATTTTATTTTTTAATCAAATGCTTTATTCACTTCTAGTTAAATCATTCATTTTTGTATGATTTGGAGTTACAAATTTTCTCTCCATTTTTCCCATACCCACCACCCCAAAATACCGATTCCACTGGATATACCCTCCTCCAAACTGCTCTCTCCCATATCTTCTCCCATACCCCCTCCGACTTTCCAGTAGGGCATGGTGGATCTCTATGCCCCAGTGCCTGTATATCTTATTTCCCACTTACATATAAAATAATAATAATAGTGTGTACACACACACACACACACACACACACACACACACACACACACACACACACACGGTTTCTATTCCCTTCAACTACTCTCATACTGAGAAAAGTTTCATCAGTTACAATTATTGTTTTTCCATGTAGGGATGTAAATAGTTAAACTTTGATAAGTTTCTTTTGATTTCTTTTCCCTGTTTACCTTCTCATGCTTCTCTTGCTTCTTGTATCTGAATGTCAAATTTTCTATTCAACTCTAGTTTTTTCATCAAGAATGCTTGAAAGTCCTCTATTCCACTGAATGACCACATTTTCCCCCGAAACATGATACTCAGTTTTGCTGAGGAGGTGATTCTTGGTTTTAGTCCCAGCTCATTTGACCTCTGGAATATCATATTCCATGCCCTTGGATCCCTCAGTGTAGAAGCTGCCAGATCCTGTGTTATCCTGATTGTGTTTCCACAATATTCAAATTGTTTCTTCCTGGCTGCTTGTAGTATTTTCTCCTTGATCTGGGAATTCTAGAACCTGGCTATAATATTCCTAGTTTTCTTTTTTGAGATCTTTTTCAGGAGGTGATTGGTAGATTCTTTCAACCTCTGTTTTCTGGTTCTAAAACATCAGGGCAATTTTCCTTGAGAACTTTTTGAAGGATGATTTCTAAGTTCTTTTTTTGATCATGGCTTTCAGGAAGTCCAATAATTTTAAAATTGTCTCTCCTGTATCTATTTTCCAGGTCAGTAGTTTTCCCAGTGAGATATTTCTATTTTTTCATCTGTTTGGATCTGTTTAATAGTGTCTTGATTTCTCATAAAGTCACTAGCTTCCATTTTCTCCAATATAATTCTGGAGGAATGATTCTCTTCAGTGAGCTTTTGAGATTCTTTTCCATCTGGCAAATTCGTTTTTTTAAGGCATTCTTCTGCTCATTGCCTTTTTGAGCCTCTTTTGCCATTTGAGTTAGTCTATTTCTTTTCTTTTTTTTTTTTTGGAGGGCAACTGGGGTTAAGTAACTTGCCCAAGGTCACACGGCTAGGTTTTTTTTTGTTTGTGTGTGCATTAAATGTCTGAGGCCGGATCCGAACTCAGGTCCTTCTGATTCCAAGGCCGACTCTCTACTCACTGCGCCACCTAGCCACCCCTAGTCTATTTCTTAAGGCATTATTTTCTTCAGTCAGATTGTTGACGCTCATTTCATAATTTTCTTGCATCTTTCTCATTTCTCTTCCCAATTTTTCCTCCACTTTTCTTATTTGATTTTCAAAATCCTTCTTAAGGTTCTCTATGACCCATAACCAGCTATTTTTCTTTTCTTTTCTTTTATATTTATTGATTTTTTTTGCCTTTTTAAAAATTTTTTTGGAGGGCAATTGGTGTTAAGTGACTTGCCCAAGGTCACATGGCTAGTTTTGTGTTAAGTGTCTAAGGCCAGATTTGAACTCAGGTCCTCCTCATTCCAGAGACGGTGCTCTATTCACTGTGCCACCTAGCCATCCCCTCATATTTTTCTTGGAAGCTTTTGCTGTAGGAGTTCTGACTTCATTGTCTTCCTCCTGTTCCCTGCTTTGATCATCTTTGTCCCCAAAGTAGGAATGTAAAGTTTTACTTTGCTTTCCTCCTTTGCTCATGTTGCCACTCAATTACTTGACTTTTGGGCTCTTTTGCCACAGTAGGACTCTGCTACCAAAGAGGGAAGCTTTGTACCAAATGCTGGGGTTTTCTCAGCTGCTGAAGGTATTAGTTGGGTGCCCTCTCTGAAGCCTCCACACACTCTGGCAAGCTGGTCACATGCCCCAGGACCTCCACCCTAGACCGAAATCCAGATCCAAGCAAGTTAAAGCAAGAGAGATTACCCCTCAGACTGGTTGCTTGGTCCCCCTATAATCTGCAGGCTAAGAGCTCTGAAGCAGCCACGTGGCAGCCACAGTGCCTCAGAGGCTTCCCACCCTGGAGGCAGAGGCTGACCACACTCCCAACTAATGGATCCCAAATTCCACACTGCACTGACCTCTTACTGTGTCTTTTGCATCTGTGTGTTGATAATTCTGGAAACTGCCACAGCTGCTGGTGATCTGAAGTCCCTGCAGCCAGTGACTGGTCAGGCCCGCCCTGGGGGCTAAAACCTTGGGCTCCAACAGGGGCCTGCATTGGCTCCCAGAGTACTGTGCTGGCCACTTGCAGGAAGCAGCCTGCCGGGCTTTCCTCAGTGGGAGGTTAGCTTCTCTGTGTCATTTTGTGGGTTCTGTAGCTCCAAAGTTTCTTCAGTCACCTTTTACATGAATTGGAGGAGGTGAGAGCTGGAGCCCCAGTGAAGTCCTTTTTCTACTCCACCATCTTGACTCTGCCCCGCTAGCCTCAGTTTTTAAAATCTGGTGCCAAATCAGAGCCAAACCAAATTACCAGCAGAGTCTCCTGCATTTTTAGATCAAAGTTCACACAATTCGATAGCGCGTGTTCTTCCCCATTGACCCAGCAGCTTCCCCAGGACCCAGGCCAAAAGAAGTATTTCCAGGAAGGGTTCCAGTTGGAACCATCATTCCCAGAAAGGGAATAATGTAGGAGCTAACCATCTCCAGCAGTGTGGGGTTTACCTTATCTTGGAAGGATTTGAGATCAAGGGATAGGGACAGTCCAACCTCCAGGGCAATCTCTCATGAAGAAGTCCCTTGGTAAAAATCCTGGAGTGTTCTAGAGCCCATCCCAGGGGTCTGGGTCCTGTCGACCTGATTGGTTCACCCAGAACTGACGTGATTTATACTGAGCTGACAAAATCTGAGCTTTGCCATTTATTAGTGAAGTATGCATAATAAACAAATCAATGGACTCCTCAGTAACCCATAGACCCAGAGTACAGGGGAAGACAGATTTTTGAAATAAAACAATAGGATACAGACCAGAATGTAAGACTAGGTAATCTAATTTCTAACTGGAGAAAGGTTAGGGAATTTCAAAATTGGGAGGGGGAAGAGAGTTTTGGGGACTTTCCCAAAAATCAGGTGCTTTATAGGAAAACAACAAAATGGAGGATGGTCACAAGATAGGAGTTGGTATGTGCACAATACCCACAAGTCCTTCAATCCCCCTCATTTGAGATATTTAGAAAAAGCCAGATGACATTTATTAGGTATGTTTTATAAGGCATCTTTTTTATACCTATAGATTGGACTTGTCCTCTGGAGTCTCTTTTAACTCTTATATTCTGTGATATTTTGAATATGAGAACCACTGATGTCCATAAGCCACATGTCTGTTTACTAGCTGTGTGACTCTGGGCAAGTCACTTAACTCTTTACCTCAGTTTCCTCACCTGTTAAATAAGCTGGAGAAAGACATGGCAAATCATTCTGGTATCTTTGCCAAGTAAACCCCAAATGGGGTCACAAAGAGTCAGACACAGCTAAACAACAGTAACAATTCTATTTTTTTTAGAGGGGGGAAAGGCAGGGTAACTGGGGTTAAGTGACTTGGACAAGGTCACATAGCTAGTAAGTGTGTCAATTGTCTGAGACCGGATTTGAACTGAGGTCCTCCCGATTCCAGGGGCTGGTGCTCTATTCACTGTGCCACCTAGCTGCCCCAATGATCATATTTCAAAACATATTTATCTCTCCTTCAGTATAGTAACATTCCATCTTATTAGTATACCACAATGTTAAGACATTTCCTGTGATGGACATCTACTTTGTTTCCTTTAATTCCATCTACTCTTTACTATTACAAAAAAAAAAAAAAGTTGCTATAGCATCTCTGGATCAAACACAGAATCTCTGGATCAAAGATAATGAACATTTTAGTCACTGGCTTAGCATAATTCCAAACTGCTTTCCAGATTGATTCCCCACCCTTAGGCTGGACCAATTCACAGATATTTTGTTATAGATTTGGTTAAATGGGTTTCTTTGCTATTTGCTATGTGTATTCTTTGCAGAACTGCTATGTTGGGAATCAAGCCTCCAATATAAAGCTTGGGGCCCTTCTTTTCCCCATTACTAAACAGTAATCAGGAGTTTTAACTTAAACCTTAAAGTTATTGCTCTTAGACTAACAAGTTTTAGGGAGCAGGCCTGTTCCTACTTCCCTATGAGCCATATCGAGAAAGCTAAGTCACGCCCAAATATTCCCCCTCTCTACCAGATACTCTCCTTCTGTTTAGATTTCTTCTATTCTAAAAATGAAAATAAAATTTCTCCTCACCATTCACGCTTTTCAAGCTTACTCTTCTGTCTGCTAAAATCATAGAAAAAGTAGACACACTTGTTGCTTTCATGTGTCACAGTCCATCCACTTCACCCTCTTGCAGTGTAGCTCCTTCTCCATTCTATAGAAACTGTTCTTCCCAAAGTGTCCAATGACCTCTCAGTTTCCACATCTGTGGCCTCTCAGCGTCCATCCTTCTGGTCCCAATCACTATATTGTACTTATTTGATGTTAACTTGCATACCCCCAGTAGACTGTGAGCACCTCAGTGTCAAGAAGGGCGCCATTTTTTATCTTTGCATCACCCCTTTGCCCTGCACCTAGCACAGTGCTTTATACATAGTGGACTTTCAGTAAATGATTGTGGAATTAACCTTTCTCCAGCCTAGGGACTAACCCTTCCTTCTGAATATTCTCTCCTTTGTTTCCACGATTTCCACAGCTGCTCTCTCCTAGTTTTCTTCTTTTTTGGTCTCCTTCCTTAGTTTACCTTCTTATTTCCCAAAGGCACTATCATCATCAGACTTCTGTCTATGTTCTCTCTCCTTTAGTGAGTGGTCTCATCTATTCTCATGGACTCACTTTTCACTTTTATGTAGACTTCCCATCTACATTTCCTGCACTAAAGTCACACTACCAGCTGGATATTTTGCCAGCAGGTTTAACATGTCTGAAACAACTAGTTTTCCCCATCCATTTCAACAAAACCAAAGCAAATGCTGCACTTCCTTCTCAGTATCTTATTTGAAATCTCTTATCTTCCTAAGAAATGAGAGCTAGATACATGCAATTAACTCATGATTCACTTAGATCATGATTCTCATGGTCACAGGTACATAGACACACAGGATCACTACCCAGACTCCCAATATCTCCTGATCCACTTACTTGATTTTGACTTGTATGCCTCTAGTAAACCATAAGCTCCTTGAGGGCAGGGCGTACATAATTTTTATCTTGGCATTGCCAGCACCTAGCACAAGGCCTTACACAGTGGGCTTTTAATAAATGTTTGTTGAATTAATCTTTCTATATAACCTTTGGCCTGTGTGCACCCCAGCCCTGAAATAGAGTATTACTGATTACCCATGTGACACAGCCTTACAGTCACAAATATAACACCAACAGGGTCAGAGGAACTGTCTCCTGCCTCCAACTGCCTTTGAATTCACCTCAGTACCCGTCTGTTTAAATCCTCAAATCCAAAAGTCAACTACTTCTAACCACATCAGCCTGTGTGGCATAAAGAGCAAGTGCATTCCCATCAGGCCATCAGAGAACAATGTAAGGGCCAAAATGTCCTCCCCCTTTACATCCACATTCCATCTGGGCCACCAGCTGTGCCTGGTTCCACCCATATCTCTGCCTATTGAAATTCTTCTCTTTCAAGTTCCTTCAAGTTTGGTGCTTTCACTGTATGAAGGCTTCTCTGATTCTCATCTAGGAGAAGGGGGTCACTCCTCACATTTTTATCCCTTTGCTTGGATATCCATTTTGATTTTTTGTTTACATGTTGTATATATCCATTAGAATGAGACCTGAGACTGTTCACTGTCATGTCTGGACCCTCAGTGCCTAATATAGTGCTGTCTACTTAGGTGTTTGATGAGTACATGTTGAGTTTAAAGTAATAGTGTATGCAGCAAAAGATGAGTAGTCTTCTTATTTTCTTCTTTTAAAAAAGTTTTATCAGGGGCGGCTAGGTGGCACAGTGAATAGAGTACCAGCCCTGGAGTCAGAAGGACCTGAGTTCAGATCCAGCCTCAGACACTTAATACAAAAACTAGCCGTGTGGCTTTGGTTAAGTCACTTAACCACAATTGCCCTCCAAAAAGCAACAAAAAAGTTTTATCATTGCCTTTTGGGGTGAGTGGGGTGAGGGCTTGCCAAGAGCCCTTTTCAGGGCTGCTCATCCACCTTTGGTGTCTACCTGGCACAGTTCTCACCTGTGGCTCGAAGAAGCTATAGGGTGCCCAGCAGCCACACCCTGATAAAACTGTCTTGTTAGATGGGCTAAACCAGGTTGAGGGTAACCAATGGGCTTCAAGCCTGTCAGTGAGTTAGGGGAGTGTCTACCCCAAGCACGCGAAGACTTCCCGTAGAAGAATGGGCAGAAGAGAACAATTTGCTCCAATGACCATGAAGGCAGCTGAAGCCAGGGGCTGCAGAGCTTAGAGCTTGGTCAGATAGTGAAGATGCCAAGGTCGTCCCTTGCATCCTGGGCCATCACCATTCCATCCACTGCATCTTCGGTCATTGCTACTCATCTCAACTTTTGTCTTGCCACTGGACTTAAGTGACTCTGGAAGAGAGACTGAGGCTCTAGACGTTGTGCAACTCTGTTCACTTAAACCCAATTCACAAGTGATGTCATTGGTCCACTTTGAAAATGAAGGATCAACAACTACAATATCATTGCCCTGTTTTTAGTCCACAGAAACGTATCAGTACATTCCCCATGCCAGCTCCCCCTCCATTAACCCTTATTTATAACAAAGAAAAGAAGAGTGAAAAGCCAATTATAGCAACTTAGTCTGACAGTATATACAACTTTCCATACCCTCTCTCCTAAGGAGAAAAGTGTGTTTTTATCTGGGGTTCTCCAAGACCAGGGCTCCTTAAAGTTTTTCCACTCATGACTCCACGACCCCTTTTCACCTTTTGGAAGCCTTCATTAAGTTGTGTGGCCAAAAGGCATGCACAGTGCAAAGCATGTATGCTTTGTGTTCAGAACCAAGACTGCCAAGTTGTGGGATGGAACATGAGCAAACGCTGCCAGAAACACCTCAGATTCATGACCTGTTTGATTTTTAATTAATTTCTGGTTTTGGAGCATTCAGAAAACTTCTACTGTTGCCAAATTTGTCAATGACCCCATATGGGGTCGAGATCCACAGTTTAAGAAGTGCCATCCTAGACCATCATTGATCCTCACAATTAGAGTTTGGTTGCCTTTCAGTACTTTACTTAGATCATTATTTTTGTTGTTCAGTCATTTCTATTATGCCCAACTCTTCACGACCTATTTGGGGTTTTCTTGGCAAAGATACTGGAGTGGTTTGCTGTGGCCTTCTCTAGCTCATTTGATAGATGAGGAAACTGAGGCAAACAGGGTTAAGTGACTTGTCTAGTGTCACATAGCTAGTAAGTGTCTGAAGTCAGATATGAACTCAGGTCTTCCTGACTCCAGGCATGGAGTCCTGTCCTCTGTACTATCCACCTGGCTACCCAGACATTATTGTAGACATTACATTTATTAAATAGCCTTTTTTCACTAGACTGTAGGGTGAACTGGGGGAGTACTTGGAGATAAAGCAGAAAAGCTAAATTAGTTCCAGGTTATAGAAAACCTTAAATATGAAGGAGTTTGGACTTTACTCTGTGGGCAATGGAGAGCCACTAAGGTTTGTTGAATGAAAGAGTGGCATATAAGTGTGTTTTAGGAAGATAAAGGTAGATGTCACAGAGTGAGCTGGAATGAGAAGGGTTGTCGAATTACAAATTTCAGGCTGGAAGCTGAATCTAAGAACCTCATTTTGAATATAATCCCACACACCCCTGCTTGTCCTGTTTCTCTCTCCTTGAATTGTTTTTCCTGGGACGGAGATAATTCACAGAGTGAGAGAGACTGGCACAGCCATTTCTGATGACCATGGAATGGAAAAAATTGGTTCCTCTTCCCCGTCTCATCTGAGGGCTCAAGGAGCCTCTCATTCACAACAGGGCCTGAAAGCTACTCTAAAGGACGCAGTCTGTACCCTCTTTTTACTTCCTCTCTTCCTTCTTCTGTCCCTCTAATTTAAGACTTTCTCTGAGAAATAGTAACACGAGAAGCAGAGTCAGAATCACAGTGCTGTGAGAACAGAGACACACACTTGAGGGAGGACCAGTTCCACCCAGAACAGCACCATCCAGAACCCAAGCTGCTGTAATTCCTGGGACTGGTCAGCTACAAGCATTACGCGCCCCCCCCTCCTTCCTTAAGCTCATGAGCTTCCTCCTTTCTGAGCCATGTATGGAAAATCTTGGTGGGGGAGGTGTGATGTAGTGAATTTTTAGATGTCTTCTATTTTCTGCGGCCTAGGCATTTGTAGACTGAGTGCCCTCTGCTGGCAAAACAAAATACAACTGACTCTTAGGAAAGGCTGTGCCTCAAAATACCAACGAAATAATAGTTAATAATAATGTGGTAAGTTATTTTTATTATTTATTATTTTTAAGCTTCTTATTAAATCAATAATTTACTAAGGTTCTATTGGGCAGTTAGGTGTTGCAGGGGAAAGAATGCTGGGTCTGGAATCAGAAAGACATCTTGCCAAGTTCAAATAAGACCTCAGATACTTATAAGCTGTGTGATCCTGGGCAAGTCCCTTAACCCTGTTTGCCTCAATTTCCTCATCTGTAAAATGACCTGGAGAAGGAAATAGCAAACCACTCCAGTATCTCTGCCAAGAAAACCCCAAATGGGGTCATGAAGAGTCAGACATGCCTGAACAACAGCAACAAAGCTTCTATCATGTATCAGACATGTTAAGTGCTAGGATGCAAAGAAAGGCAAAAGGCAGTCCTTGTTCTCAAGGAGCTTACAATCTAATAGGGGAGATAATATGTACAAACTATGTACAAAAAAGATATAAACTAGATAAATTGGAGGTAATCAACAGAGGGAGAGACATCTACCTCCTGAATAATTTAGATATTGCATTCAGCTAATTAAATGCCCTTTCTGGATGATTAACAGATAATTAACAATTAACACACTGCAGGGTTGAAGGAAGCAACATTTGAGCTGCCCCACTAAAAGTAACGTGTCTAAGGCTGTCCAGATGATAAGTGTAAGTAGAGTCCCCACTCACAAAGGAGCTCTTTGTTAGCCCAGATTCAGCACTGGGTCCAAGGAAGAAATATTTAGGGTCTGAGCTATTGTTTCTGTCCAGCAACAATGAGAGCCTTGCCTAAATCTAAATCTGCCCAGTAACAGGGGCTCTGTCTATTGACCAGAAGACCTCATTATTTTCTGTGTACATGACTGACCCCTAAGGTTTGTTCCCGTACCCTTGAACGTTGCAAGTCAAGTTCCCTGTTTTGTGACCACTTCTCTGAATGTTTTGTAAAGTACCCAACATACCAGCTTCTCCTTTCCTGCCTCCCTTGCACACCTGCTGCCCCTTTCCTGACATCTTTCCCTATATTTAATGGCCCATGTAGAAGCATACCTCCCACCCCTAGCTGAGTGCCCAAAACTTGTGTATAAAAATAACTGCTAGTGCTCCTAAGGACTAGGCTGCTGCTTTTACATCAGTAAAGCCCTCTTGACTAGGAGACCTTCTGCCCCCTGAATTCTTTCCGGACAACCTGACTCTGATCCAAACCACCATCTATCATCTACCCCTTCAGTGTGAGGAGGGATAAAGGGAGGAACTTGAAACTTAAGATACTTTACAAACAAGACTTGACAACTACGAGGTGGGAGGCTGATGAGGGAAAGGGAAAATTCAAGATGCCCCCCAGATTTTAAGCCTGAGTGATCAGAGGCTGGTGTTGCCAGCAAGTGATGAATGAAGTTAGGAAGAGGACCAGATTCATTGGAGGGGAGAAGATGACTGTGACTTTAGTTCTGAACAAGCTGCTTCTGACAAGACGGGGTGGGCTTGAGAGAAAGTTATTTTTAAGACTTGGTAGACCAGAGGGGAAGAAGCCATTGCAAAGTGAAGGATTAAATACTTCAAAGAAAGAAGATAAAGAGAGGAGATAGAGAAAGCTCCCAGGTGAGCCAGCAGTGGGTAGGAGATAAAGAATTATTAGTCTGATAAATGCAGTATCAAAATAAGCCCTACCAAAAAACCTCCCCTCCTCACCCAGGAGTGACCTAAGTGGCATTGCTGTGCCTGCCTTGCAATCCTGCCTATGTGCAGGCCAGGAGAGCCTCCTCCTCATTATGAGAACAAATTTCGTTTCCATGGAGATGATTGGAAGAGTTTGCTGTGTTCAGTACCATGCTAACTACAATATTTATTAGCACCACAGAATCTCACAGATCCAGAGTGACTTAGATTTAAACTTAGACAAACTTAGATTTAAAAAAAAAGAACAAAAACTCCAACAAATCCGAAAATAGTTTCAAATTCTACTGCTGTAGCAAATTAAGGTTCCGATATTTTTCCATTTAGTTCTACCTCACCACCTCCTCTCCATCCTATAAAGATCTTAAATCTCAGAGGTAAATTAACCCCTTTCCTTACTTAGAAATGTCTCAACTTAAAGAGTTTGTTGGAAATGAATTTTCCTCTAGCTAAGCAGGAAGCAGAGTTGACTGCAGACGCCATTACAAATGAGCAGAGCTTTGATTAAGCAGGCCATGTGCTATGGTGTGGAAAGAATACTGGCCTTGGGAAAGAGGGAGAGGGAGAGAGATATTTTGAAACTCATTGTTAAAAAGCAATGTTAGGGCGGCTAGGTGGCACAGTGAATGGAGCACTGGCCCTGGAGTCAGGAGGACCTGAGTTCAAATTTGGCCTCAGACACTTAGCACAAAAACTAGCCGTGTGACCTTGGGCAAGTCACTTAACCCCAATTGCCCTACCAAAAAAAAAAAGCAATGTTAAAAATTGCTTTTGCCTGTAATCAGGAGAAAATATTATTTTAAAAAATAAGCATATTGGGGTGGCTAGGTGTCGCAGTGAGTAGAGCGTCAGCCCTGGAGTCAGAAGGACCTGAGTTCGGATCCAGACTCAGACACTTAACACACAAAAACCTAGCCGTGTGACTTTGGGCAAATTACTTAATCCCAATTGCCCTCCAAAAAGCAAAAAAAAAAAAAAGCATATCTATTGCATTAATTCAGCTCACATTTCAATCCAAAGTCATTTTGAACAATAGTTTTTTAATGAAATGTGGAGGTTTGTATAGGAAGGAGCTCTATGTTAAGGATGAAAACCCCAGAAAAAAAAAATCAGACAATTATGTGGAGAAGATAATGCCTTCAAGCAGCTACTTGAAATTACTACTTTTCACCTATTAAAAGAAAAGTCAAGATCATCTCTCCATAGTGCTGATTGGTGGAGTTCACATATTGGGCAAGTCAGCCTCTGGGTTTTGATGACACAACAGAGACCTGAGTTTGTGTGAAAGATGGACAAGGTTGGACTTGGGTGCCATGTGGGAGAAGACAGTGATGAAGGACCATGAAGTATGAAAGCTGATGGAGTATGAGTCCTCAGGCACATGGGAGGGAACAGTGATGTGGACTGAGGAAGGGTGTGACTGTGTGGGAAAAAGAGACTTTGGCCGTCCCTAAAGTAGGCAACGAAAGGGAAAAGTGGCTACAGGGGCTGGCAGAGGCAAGTGTGCTTCAAACCCTAAGACAGTGCTACTTACCTGATGAACATTTTGAACTAGATATGCTACCAGCCTTTGGGGATCTGTGATGACACAGCCCTGGCAAACTTAGCTACCTAAGTGGCACCATTCTGAGCCCCAGCAATCTCTGCTCATGGTGAGGAAAGCCCTTCAAGGGAAACATATGGACCGAGAATCTAGATGTGGCTGCAATTAGGAGCGAGGGGTGATGTGCATTTAAGTGTATACGGAAGGGACAGAGGATTGGATTCCCGTCAGAATCACCAGCAAACTGAGGGAATGCCTTCTCTCTTCACCATTTCCTTTAGAGAGATTGGTGAATACACCTGAGGGAATAGTAACGCACAAATATGTGCATCTGCTTATTTGATACATGAAAAACAACTGATTCCTCCAGGACAGGGTCAGTGATGCTCTTCCCTCTCCATGTTTTGGGGGAATTAGAAGATGATAATAAAGAATGTGGACTGACTGATATCCATAGCTATGGCACATGAATCTGGGGAATGAGCAAGTGTACCCAAAGAATGGGTGCTGGGATGAGAGGGCACAAAATGGTCCCCAAGATCATTGGAATGAATGCCACCTTTAGACTCAGAGGACTTGAGTCTGAATCCTGACTTCATTGCTTATCATCTCTGTGATTCTTGGTAGGTCATCCTCTCTAGACCTCGATTTACTCATCTGTAAAATAAGAGAATTGGACTGGGTGACATCTAAGGTTTTTTGAGCTCTAAATCTATGCTCCTATGGTCTTATTCAAGAGCATGTTTGGTTTCAGAAAGAAGATAGTAGATAAAATCGCCAGGAGTTCAGGTCAATGTCCCTAATTCCTAGGGTCCAACTATTTAGATCTATTCCTAGCTTCCTGTTTTCACTGTGGGGTACTTGGCCTTTGGGACCAACAGCCCTGCCTGCACATTAATATGAGAATTAGGCAGCATTCCTTCATTGGACTCTGCTCATACGAATGGAGTAACACAGAGGGCACCTATGAAGTGTGCAGGGTGGGAGTCATTATGCATGGTTACAGATGAGGAAGACAAGCCTCAAGAAAGGTTTTCAGTGACTTGCTCAAGGTCACACAGCTAGGAAGAAGCAGAGCTAGGATTCAAACCTAGCCAGAATGAATGAAAGGAGGGGAGAAAGGAGGGAAGGGAGGAAGAAAGGAAGGAAGAAAAGAAGGAAAGAGGGAAGGAAGGGAAAAAAGAGTTTGCTATTTGCTTGTTATGTATCAAGAACTGTGCTAAGCCCTGAGCACACAAATAGAAAAGTAAGACCATTCTTGCCCAAGACTAGAGCTAAGGTGAGTGACTGAGTCAGATTATGACTCACTGCTTTTAGATTTTTTTTTATCTATGCTTCAGTTTAATTTTGTATTGGAATAATTTTCTTAGCACATTTACTCAGGAAAGTGTTTTGGGGTCAAAGAAAATGCCTTAATATCTACCAAGAAACAGAATAATGTCTCAAGCTGATAAGGTGTGTTTATTCAGAGAATTCCTAAATTAGACTGGATTTTGAAGCCCTGAAATTAGGTAAGAGCATAGTATATCTTAGTGAGTCACTTAATTCTTGACTTGACTAGAAGTTCAGGAAAAACTCCCATCTTTTCCTGAAGCGTTCTGTTACAGTCACAGGTTTGCCCTCTAGTGTACATATTGTAGAAGTGCTGTCTCAGTGCCATTAACTTGGTTTTGTGGGCCTTCTATGGATAAGGAAAGGTTTTTAAAATTACTTTATATGTTTTATTTTGAAATATGAATCACTTCCACTAACTACCCCTCCCATATATACTGATAAGATCTTCCCATAAAAAGACTTAAGCAAAACACTCTTTTGGAGTCATTGTTACTCATTATGTTGATCGATAACCATTATTAAGGGCTTACTATGTGCCAGGCACTGTGCTAAGGGCTAGAAAAGCAAAGACAAGACAAAAACTCAGTCCCTGCACTCAAGGGGCTCACAGTATAATTGGGGAGACAAATACACGAACGAGTATATACATTAAAGATATATATGGAGCAACTAGGTGGTACAGTGGGTAGAGCAATTGTCACTGGAGTCAGGAGGATCTGAGTTCAAATCAGATATTTACTAGCTGTGTGACGCTGGGCAAGTCACTTAACACCAACTATCTCCAAAAAAAGAAAGAAAAGGAAGGAAGAAAAAGGAAGGAAAGGAGAGAAAAAAGAGAGAGAAAGAAAGAGAAAGAAAGAAAGAAAGAAAGAAAGAAAGAAAGAAAGAAAGAAAGAGGAAAGAAGGAAGGAAGGAAGGAAGGCAGGAAGGCAGGAAGGAAGGAAGGAAGGAAGGAAGGAAGGAGGGTTAAAGATACATACAGAGTGAATGGAAGATAATCTCAGAGGGCAGGCATGGGGCTTTAGGAGGAAACAGGGAAGACCTCTTGCAAAAGGTGAACTTTGAGCTGTGTCTTTGGGGAATTGGGGAGGCAAAGGTAAAGAGGAAGAACACTCTAAATCTTGGGTGACAGTCAGTGAAAAGGCACTGCCATTTATATAGTTGATCATTTCTTAAAAGGAAGAATTATGTTTCAACCTTAATCATTTGGAACCAAGATTATCTATTGTATTTGACATGGATTCTTTTTTTTTACTTTTAATGTTATCTTCATTTATATATCAGTCAAAAAGCATTTATTGAGCACTGTGCCAGATCTGGGGACAGAAAGAAAAAAAAGAATAAAAAGACCCTGCCCTCAGGGAGCTTATATTCTAGGGGAGAGACAACATGTGCCTTTATTTGTTGTTGTTCAGTCATTTTTTAGTCATGTCTGATTCTTCTTCTTTTTTTTTTTTTTTTTTTTGCTTTTTGGAGGGTGTAATGGAAACGCAAATTTAAAGATCTTCCCTGCCCCTAGCTTAAGTGCACCTGGAGACTGTGGTGGGAGGCTTGTTTTTCAGGAAAGCCCACACCTTGATACTTTGTGATTGGGCAGTGGGTCCAGAAGGTTGTTACATTCTCTGAGCCAGGAGAAGGCTATATAAACCCTGATGTGAGGCTTTGCTTTGGGGCTCATTTTGAGAAGTGTTGTGTGATTCGACCAGATGAGACTCTGGGTAGCCGTTGAGAGCCCCCTGGCTTTGAAAACCCAGATGTTGATGCTTCCCTCTCTGGTAACTGTGATTTGGTATTGATATAATGGTTGGACAGTTTGAAAGCCTGTCTGTTTGAACTGACTGTATACTCTGAAGTTCGGGGTGCTGACCTTTTCCCCCTGAACTAGGTAATATATGTTTGTTTGATTAAAGTAAGCTTGTTAACCCATTTTGAGTTGCTTTCCTTTACAAAAGCAGATCTAAGAATCTGTGTTGGCAGCCATCCTGGAGATGTTGGCAGCTTGCTGCTACAGAGGGCAGTTGGGGTTAAGTGGGGTTAAGTTGGGGTTAAGCCTAAGGTCACACGGCTATGACTGATTCTTCTTAACCCCATTTGGGATTGTCTTGGCAGAGATACTGGAGTGGTTTGCTCTTTCCTTCTCCAGCTCATTTTCCAGATGAGGAAACTGAGATAAACAGGGTTAAGAGACTTTCCCAGAGTCACACAGCTAGTAAGTATTTGAGGCCAGATTTGAACTCAGAAAGGTGAATCCTCCTGACTCCAGGCTGGGCACTCTATCTACTGCTCCACCTAGTTGTCCTTATACCTTTATAGATATATACAAGGTAAGTACAGGATAATTGCTGAAAAGGAATTTTGCATTCACCTCAGATCTACACTGTCCAAACAATTCAGAGCAATTATTGTTTTTGCTTTTTTTGGAGGGAGGAAGTTAGGGCAATTGGGGTTAAGTGACTTGCCCAAGGGTACACAGCTAGTTTGTGTGTGTGTGTGTGTGTGTGTGTGTGTGTGTGTGTGTGTGTGTGTGTGTGTGTTAAGTATTTGAGGCCGGATTTGAACTCAGGCCCTGATTCCAGGGCCAGTCCTCTATTCACTGCACCACCTAGCCACCCCAATTCAGAGCGATTATTGTAGAAAGTTGGCAAGATTTAGTTTTTTTGCAGACCTAAGATATGATTTTCTTTAGTTCTTAAGGTACAGGATAATCTTAGCTGACCTCCTCTTCTCATTTTAGAAGTTTGTTGTTATGAAAATCTCCCTCTAGTAATTTGGCACCTGAATCCCAAAGCCAGAAACTCACAACCCATGAGGTAACCTTCAAGGCTAGAAATAGTCATTTGTCAGGCTTTCAAAGATGATACTATTGCACACTTAATAGACTATAGTATAGTGTAAAAATAACTTTGGGAAACCAAAAAAATTGGGTGACTTGCTTTATTGCTATATTCCCTTTATTAAAGTGTTCTGGAGCCAAACCCGCAATATCTCCAAGGTATGTTTGTAGATGAAAAATGGAAGATACCTATAAAAATTTTTATGAGAAACTTTTCACCATTAAGGACAATGAAGATACCAAGTTTGGACCTTAATATCAGGGTCCCCCATTTGCTGCATGAGGAAGCAGAAATGATATTGAAGAAAGCAAAGATGGGAAAAACAGTTGGACTAGAATCACTAGACAAAGTATACAAAGAGAAAGACTGTCCTAGTGGCAACACAATTTGAGGGGCATTGAGGGATCAGATATGAAGTTATCTGAAAAAGGGAAAGATACCAGAAATATGAAGAAAAATCAGACCTTATTCTTACCCCTACTCCCCCCAAAAAAGAGGCAACCAAAGGACTATTAATAATTATTGACCTATGTACCTACTTTCCCATCTCTGCAAAATTTTTGTAGTCTTTAGATTGATAGGAGGACATGGACAAGAATTGCATGGTTAGGTTGTGATCTGTTTCAGTGGAGTACCCACTTTGATGAGAACACAGATCCATAGAAAGTGTTATAGTATGATATGGTATAGGAGAAAGAATGCTGGATTCATAATCAAAGGATCTGGATTCAAATCCCAGTCCTGTTATTTATACTAAGTCAGTATAAATAAAAGATTTGGTTCTTCTTTGGCCTCAATTTCCTTATATTTAAGGGACAATGGGAGGAATTCCCCACTCAGTCTGCTCTGGCTGGGGCAGATCCCCTGGAGCTGAGCATGTGTCCTGGTGTTTTGCTGAAGGGAATGCATAAACAGAGGCCACCATGGTGAAGAGATTTGAACACTGAGCAAGAAGCACTAGTCACTCAGCAGACTTGAAAAGTGGAGATGACTTCCACAGTCTCCTTCTATTCCTATCCATTAAGCATTCTGGGACTCTTCCAGAGTCTTTTTTTGGACTTTCATTGAGAAGGGGAGAGAGTACTTTATTCCTTCCTTCCCTTCTCGTCCCTCCCCTCCCTTAGCTATGGAAACCATTTACCCAAAGCAGCAAGAGCATGTATGTGCTGGTCTATCAAGGCCTGTCCCTGGCTATCAAGGCTCTCATGGTCTTTTCTGCTTTGTGCCTCTTTCTCTGAGCATGGATGGTCAAAAAGCTCATTTCCAAGTCATGATTCTAGCCTTGGTGATATCGTTTGAGATCAAGAGGTCTGGGTGCTGATTTCGCAGTGGAAGAAGATCTCTGAAACAACTTCTTGGAGAATAAGCCCTTTCCAGGAAGACAAGCCCATTTCATCATTCATCAAGTCCAATTTTGATTTGCCGGAAGATAGGGACATAGAGTAAGTTGCTTGGACTGTGTAAATCTGACATGAAAGTGACTGCTTGTTCATCATGAGAGCTGATGTAGCCCACTCATGGGACCACCAGAAGTGGCAGGACACACACTCACCACTGTGAGAAGCACCTCAGCAGGGGCAGAATGAGGAAGGGGACGGTGCTGGTTACTCCCATTACACTGGCATATAAAATATGAAAATGGGACCAGATAACCTCCCAGGCATCCTTTCGATGCTAAGGCTATGGTCCTATGACTTTTACAGAGTGTTAAGTGACTTTTAAAGGCATATATATTTCACTTAGTAGCATACTGATGTCCTTGCCTTATCTCCCTTATTAGAATGTAGTTCACAGCAGAGGTTGCTGGGCAGTGCTAGATCTTTGAAAGTCTGGTCACTTAGGGGTTTCCTAAAGCACAATCTGTCCTTTCAACTGGTTTCCATAGATGTGAACTTCCTGAGGTGACTCTCATGTACCTGCTTAGCAGCACTGGGACTATAGCACCTTGGGTTTGTAAATCCTCCTTAATCTTGTATAAATGTCAGATTGGATGGGAATATCCCAACAGAGCTCCGGATTTGGAGTCAGGAAGACCTGCATTCAAGTCCCACCTTCATCCTTTATTCGTAATACCTGTGGGACCCAGCGGAAAACCACAACCTTCTTGAGCCTCAATTTTCTCATCTGTAAAATGGGTATAAGAATGATACCTGCCTGATTGAGAGCCAAGGGAATAATGTATGTAGGGTGTTTTGAAAACCTTAAAGCACCATATTGTTGCTTGTCCTTCATTCTTGAAGATGACCAATGTGTGTGAATTGGATTTAGTGAGGAAGAAGTGCACAGTCATCAGTCTCACTCTTTCTTCCTGAGTCATTGAAGGGCAATGGCAAGACAGAAGTCAGAATAGCTGGTGATGGCCCAGGATGCAGTGGATGACCTTGGCATCTTCAATGTCTGACCAAGTTCTAAGCCCTCCACAGAGCCTACTTTCAGCCACCTTCACGGCCATTGGAACAAATAGTTCTTCTCATCCACTCATTCCACCAGGAGAAGTCTTCATGTGCTGGGGTAGACACCTCTGCTAACTCACTGGTGGGTCTGAGGCCTGTCAGTCACCCTCATCCTGGTTTAGCTGTCTGCCAAGATGGTTTACTGGCTTGTGGCTACTGTGCATGCTACAGCTTCTTGGAGCCACGGGTGAGAGTTGAGTGTCAGGTAGACCCCAAAGGTGGATGAGCAGCCCTGAAAATTGCTCAGCAAGCCCTCTCACCAGAGGCACTAGTCCTCCCTGAACACCCATACACCCTAAAGCACTACATAAATGTGAGCTATTACGATCATCTCCTCTTTCTTTTCCCCTTTCCCTGTGGGGATCTCTCTTTGCTCAGCTTTCTCATAGCCATCGTTTCGAGATGGAGATGTTGAGCTTTCAATTCAATCCAACAAATACTTATTTATTAAACATCTACTAGGCAAGGTGCTGTGCTAGATGCCAGGGTTATGAAGACAAAAATGAAATGAAAAATGAGACAGTCACTGATCTCAAGGGGGTTATGTTTCCCTGGGGAGGAGAGGGAAGAATACATAAGCATACAAAAAGTGACTTCCAAAGGGATAGACCTAAGAAGGAAGAAAAGATTAGCTAGAGATAGAGGCTTAAATGGAAGAGGGAATAAATTCTCTTCAGGCATAAGGGTTAGAGGAAACAAACACAATTGAGTTTCTGAGCTAAGTGATACTGAAGTCAGTGCTGTCAGACCCCAAAGGAGGGAGATCTCCATGTTAGCTGCAGTGGGCAGGGAAGACTTTTTGGAGGAGGTGGGACTAGCTGAAAGATCAATCAATAAACAAGAATTTATGTGCTAGACTGGGGATATGAAGACAAAAAGTCCTAAACTTCAAAAACTTTATATTTTCTCATAGGAGACAACATGTTTGGGTATGTGGAGTGATGTCTCTGGACTATTCCTTACACTTGTACTCATCTTGGCAGGCTGGGTACCCTGGAAGAAGGCTTTTGCCTTCTACTCTAGGAGTATTCACTCCTAAAACTATAATTCATGGACTCCCATTAGCTTCCTCTTAATAATCAGTTAGTAGATAGACAATTATCAAAGGCATTGGCTAATATTGTCAAGTCAAGGCAAGATGGTATAGTACAACCAGTAACAACAAAACATTTATTCCGCAAGCCTGGCCATGGGAGGGAAACCCTCTCATACAGGATCCATGGAAAGAGTGGGCACGAACCAGAGAGCTACTGCTGGCATTAAAAATCGAGCTACAGAAGATGGCAGATTAGAGGTAACAACCCAGCCAAATTCTGCCATCATTTCCCTTATTCCATCTGCCATCATTCCACCTCAAATCAGATTTTGGAGTGGCAGAGCTAACAAAAGGTCAAGAGGACGCCTTTTTTTTTTTTCCAGCTTAGATAACTTAAGAGATCAGCAGAAGATGTCTGTGACCCTGGGGTGGACACTGGCCCAAAGGATAGGGGCAGTACCAGCAGCAGGCTTTGGAGGTACTACAACAACTGCAGGAGCAGCTTCTGAAGCTCTCAACCCAGAGATAGTAAAGGGTTGGACAACTGGTAAGGAAGAGATTGCAGGACACCCTTTTCTGGCACTATGTACAGTTGGTGCTGATTGGCAAGTCTATTGCCCATAGGCTGGTTGTGGTCCTAGTTCCAGGGCAGAGAGGAATGCTGGTGGTAGGTCACAAGGGAGTGGGGGGTCCTCGTCACAGTTCTAAAGCAGAAATGAACACTTACTGTTTGAGGCTGCAGGAGAGCAGGGAACTTGGTCACAATTCCAGGACCAAGAATATTGCAGCTGCAGGGGAGCAGGGGCCCTCCCTGGGTAAAGACCAGGAGAGTAGTGACCATTCCTCTCACTAGGTCTACCACCATGGAAACACCGAAAATGTGTAGACCCCCAGAACTAGCCCTGAAAACAGCAGCACAAAAAAACCTGAAGCTTGGGATAGTGCCTCCCCCCACACCCCTAGGGGAGTAGAGTCTAACTTTAACATAAAGTGCAAAGTCAAGAAATAGGGTGAAAGAATGAGCAAAGAACAAAAAAAGAACTTGACCATAAAAAGCTACTATGGTGGCAGGGAAGATCAAAACACACACTCAAAAGAAGACCACAATGTGAAAATTCCTACAAGCAAAGCCTCAAAAGAAAAATGCTAATTGGACCCAAATAACTCAGGAGCACACAAGATTTAGCAGCTTCCACATTAAAGAAGCAAAGGGCTTGGAATATGATATTCTGTAAGACAACTGAGAGAGGATTACAACCAAGAATAACCTACCCAGCAAAAACTGAGTATAATTCTTCAGGGGGAAACATGGATATTAATGAAATAGAGGACTTTCAACCATTCCTAATGAAAAGACAAGAGCTGAACAGAAAATTTGACATTCAAACACAAGAATCAAGAGAAACATAAAAAGATAAACATGAAAGAGAAAACATAAGAGATTTAATAAAGTTAAATTGCTTACATTCCTATATTGGAAGATGATACTCATGATTCCTAAGAACTTTCTCATTATTAGGGCAGTTAGAAGCAGTTTACATAGACAGAAAGCATGGACATGAGTCAATTATGTTGGGATGATCTTAAAAAAGATGGAGGGAGAAAGAGAAATGCACTGGAAGAAGGGGGAAGGGAGTGTTAGAATGGGGAAAATTTATCTCACATAAAAGAGATGCACAAGGAAGAGCTTTTATAGTAGAGGAAGAAAGGGGTGGCATGATGGGCAATGCTTGAACTTCACTTTCATTGGAATTGGTTCAAAGAGGGAAGAATACATACATATACTCAGTTTGGTATAGAAATCTATTTTATCAGGGGCGGCTAGGTGGCGCAGTGAGTAAGAGCGGCCTCGGAGTTGGGATGACCTGAGATTGAGTCCGGCCTCAGAAAATGAGCACCCATGCATAAATAATGACTAGCCCTGTAACCTTGAGCAAGTTACTTAACCCCAATTGCTTTAAAAAAAAAAGAAGAAGGAAATCTATTTTATCTTATCTTAACCACTGTGTAAAAAGAGGGGAAAGGGGATAAGTGAAAGGGGAGGGGAATCATAAAAGGGAGGATAGACTAAGCAAGGCAATGGACAGAAGCAAAACAGACTTTTGAGGAGAGAAAGGATAAAGAGAGAGAGAGGGATAAACAAAAGAAAATAGGATGGGGGGAATGCACAATGATCATTACTGTGGATGTGAATAGGATGAGCTTACCATAAAACAGAAATGGATAGCAGAAGGGATTAGAAGCCAGAATCCAATAATATGTTGTTTACAAGAGACAGCTTTGAAGCTGAAAGACACACACACACACACACACACAGTTAAAGTAAGGAGACCTGAGCAGAATCTATTATGCTTCAGTTGAAGTAAAAAAGGCAGGGGGTATCAATCACATTCTCAGACAAAGCAAAAGCAAAAATAGATATAATCAAAAGAGATAATCAGAGAAACTACATCTCGATAAACTGTGCAGTAGTAAATGAAGTAATATTAAAAAATTTTAAAGCAAGTTTCTTTGATAAAGGCCTCTTTTCTCAAATATATAGGGAGCTGATTCAAATTCATAAAAATAAGAGCCAACCCCCAATTGATAAATTGTCAATAGGCAGTTGACAGTTGAAGAAACCAAAGCTATCTATAGTCATATGAAAAAATGCTCTAAATCATTATTGATTAGAGAAAGGCATATTAAAACATCTCTGAGGTACTACCTCACACCTATCAGAAATGACAAATACTGGAAGGAATGAAGGAAAATAGGTACCCTAATGAACCGTTGGTGGTGTTGTGAACTGGTTCAACCATTCTGGGGAACAATTTGGAACTATACACAAAAGGCTATAAAATTGTGCATACCCTTTGACCTAGAAATACCACTACTATTTCTGTATCCTAGAGATTAAAGGAAAAGGAAAAATAATCCATATATACAAAAATATTTATAGGAACTCTTTTTGTGGTGGCAAAGAATTGGAAGTTGAGGGGATGCCCATCAATTGGGGAATGACTGGAATACTATTGTGCTATGAAAAATGATGAGGAGGATGGTTTCAGAAAAACATGGGAAGACCTATATGAACTGATGAAAAGGGAAGTGAGCAGAACCAGGAGATCATTGTACACAGGAACAGCAATATTATAATGATGATCAAATGTGAAATGATGAAAACAAATGAACAAAACAATGAACAGAGATCATTCCAAAGGACTCATGATGAAAAATGTTATTCACCTCCCGAGAAACAGTTGATAGAGTCTGAATGCAGATTGAAGCATACTGTTTTTCACTTTATTTTTTCCTGTTAATTTGTCTGTTTTCTTTCAAAACATGACAAAATAAAAATACGTTTTGCATGATTGCATATGTCAATTTGTTATATCAAATTGCTTACAATCTCAGAGAGAGGGGAAAGAAGGGAGGGAGAGAATCAGGAACTCAAAATTTTTTTTAAATGTTAAGAATTATTTTTAAGTGGCAGCTAGGTGGCTCAGTGAATAGAGCACTGGCCCTGGAGTTAGGAGGACCTGAGTTCAAATTTGGCCTCAGACACTTAACACGTACTAGCTGTGTGACCATGGGCAAGTCATTTAGCCCTAATTGCCCTGCCCTCCCCCACTCCAAAAAGCAAAAAAAAAGAATTGTCTTTACATGTAATTGGGAAAATTTTTTTAAAGAAAAGTTCTTGCCCAGTCATAGCAGTAAATGGCACCTGATCTGGTATTAACCACATCTTTTTATGATGTCACCTTTAATATTCAGGCCATGTATTTATTTTGAACTTAACCAATGACCTCTTAGTTGCCAAATCCAATGACTTTTTAAAAATCTGCATTCTTCTTGACCTGTCTGTAGCATTTGACACTGCTGATCACACTATCCTTCTGAATACCCTTTCTTCTCTAGACTTTTGTGATATTGCTAACCTTTCTAGGTTTTTCTGAAACTATCCAGCTCATTATTTCTTATAGCACAGTAGTATTCCATCACAATCATGTACCACTACTTGTTCAGTAGTGGGAAAATTCATAATCAAACAAAAGATAAAGCTATCTTACAATAAAACTGCTGCTGAGCCCAACTCACAAGTTTGTGCCCAAGACTGGACACATCTCTTTCAGGATTGCTGATTGGTTACCTCTATCCTTGAAAGAAATAGAACAGGTTGTTAAAGTCCCTAAGCCCATGCATGTGCTTTACTTTCCATGTGTTTCCAGTTCACCATTCCTCCTGGGAAGTATGGGGGGAGAGAGGAAGGACAACATTTCTCTCCTCCAACCTCAAGAAGGATGACAGATTCTAATGATCTTGGAAAGATCTGCAGAGTGGAAGAGGGGTTGACTGAGGATGAGTCGCTTCCTTTAAAGATCTACTGAATTAGCAGCAAAGGTATTTCTTAGTCACCCCAAAGTGCTTAAGTACTTTAACATTGAGCTATTTCCCTGGAATTGTCTGAGATTCGGGCTCAGTACTTCATGAGATATATTCCAATCCATCCCATGCTTTGTATTCACAAAAAAGTGAATGATTTTAATGACATGAAAGTGAAAATTTTTTTCACTAATAGAAGCAACATAACACAGATTAAAAAAAAATAGGTGGCACAGTGAATGGAGCACTGGCCCTGGAGTCAGGAGGACCTGAGTTCAAATCTGGCCTCAGACACTTAACACAAAACTAGCCATTCGATGTTGGGCAAGTCACTTAACCTCAATTGCCCTACCTTCCCCCTCCAAAAAGCAAAAGAAGAAAAAAGAAGAAAGAAATAGTCTGTTACTGCAAAAAGCAACTTTGTATAAAAATACAAAAGGCCAAAAACCATTCAGTAATGGATATGAGCAAAGAATTCTCAAAAGAATAACGATGTTGGGGCAGCTAGGTGGCGCAGTGAGTAGAGCGTGGGCCCTGGAGGCAGAAGGACCTGAGTTCGGATTTGACCTCAGACACTTAACGCACACACAAACAAAAACCTAGCTGTGTGACCTCGGGCAAGTTACTTAACCCCAATTGCCCACCAAAAGGCAAAAAAAAAAAAAAGAATAACACTGTTAAGTCAATTTGTGAAATATTACTCCAAATAACTAGTAATAAGAGAATTGCAAATTATCATAACTCTGAGATTTTCCCTAATGACCTTTAATTGGCAAAGATGAACATAATCAGTATTAGAGGGGTTGTGGAAAGAGAATATACTAAGGAGGTTTAAATGGGTTCATTCATGCTGGAAAGCAATTTGGAATTATGCTAAGAAAGTGGCTAAGATGTCCAAACCCTTGGATCCTTATCCTCTTTGAACCACCTGCCATGGGTGGGAAGACATAAGACCCAATATAAATTAAAGAATGAAGAACCAGGAAAATAATATACACAATAATTATAACAATGTAAATGCAAAGAACGACAATGCAGAATTGAAACCGAATGCTATGAAATTATAATGATAGAGCTTGATCATAAAGAAGAGATATTAGAATCCATCTGTGGTGAGGGACTATGGGTATGGAATATCACATGAAGGTAAAAAGTGATATAATGGCTAGTTTTGCTAAACTTTTAAAAATCTTTTATTCCATATTATGAGGGATGGCTCTAGGAGGGAAAGGGATATATTTGGAAATAAAAGTTATATAAAACTTATTATATCAATAAATGCCAATTTTTAAAAAGAAAGAGCAGGCAGTGAGTGTAGATAGGGTTTTTTTTTTCCCTGGGAGTTGAGCTGATATTGGGAGGAGAGACAGACAGTATGATAACATAGGGTTGGCAGCCTCTAGTGAGGCTTCTTTAAGGATGAGGAGGACAAGTAAATATTTGCAGGCAACAAGGAAAAAGTTCTTCTAAAGGATTGGAAAGAATGGAAAAGCAGACAAGAAGGGGTTAAGTATTTCAGCTAAGAACAGAATTATGAAGGCAGGAATGAGCCTGGATGTGTGAGCTAGGCTGGCAGTCAGGAGTCCAGCCTCAGCAAAGAAAGTGCAAAAAAATGAGACCAATTATACATTACTCCACTACAGTGATTTTGCCTTGATGGTAAGACACAAGGAAAACCAGTTCATGGGCTAGTATAGTTCTGGGCAATTGCTTATGGTCTATCACAGGTATGTTACCCTAATATATGTAGTACTGAATGAAAGCACCTGAATGACTATGGTATGCTTTAGAGCAGAAGCTCCCAAAGTGAGCAATACTGTCCCTTGGGGGGCACTGGAACAATGGGGGGGGGTGGTAGTAGCCTCAGGTGCAACTGGGGGGCATTGAATAAAAATAAAGGGGCAGTGAAAGCATAAGGAAAGAAAAGAGAATTTTGAAAAATCATTCGTATATATTTCATCGGTTGTGTAGCAGAGTTAAAGTCATAATGATTACATTATTTTCCAAATAAACACACAAAATGCAAGTTCTAACAGATCAGTGGTCAAGTCTGACAAGTCTTAACAAACAAATGTTGGTAGGCAAGTGCCATGTCCATTATGGGGAAGCCCAGCATGCATCAGCAGAAATCTGTGCGTGTGATGACTTGTTTACAATACAACACTATATGGTTATATGGAGCAATACTGCATCATCAAAATTTCAATGCAGGAAAAAACAAATTGACAAGAAATTATTAAATGTAAGATGTTTCATTTTTTTAAAAAATGTATTTTTTGAAATGATGCAAATAAAAAAACATTAAAGAATTAAAGATTTCCACGGGAGTGCTGAGTAATTATTTTTTTTAAGGGGGTGGTAGGCCAAATAAGTTTGGGAACCTCTGCTTTAGAGTCTGGAGAGTTGAGTTAAATCAGAAATCCAGATCTTTAACAAACTTTGACACCTTTGCCTTTGTACCCACTGCGCAGGGGAGAAATTCTCTGAAGCCTAGCCAGTGCCATGAAGAGCACATTTCTATCTCTAAAAGAAAAGGCCCAAAGGATGAGTCAAGCTCTCTTCCCTCTTCCCTCTCTCCTTTACCCCCTCAACCAATCACACTGCTCAGAGATCCCAAAGCACAGACTGAAGAGAAGAGAGAATTGTTAACCCTTCACTGTCCCACTAGAACCCCTGGAAAACTAGTGAAATGAACACATTACAGGTATTGGATTTTTCTTCTCCAAAAGAAGAAAACGGGAAGTCATCTTTGGTGAACTGCTACCCACCTCCCAGCCCTGTCCAATCAATTGCTCTAGACATACTGAAAACCCTCTGAAAATCTCTTAGCCATAAAGAATATCCTTTAGGGGCGGCTAGGTGGTGCAGTGAGTAGAGCGTTGGCCCTGGAGTCAGAAGAACCTGAGTTCGGATCTGGCCTCTGTAGCAGCAAGCACCCCAACATCACCAGGGTGACTGCCAATACAGGTTCTTAGATCTGCTTTTCAAAAGGAAAGCAACTCAAAATCAGTTAACAAGCACACTTTAATCAAACAAACATATATTACCTAGTTCAGGGGAAAAAGGTCAGCACCCCGAACTTCAGAGTATACATACAGATCAAGCAGACAGGCTTCCAAACTGTGCAACCATTATCAATACCAAATCACAGTTACCAGAGAGGGAAGCATCAACATCTGGGTTTTCAAAGCTGGGGGGCTCTCAATGGCTTCCCAGAGTCTCATCTGGTCAAATCACACAACACTTCTCAAAGTGAGCCCCAAAGCAAAGCCTCCCATCAGGGCTTATATAGCCTTCTCCTGGGTCAGAGAATGTAACAACCTTCTGGACCCACTGCCCAATCACACAGCATCAAGGTGTGGTCATTCCTGAAAACCAAGCCTCCTACCACAGGCTCCATGTGACCACATTCAGCCTATTAGGGGGCAGAGCATATTTTCAAATCAAGGAAGGTTCTCAGAGTCACTTAAGTCTATCAAAGTCTCTTAAGCCAATCAAAGGGCCTAGGGGCAGGGAAGATCTTTAAATCTGTATTTCCATTATAGCCTCAGACACTTAACACACACAAACAAAAACCTAGCCGTATGACCTTGGGCAAGTTACTTAACCCCAATTGCCCTCCAAAAAGCAAAAAAAAAAAGAAAAAGAATATCCTTTACTAAATCTCATTTGGATTATGTCAATTTTGTGGGAGAATTTTTTCCTTTTCCCATACAAGAGGGGATGCTGAAGAAACCTCTTGGAGAGGCATTTGTCCTCAAATGCAGTAATTAAAACAGGTGGGAGAACTTGAACAATTCTTTACATTTTAAGGAAAATTGTGTGAATTCAAAGAAATCGCCCTAATTCCAAAGGGTGCCCTTTTGAGGGACTAATTCAGCTACAATATTCCAGCTATGTCTGGCTAATATGGGTATGATGGGGAGGGCACTGGCTCTTGAGTTGGGGGACCTAGGTTACTATCCTGATTCTGCTCCTTACTAACTATGTGTCCTTGAGCAAATCACAGAAGCAGAGAATTGACAGAGATCTCAAAAAATCTCCTACTCTCACCCAAATCAGAACAGGAATCCTCTCTACAGTGGTTTTTCAGCCTCTGCTTGAAGCAATCCAGTGATACTTCCAGAAGTAGCAGGCTATTTTCTTGGATAGCTCTGATCATTAGAAATATTTTCTTTGGGGCAGCTAGGTGTCACGGTCAATAGAGTACTGGTCCTGGAGTCAGGAGGCCCTGAGTTTAAGTGTGGCCTCAGACACTTGACACACTTACTATCTGTGTGACCTTGGGCAAGTCACTTAACCCCAATTGCCTTCCCTTCCCCCCTCCAAAAAAAAAAGGACAACAGAAATGTTTTCCTTAAATGGAACATAAATATGTCTCCCTGTATCTCCCTCACCCCTTAGTTCTTCTGCCCTTTGGGATCAAATAGAATAAACTGGATCTTTTTTTCACATGACAAATACTTGAAGGTGACAATTATATCCTTCCTAAGTCTTTCCAGTTAGATAGCACAATGGATAGAGTGCCAAGCCTGGAGTCAGGAAGACTCCTCTTTATGAGTTCAAATTTGACTTCAGACACTTTCTGTGTGATTCTGGGTAAGTCATTTAACCCTGTTTGCCTCAATTTCCTCATCTGTAAAATGAGTCAGAAAAGGTAACTGCAAACCACTCCAGTCTGTTTGCTAAGAAAATCCCAAAAGAAGACACAAAGAGTCACACATGACTGAAAAATGGCTGAAGAATTAGGATCTTACATTCTAATGAGAAAAGAACATACACAAATATGTGCAGGATAAATGCAAAGGTAGCAAATATAAGTATAAACAAAGGACTTAAATGCAAGGTAATTGGGGTGGGGGGGACATTCTCAATTGCCAGGATCAGGAAAGGCTTCCTTCAGAAGCTGGCTTAAAGGAAAAAGAAAGAAAGAGAGAGTGCATTCTATGAATGTGGGACAGCCAGTGTAAAGGCAGAGGTAGGGGATGGGATGGTGTGAAGAATAGAGAGAAGACCAGTTTAGTTGGATCACAGAGTATAGAAGGCTGAGTAACGTCCAGTGAACTTGGAAAGAAAGGTTGAGTAGGTCGTGAAGGACTTTTAAAAGTTTAACAGGATTGCTTTCAAAAGCATTCTGGAAACCCATATGTACAAAAATATTTATAGCAGCCCTTTTTGTGGTTTCAAAGAATTGGAAACTAAAGGGGTGCACACCAATTGGGGAATGGCTAAACAAGTTGTGGTATATGAATGTAATGGAATATTATTGTGCTATAAGAAATGAGGAGGTGACAGATTTCATAATTACCTGGAGAAACTTATACAAACTGATGCTGAGTGAGAAGAGTAGAATCAGAAGAAATTTGTATACAATCACAGACATACCATATCTGTGATGACCAATTATGACAGACTGGACTCTTTTCAGCAATGCAGTGATATAAGTCAATCCCGAAAGACTCAAGAAAGAGAGAAATGTGCCATTCAGAGATATAACTAGAAAGAACTGAGCCTGAATCCTGATGGAAGCAAACTAAATGATCTTTTTCTTTTCATGTTTGGTTTTATTTCTTCTTTACCATCTTTCATCCCACCTAGTACAATACGCCTTTGTAATTGGAATAATGTCTAATTGAATGTATTTGCAGATCCTATACTGGACAATATGCTGTCGTGGGGGGAGGAGGAGGGAAGTAAAGGAAATTTGAAAATCAAGGAACTATGGAATTGAATCTTGTTAACTGAAACTAAACTAATAAATTAATTTAAAAAAAAAAGCATTCTGGAAATTTTGGGCATCTAGATGGCGCAGTGAATAGAGCACCAGCCCTGGAGTCAGGAGGACCTGAGTTCAAATCCGGCCTCAGATACTTAACACAAAAGCTAGCCATGTGACCTTGGGCAAGTCACTTAACCCCAATTGCCCTCCAAAAAGCAAAAAATAAAATAAAATAAAATAAATAAGTTAAATAGGAGTTCACATTTGATCCTAGAGCTGATAGGGATCCACCAGAGCTGTTTGAGTAGGGGAATCTCACAGTCTGATCAGTGTCTAAGAAGAATTTCTTTGGCAATGCTATGTATGAGACTGAAATATGGGAGGGACTTTAGGCAGGGAGACTAATGAGAAGTTTGCTGCAATAATCAAGGCAAGAGGGCGTGAGGACCTGATCCAACTCGGTGGCATAATGAATGGAGAATAAAGGGTTAGATGCAAGAGATATTGTTAAGATAGCAATGACAAGATTTGGCAACTGATTGGATCTGTGGGGTGAGGAAGACTGAGGATTTACCAAGGTTATGAACCTGGAGACTGGAAGGATTGTGGTACCTTTGATAGAAATTAGAAGGTTAGGAAGAAGGGAGGCTTTAGAGAAAAAGATAAGAGTTTAATTGCAGAGATGTTGAATTTGAGATGTCTCTGAGACATTCAGCTTGAAATGTGCGATCAGCAACTGAGGCTGTGGGGTATATAAGAGTGGATTAATTGCCATTGATTTCTTTTTTAATTTATTCTTTTTTAATAAATTAATTAATTTATTTTTAGTTTTCAACATTCACTTCCATAAGTTTTAAATTGTCTCCATCTCCTTCCCATTCTTCCTCCCCAAGATGGCATATTGCTATTGATTTCTTTGAAATCTACATATAATCCTTGACTTTTATACCTATTGAATTCCATTTCATTAGATTTGGGCCATTGTTCTAGTCTGTCAAGATCATGTAAATTCTGGTTTTGACTGTGTGCCAGGTGCTGATGTGCAGTTCTTGGCCCCAACTGTAGGTGGCAGCAAAAGGTGCGCAGAGGATTACTTGTAATTACTTGTGCACAATATCCCTGAGCGGGGATAGAACTTGGTTGGATCTTCAGACTCCATTAAAGATCAATATTAAGTTTTTACTGCCTAGCATTCATTTTGGGAACTGCTCATATGGGGAGCATCACAGGGTCAGCTGCTCTTCCCCAGCCTCTGGATTGCTGTGAGGACCAAATACATGTCCTATTTGATCCAACATAGTCCAATAAGCATTTATAATGCTCCATTTTGGTATTTAAAGCCCTTTGCAACATGACCACTTCCCACCTTTCCAGGCTTCTTATACTTGTCTCCCTCTTCACACAAGCAATACTGGCTTTGTTCCTTACAATAGGTCCCTATTTATATATTTATAGAGCTCTGTCCACCCTCTCTGCCTTTTCTCTGTCTGTCCCTCATGCCTGGAATTCTCTTTCTCCTCATCTCCTCCTTTTATTTTCCCTACATTTCTTCCAGACTCAGCTCATATCTCACCTTTTGTAGGAAATGTTTGCCTTCAACCCCGCTGCTAATGCCTTCCTGCTTAAACTAACCTTCCATTCAGACTGTGTATCTTGAATGTACATTGGTATTTCCACATAGTTTCCTTATTAAAATGTGAACTTTTTGAGGGCAGAGACTGTTTTTGCTTTTCTTTGTAACCTTAGCACAGATCCTGGCACCTAGTAAGGGCTTTTAAAAAAGTGCTTGTTGGACTGACATCTGCTATGTATAAAGGCACTCGGCTAGGCACTGGGGGAAAAACAAAACATGCGCAGTGTCTGCCCTCGAGAAGGTTTTTTTGTTAGTTGTTTTTTTTTTGGCAATTGGGGTTAAGTGATTTGCTCAGGGTCACACAGGTGGTAAGTATCTGAGCCAAATTTGAACTCAGGTCCTCCTGACTCCTGGGCTAATAGCTGCCCAAGGAGTTTACATTCAACTGAAATGAATATGGAGTATTTTGTATTTTAAATCACTTGCTCCATAAGTACATCAATACAACTGCCATCTCGCTCAGCCCCCATACTATTTAGTAGATGGCCTTCTAGAGCTGTGGTGAGAGAAAATTGACCACCCTACAGGGTTGTAACCTTCTTCAAACTCAGCAAAGCCAGTTCTCAGGTGACAGACATAAAAGTACATCACAGGGCCCATACTTGAAACCCTTCCAGCTTGGTAGGATCACTGTAAACTCTCCATTAAAAATAACCTAAACATAAGAATATTAATTATAACCTATGGGTCCTGCCTTTATACTCCATTTGGGGAGAAAGGGAATTGTGTATAGTAACTAAAAATGTAAGATAGAAAATAAGATGACAGGGGCAGGTAGGTGACAAAGTGAATAGAGCCCTGGAGTCAGGAGGACCTGAGTTCAAATGTGACCTCAGACAGTTGATATTTATTAGCTGTGTGACCTTAGGCAAGTCACTTAATCCCAATTGCCTTGCTTACAAAAAAGAAAAGAAAGAAAACAAGATGGTATAATATGGTTAAGTGTCATATACCATGGAATAGAAATTAATGAGTACTAGGTGTTTGTAAAAGGAAACATTCATTTCATTGTGAGGCTTCTTGGAAGAGGTAGGAATTTAGCTGAGCCCTGAATATTGGGGAGCCAGACTCTGTCCTTCCTGGATAGCCATCCCACCTAGCATTATTCAGAAGTCTATTTTTATCTTTCCTTGAGAGGAGGCAAAGCTTGACTCTTCTTAGAATAAATGTCAGGTTTTTAAACTATAACTGAGGACAGAAATAATTAGTTGCTTCCTTAACTCCCAGGGTCTCAACAGCTACTGCACAGAGGGTGATCTTTGAGATCCCCGAGGGAAAGGTTGTCCCCCAGAACACTGCTTGTCTGACTGCTTTCTGTGGTTCCTCACGTCCTGGGGGTGCTGGGTGGTCAGAGTACAGAGAGTCAGGATGATTTATGGTGAAATCCTGGGCCAGAGTGACTCTAGGAACAATCTGTCAGTCAATAATTGATATTTGGGAAATGCTGTTCCGGGTTCAAAAAGTAGTCTAGTTTGAGTGCAACATTGTATGGCAGGGAGGTAACATGAAATGAGACTGAAAAAGTAGGATGACTTTAGGTTTGCACAGAACCTTAAATGTCCTTCATAGAAGCATAAACCTTATAGCTGGGGAGCCCCTAAAGGAGATCAGAGAACTGACATGACCAGATCTATGCTTGAAAGATATTAATGAAAGCCATGAGTGCTAGTCTAGGGGTATGAAATCACTTCTTCCTCCACAGGAGGAAAGTGAGCCCATCTATATAAATTATAATGTTTAAATATTTTGTCAACAAATATAGTTCTGTTATGCCTGAAGGGCTATAAAACCATGTATACCCTTTGACCCAGCAATACACTACTAGGTCTCTATCCCAAAGAGATAAAAAAACCAAAAGGAAAAGGACCTATATGTACAAAAATATTTATAGCAACTCTTTTCTGGGGGCAAAGAATTGGAAACTGAGGGGATGCTCATCAATTGGAGAATGGCTGAACAAATTGTGGTATGTGATTATGATGGAATTCTATTGTGCTATGAGAAATGATGAGCAGGATGCCTCAGAAAAACCTGGAAAGACTTACACGAGCTGAGGCAAAGTGTGTACAAAGTAATAGCAATATTGTAAGATGATCAACTATGAATGACTTAGCGATTCTCAGCAATGGAATGATCCAAGGCAACTCTGAAAGTCTTACAATGAAAAATGTCATTCACCCCCAGAGAAATGGTGGTGTGTGAATACAGACTGAAGCATACTTTTTCAACTTTCTTTATTTTTCTTGAGCTTTTTCTTTGGTCTATGTTTTCTTTCACAACAGGACTATTATGGAAATGTTTTGTATGACTACATAGGTATAACCTGTATCAAATTGCTTAACTTCTCAGTGGGGGAGAGGGGAGTCTCCTGGGGAGGGAGGAAGGGAAAGAATTTGGAACTCAATGTTTTCAAAACCATTGTTAAAAATTATTTTTACATGTCACTGGGGAAAAATAAGATTCTAAATAAATCCTAAACAACCAAATATAGTTCTGATATTAGAACACTGACTGATGGCATACATATTTGGGTTGTCATTCACAAAAGCTCTGTGAAGATAAATGATAAATTTGGGGGTAAATAATATACTGTTAAGAAAGGTGTTCTGATATTAGATAAAGGGCCATCAGTTCCCTTGTAAATACTCAAGCATATAAGAGCATTAAATATAGAAAAAGATTTTTAAGGTTAAAACAAAAACATAAAATGTAAAATGTATCATCTTCCTTTAAATATATTACATGGTCCAGTAACAGAAAATCCTAATGAACTAAATTGCTGACGTTCTTGCCTATCATCCCCTTCTTTCCAATAGCTCACTTCAAAGCCAAGAATTTCAACTTGGGGATATGATCATTGATCTCAGTGTCATTGAATTCTCTACCAGTAAATGCAGTAGACTTCTAGTCAATCGATATCCATTAAATGCTTATTATGTGCCAGGCATTGTGCTAAGTTGTGAGGGTACAAAGACAAAAGTGAAATAGTCCTTGACCTCAAGGGGATTACAGTTTAACCAAGACAGGCAACATGCATATCTACAGATACATGATACGACATACTTACACAAAAATTTGGAGGGGGAAGGGAAAGCACCATCAGTTAAGGAGTATCAGAAAAGGCTTCATTGATAAGGTTGTGCTTGATTGTGTCTTGAAATAACCAAGAGATTCCAAGAGGCAGAAGTAAGGAAGGAGTGTTTTCCAGGTTTATGGGAAATTTTACATAAAGGTACAAAGATAAGAGGTACATAATATTTGAGAAATGGGAGATGAAATATAATGTATGAGAAACAATAAGAAAGCAAGTTTGACTAGACCAACCATAGAGCTTGTGAAGAGGAGTAACATATAAGTAAAGTAAAGGTAGGTTGGGACCAGGTTGGGACAGATTTTAAATGCCTAACAGAGTTCTATTTCATCCTAGAGGTAATACAAAGCCACTAGAGTTTATTGAGTAGGGGGGCTAACTTGATGAGATCAATGCATTAAGAGAATAATTTTGGCAGCTATGTGGAGAAAGGGTTGAAATGGGCAGAGCTTGAGGGAAGATCAATTATGAGTCTATGGCAATCACTGAAGAAAGAGGTGATAAAGGTTTGAACTAGAGTGGTGGCTATGCGTGGAGAGAAGGGAACAAATGTGAACGGAGAATGACAAAATTTGGCAACTGGTTAGATAGGTGCAGTGAAGGAAGACAGGGAATTGAAGATACTTGTTCTTAAGGTGTAAGGCATCTTATAGGCAGTTGGTGATGTGAGACTGGAGCCTAGCAGAAAGATTGGGACTGGATATACAAATCTGGGAGAAGTCTGCATAGAGATGATAATTAAACCCATGGAAGTTGATATGGTTATATAAAGTATGTATAAAGAATGAAGATAAGAGAGGCCAGGAGTAGGATTTAGGGTATATGTACAGTTAGGAGGCATGTTATGGATAATGTTCCAACAAAGGACACTGAGAGCACAGACATATAGAGCCAAGAGAGAGCAATGCCACAAAACCCTAGAGTAGCCAGGAAGTTAGAGTAGCCAATGGTATCATATATTGCAGATGGGTCAAGAAGGACAAAGATCATTGGTAACTTGAGAAGAATGGTTTTAGCTGAGTGAGGAGGTCAAAAGCTAGATTTAAGAGTTAGGCAGTAAGAGAAAAGGAAGTAGAAGAAACAAAAGTTGACAACTTTTTCTAGGAGTTTGACTCCTACAAAATTGCCCCAAGGTTCACTAAGCTGGATTTGCTCATAACTGACAGAAACCACTGCTAGTGTACATAAGAGGCCTCTAACAAAGTCCTTAAAAGTCTACTCACATTACTTGTCCTAGACATCTGCAAAAAGTACCAGAGAGTCCAATTCAAATCATCCCTTTTAGCCTTTCTGCTTATGGCTCTTCCATATTTGCAACACTAGGACTGTAATTCTCTCTGATTAGGGCGACCAAATGCCTAAAGTGTCCTAACTCCCTCATAATTCTTCAGATATGACTAGGCAATGGTTGGTTCCATCTACTTAATCCATGCTCATGAATTGCTGTGTTGCTATGTGACCTGCGTGGAGCTGGTACTCAATAATTACTAGTTTTAAAAGAGCAGCTTCTAGCTGATTTAATATCTTCAGCAGTTTCTCCTTATAATCTTCCAACAATTTCACAAACATAATGGGGTCATCTAGATAAACCAACTCTTCCAAGTAGTTCATGTCCCCAGCTTCCTCTTCCATGAGTTACTAAAAAGTGGCAGGTTACCCAGGAATCCTTTGGGACATTTTTTCCAGATTGGAAGGATCCCATTGAATAGATGGAGACTATCTTTTCTTTATATTTCACTGCCACAGGAAACTGATTGTTTTTGTTGAGTTGATTTTTCAGTCATGTCTAACTCTTTGTGATAGCTTTTGGGGTTTTCTTGGCAAAGATACTGGAGTGGTTTGCTATTTCCTTCTCCAGCTCATTTTACAGGTGAGAAACTGAGACAAACTGAGGCACTCTGAAGTGACTTGCCCATGGTCACACAGCTAGCAAGTATTTGAGGCCAGATTTTGAACTCAAGGAAAGGAGTCTTCCTGACTCCAGGCCTGACACTATCCACTGTACTACTAGCTGTCCTAATAGAGAATTACTGGCATAGTCAGAAAATCATTTTAGCAGTTTTATGGAGAATGGATAGGAGTAGAGAAAGATTTGAGGCAGAAAGACCAATGATGGCACTCTGTGAAGATTAGTGAATAGATTTATTCCTGTGGTCTTCTATCTTCCAAAGTGATTTTTGAAATTTCTCTCAAACAGGATGGAGATAGATTGGGTATGGAAGTTCCTAAGCCCATCTTATATCCTGTTCATGAAGTGAAAACATTTCAACCCTAAAAATGAGTCTTACCCACCTTAGATACCCACCTTTCCAAGTCTTGGGCACAAGACAATCTCTAAAATAAAATTACTCTGGATTTACCCCTGGAATGGAGGGGTTCAGTGTATACTCCTCAGGTGTCATGTTGCTGAAATACTGTGTTCTCTCTACCAGCACTATCCTCTGGCCTACTGTGAGCTTTTGAATAGGAGACAAGAATTATCAAGGCATTCATCTACTGAGGTTCAGAAAGACATACATTTCCTTTCTTTCTTTCTTTTTTTTTTTTTTTTTTGCTTTTTGGAGGGGGAAAAGCAGGGCAACTGGGGTTAACTGACTTGCCCAAGGGCACACTACTAGTAGGTGTTAAGTGTCTGAGGACGGATTTGAACTCAGGTCCACCTGACTCCAGGGCCAGTGCTCTATTCACTGAGCCACCTAGCCACCCCAAGACATACATTTTCAGACACAATCAATGTGTTGATTTATTTTATGAGAAGGATGGTGGAGGGGGGAGGTGAGTTAGTGGTGTGAAGTCAATTATGATTTTCATATTAATTGATGTGATATGTGCAACGAATATACTAATAATTTAGATTTCTCAGGAGACTCTGGCTTGGGAGGCAGAGACTTACAATTCAGCTTGAAATGCAATTAAATCCTAGACAGCACTCTCACAATCACTACATTTCTCTGTCTGTTTGTTAAGTGAAGCAAATCAGATTGTAGAATTTATTCCCCTCATGGAACTCTGTTCCTGCACTTCACTAAGTTAACAAACCCTAAAGACTGGAAACAATACTGTTCGCATAGGACTCCAGAACACCTGTATCATGGACTTGGGGGCTTGTGGAAACTCAGGTGCTGGAAATGATTCTTTGTAACCTAATTTCCCTCTCCTTCCCCACTTGTGATTTATCTATATAAGGTGTGTCTTTACTCCAGCATAGAGAACATTTCTCACTCTGAATGTGATTAGTTAAATTGCTTCTTGATTACTGGCAACTCCTGTCTCTAGGACTGCTGTAAAGTCAATCATGAGCAGCTCTCCTGAGGACTGCTGCTGTGAATAACTTTAAGGATCTAATTGCATAGTATAGTGGACTCTCTACTCAGCAATAAACTAAGGCAAAACATTCAAGAAACTAAAGCACAACATTCACAATAATATAACATAACAACTTATCACTAAGGTGGCCACATAGTCTTAAATAAAACATATCATTCAGTAAGTCACAATCTCCTCAATCAATATAGAGAATCCAAGTCAAGTCTTCTTCCATCTTGACTAGAGGCTGGCTTCCAATCAAGCTTAAGGGGTAGCAGAGAGTACAAACATCATCCACCCCTAAATCACAATAAGTCAGAATCTCATCAGTCAATGCAGATTACCCAAGTAAAGTCCTCTTTCATCTTAACTCGAGGCTGACTTCCAAACCCCATGGCTCCTCTTCCACTCTCCCAGCTCTTGCCTGGATTCACACACAGGCAGGTCTCTGCTCCAGTTCTGTATCTCAGCCCATGGGGACTATTCCACTCCAAGCCCTTCACAGTTTCTGTTTCTAGGGAAGACAAAGCTTAACAGAGCCACAACAATATTTACACATATTAAGCTTAACAGATGTAACAATATTTACAATATTTAACAATATTTATACACACTGTTGGCACTATCATCTCAATTCGCTTTCTGTCTGACAAAGTAATACAAACCAACAGACAAAGCTTCTGTCTGAAAAATCAAACACAAATTGACAGTAAAGTCCCAGCACTTTTGTAAACAGCAGTAAAGCCCTCTTTCAGGGCTTCTGTATCAGTAGTAAAGTCCTCTTTCAAGGCTTCTGGTAAAGTCCTCTTTCAATTGACAGAATGCTTTGTTCTGACAAAGTAACATCAACATAGACAGAACAGAAAGGCAGAGTGCTGGACATCACAAACATTCTCTTTCTCAGTTCTGCTTGGTCCTAGCTCATGCTCAAGTTTTATCTGCTCTGCTCCTTCCTGTTCCATCCTTCCTGTTCTGCTCTTTCAGCATGGGCTTCATGTGATGATGTTAGCTCTATTAAGGGCAGGAAAGGTCTCCAAACTCTCTTAGGCCTATTAAGGGCAACACAATGTGTACTATTTCCAACAAATACTTGACACAATCAAAGTCCAGGCTCAAAGGCACTTGAATAGCTGAAACAAACAGCAAAGCACTACTTTGCTTGACATTACGTCTGCTTTGTGTGAATCCAAGTATTCCCAGGTTAGAGACTGACTGAGTAAAATTCTGTTAATCATGGGTAGGGAAAGAATGTAAAAAAAGCAACAATAAATCATTTAAAAGTACATAGAGGGGAAACAAAAAGAATATCAATAATATATTATGGGGGCGGCTAGGTGGTGCAGTGAATAGAGCGCCGGCCCTGGAGTCAGAAGGACCTGAGTTCAGATCCGGCCTCAGACACTTAACCCACACAAACAAAAACCTAGCCGTGTCACCTTGGGCAAGTTACTTAACTCCAATTGCCCTAAAGGGGCGGCTAGGTGGCGCAGTGAGTAAGAGCGCCGGCCTCGGAGTTGGGATGACCCGAGATCAAATCCAGCCTCAGAAAATGAGCACCCACACATAAATAATGACTAGCCGTGTAACCTTGAGCAAGTTACTTAACCCCAATTGCTTTAAAAAAAAATTAAATAAAAAAAATAATATATTATGTCCCTCATTTCCCTAATTTATGATGTGACCTTTTATATTTAGGTCATGTATCCATTTGGAGTATTTCTTGGTGTGAGGTGTAAGATATTGGTTTAAACATAATTTCTTCCATACTGCTATCCAATTTTTCCTGCAGCTTTATCAAAGAGTGAGAACTTATCCCATGAGTTACGGTCTTTGCATTTATTGAATGCTAGTTGAAGGGAATGGAAATGTGTGTGTGTGTGTGTGTGTGTATACACATATATATGTCTATATAGGAGGGTATATGGGCATATGGATACATATGTGAATGTGTATATATATATATGCTTACAGGTATACATAGATAGAGGACACAGGATCAATTTAATAGGAAGGGATGATACTTAAAAGGTGAAATTAAGAGGTGAGAGAGGAATATAATGAGAGAAGATGGGGAGAGACAGAATGGGGTAAATTATCTCATATAGAAGAGGCAAGGGAAAACTGTTACAATGGAGGGGAAGAACAGGAAGGCAAAAGGGAATGGATGGACCTTATTCTCATTGAATTTGGCTTAGGGAGGGAATGACATACATACTAAATAGGGTATCTCACCTGGGGGGGGGGGAAGGGGATGAGAGGGGGGATGAGGGAAGGGAGAGCAGGCTGGGGCCAGAGAAGTTGGAAGCACCCACTTTTGAAAAGGGACAGGATCAAAGTAGAGAATAGAACAAGTGGGGGATGGGATAGGAGGGAGGGAAATATAGTCAGTCTTTTATAATATATCTACTATGGTAATGTTTTGCATGGCCACACATGTACAACCTATATTGAATTGCCTATCTTCCCAGTAAGGGTGGGTGACAAGGGAGGAAGAGAATGAATCTGGAATTCAAAGCTTGAAAATCAAATGTTTAATATATATATATACACACATACACATATATATTATTTATATATATGCTATTATTAATATTATTTTACATGTAACTGGGAAATAAGGTATACGAGCACTGGGGCATAGAGATCCACCATGCTCTACTGGAAAGTTGGAGGGGGTATGGGAGAAGATATGGGAGAGAGCAGATTGGAGGAGGGGATATCCAATGGGATCGATATTTTGGAGTGGTGGGTAGGGGGAAAAATGGTGAGAAAATTTATAACTCAAAATCTTGTGGAAATGAGTGATGTAAACTAGAAGTTAATAAAGCATTTGATTAAAAAAAGAAATAATAACTTCAACTAAGTTGCAGGATAAAAAAAAATCCCCATTATACAAATTATTTTCATTTCTGTATAATATCAGTTTAATCCAATAGGAAGAGAAAGTTCATTTGAAATCACTACAGAATATATAAAATATTTGGGAATCTACTTGCCAAAACACACACAGGAACACTCTTTACACAAATAAAGACAGACCTAATTAATTGGGGAAATATTAATTGCTCATGAGTAGGCTGAGCCAACATAATGAAAATGATAATACTACCTAAATTAATTTACTTTGAATTAATTTGGTTGTTTGGAATTCCAAACTACAAAGTATTACTTTATGGAACTAGAAAAAATAATAAAATTTGTCTGAAGGAACAAAAGGTTAAGCATCTCAATGAAAATCATATTAAAAAGTTTACTACCTAATAATTCCAGATCTCAAACTATACTACATAGCAGCGATCATACAAATTTGGTGTAGGTTAAGAGAGAAGTTGATTAGTGGAACAGATTAGATAAACAAGATACAGAGGCCAATGAGCACAGTAACCTTGTCTTTGTTAAACCCAAATATCCCAGCTACTAGGCTAAAAACTCTCTGTTCAACAAAAACTCTTGGGAACACTGGAAAGCTGTTTGGCACATATTTCACATCACATGCCAAGATAATCTCCAAATGTGTATATAACTTACACATAAAAGGTAATATCACAAACAAATTAAAAAAACAAAGAAGAAATTACTTGTCATATCTATGGATAGGGAAGTTTTTCATGATCAAACAAGAGTTAGAGAAGATTCCAGAAGGTTAAATGGACAATTTTGATTACAAAAAAATTAAGAAGTTTTTGTACAAACAAAATAAAAAAGCATCTAAAATTAGAAGAGAAGCAGGTAAATGGAAGAAAAAATCTTTGCAACAGATTTCCCTGATAAAAGTCTCATTTTTAAGACTTATAAGGAATGAATTCAAATTTATAAAAATAAGACTTATTCTTCAATTGATAAATAAATGTCGGGGGATAGGAAGAAGCAATTTTCAGATGAAGAGATTAAAGCTATCAATAGTCATATGAAAAAATGCTCTTAATTGCAAATAATTAGAAAATGCAAATTAAAATTGATTCAGATTTATATCCATCAGATTGACCAAGATAACAGAAAAGCAGAATGACAAAGGCTGGAGGGGATGTGGGAAAATAGGTACATGAATACTTTGCTGGTAGAGTTGTGAGTTAGTCCAACCATTCTGGAAAACAATTTGGAACTATGCCCCCAGAACTATTAAACTGTGCATACTCATTTATCTTTTGAGATCCAGAATGCAGCAAGACAAAAGATCCCTGAGAGTAAAATTTGGAAGTGGATTTTATTGCCTTGGGACTGCTGGGGTCACATACCCAGATCAGGCAGTCAGATGGCAAGGACAGTGTGCAGGTTTTTAAAGAGATTCCAATAGTCAAGTTAAGTAAGCTGAAACTACAATCAGTGATTGGTCAGTGTATATTTGAATTTCCCACAAGGGAA
The DNA here is from genome assembly GCA_011680675.1 of Gymnobelideus leadbeateri. Classification (NCBI taxonomy): domain Eukaryota; kingdom Metazoa; phylum Chordata; class Mammalia; order Diprotodontia; family Petauridae; genus Gymnobelideus; species Gymnobelideus leadbeateri. The sequence continues at coordinate 415,496 of WOXC01008873.1, read as the reverse complement.
GTTTACCCTAGGCTGAGGGTGGAGATGGGGAGGATCCAATGGGGGGTGGAGAGGAAGGGGAATAATGGAGAAATATCTGGCAGGGATTTTACCCTAGGCTGATCAGTTGAGGGAGGGAAGGGTGGGATTGTGCTCAACATACCCAGCAAGGTTCTATATGTACAAAAATATTCATAGCAGCTCTTTTTGTGGCAGCAAAGAATTGAAAAATGAGGAGATGCCCATCATTTGGAGAATGCCTGAACAAGTGACAGTATATGAATGTGATGGAATACTGCTGTGCTGTAAGAAACGATGAAAGGGATAATTTTAGAAAAACCTGGGAAGACTTATATGAATTGATGCATAATGAAGCGAGGAGAGAGGTGGCACAGTGAGTAAGAGTGCTGGCCCGGGTTGGGAGGACCTGGGATTGGTTCCAGCCTCAGAAAATGAGCACCCACACATAAATGACTGGCTGTGTAACCTTGAGCAAATTACTTAACCCCAATTGCTAAAAAAAAAATGAAGTGAGGAGAACCAGGAGAGCAATCTGTATAGTAAGAATAATATTAAAAAGATGATCAAATCTGAAAGACTTAATAAACTGGTCAAAACAATGACCTGCCACAATTCCAAAGGAGTCATGATGAAAAATGCTCTACACCTCTATGTAAAGAATGGATAGATTCAGAATGCATATTGAAGCATATTTTCTCTCTCTCTTTTTCTCCCCCACCCCCAATATAGTTAGTATAGAAATTTATTTTGCATGACTTCATATTTGCAATGAATTTTCTATTTTTTGCTTTCTCAATGGATGGAGGTAGGGGCAGATGGAAGGGGAGAATCTGGAACTGAAACAAAATAGAATTGAATTTAACAACCCCTCAAATACTATATGTTGGAATAAACAAAAAAAATTCAGAAAAGGACACAAAGCAATTTTGTTCTAACTTTCTTAAATTTCATATGCACTTTAAAAAATGTATGTAACAGAAAGCCATGGTTTTATATACAATCCTTTTTTGTTCTTTTTATATTGATATGTTTGGGTTTATTGGTGACATTTAAGTTCATAATTTAATTTTTAAAATTATATTCATATACTTATCCCTTTCACATTGTGGAGGCTAGGGTTGTGTTGTCCCTGTGATCTGGAAAATCAGTATACAATTTTTTAGCCCTCCTTTCACATGAGAAAGGAAATCTGAATTTTTTCTTTCTCTTGTGGGCTGTTTATAGTATGTTATTGGAAAATTTGGGTTGATATTAAACAACACTATACATGTATTTTATGCATTTCTGAGATCCTAAACCTTTTCTGTGCTGTCTGCTTGCCTTTATGTATCATCTGCAGCTTCTGCAAAACTCCCCCCAAATTCCCATTTAATTTCTTATGCTGGGGCGGCTAGGTGGCACAGTGAATAGAGCACTGGCCCTGGAGTCAGGAAGACCTGAGTTCAAATCCAACCTTAGACACTTATCACAATAACTAGCCATGTGACCTTGGACAAGTCACTTAACCCCAATTGCCCTCTAAAAAGAAAAAAAGAAAAATTTGTTTTGGGGTGGCTAGGTGGCGCAGTGAATAAGAGTGCCAGCCTGGAGTCAGGAGGACCTGGGATTGGTTCCGGCCTCAGAAAATTAGCACCCACACATAAAAAATGACTGGCTGTGTAACCTTGAGCAAGTTACTTAACCCCAACTGCTTAAATTAAAAAAAAAATTTTTCTTATGCTGACCCATGATATAATGAAAGTGCAATGGGGAAAGTTGTAATGTGGGAGGGATAAAGTGTATTTTTTAAAAAAGACTTCAGAGCTTTGTTCAACACAATGACCAAACCTAATTCCAGAGGCATTTCCGATGACAGAAAATGAAGAAGAATTAAGAAGCCTCTTGATGAGAATGAAAAGAGCAGAGTGCAAAGACTGGCTTTAAGCTTAACATAAAACAAACAAACAAACAAAAAACAACAAACTGAGATTTTGGTAACTGGTCCCATCACTTTCTGGCAAAATAGAGGGGGAAGAAATAGAAATACTGTCAGATTTTATATTCTTGGGCTCAGAGATGCCTGCAGACAGCAACTGCAGCCATGAAATTAAAAGACACTTGCTCCTTTGGAAGGAAAACTATGGCAAATCTAGACAATGTAACAGATGAACTGATTACAGAAGAAAGCAGAGACATCAAACACTGAAGAAGGTCCATATAGTTAAAGCTATGGTTTTTCCAGGAGTAACCTATGGCTGTGAGAGTAGGAGGATAGGGAAAGCTCAGTGCCTCAGAATCAATGCTTACAAACTGTGGTGCTGGAGAAGACTTTTGAGAGTTCCTTGGACATCAAGGTGATCAAATCAGTGGACACTGAATAAAATTAATTCAGGCTATTATTCACTGAAAATACTGAAGCTGAAACAAATACTTTGGCCACATGACAAGAAGACAGGACTCATTGGAAAAGACCCTGATCTTGGACAGACTTTGGGAGATAGTGCAGGATAGAAGGGCTTGGTATGCTATGGTCCATGGGGTCACAAAGAGTTGGACATGACTGAATGACTCAATAACAACAACAATTCCAGAGGACTCATGAAACACGCTACCCATTTCCCAACAAAGAAGTGAGGAACTCAGAGTGCAGATTAAGATAACTTTTTGGATATAGCTAGTTCAGGAATCTTTGCTGGACCATACATATTTATAACTGGGGGAAAAAAAAGAAATAAAGATAGACCTAAATAGATGGATAAATATTCATTGCTTATGGGTGAGCAATTTAATAAAAATGACAAAACTACCTAAATTAATTCACTTATTTTTGGCCATGACAACAAAAGGATTATTTTATAGAACTAGAAGAAAGCAAAATTTATATGGAGGTAAAAAGGGGTTAAGAATCTCAAAGAAATTCACACAAAAAAGTATGAACAAAGTACCAGATCTTACAAAGCAGTAATTGTCAAAACAATTTAGTGATGTTTAAAAAAATAGTACTCTTAAAAAATGAGGAGATAGGTCAGCGGAAGAGATTAGGGCTGCAATCAACACACAGAAGCAAAGGAACCCAGTAGCCTAGCATTCAAGAAATATAAAGATCCTGTCTTATGGGATAAGCACCCATTCTGATAAAAGTTAAAGAGAAAACTAGATAGCAGAATGGAAGAAACTAAGCTTGAACTAACACCTCATACCTAATGCCGAGATATATTCCAAATGAATACATGACCTAGATATAAAAGGTCATATCATAAGTTAGATTCAAGGATGAAGACAAAGTTCATGACCAAACAAGTGATCACAGAAAATAAAATGGATAATTTTGATTACATATAATTAAAGTTTTGTGCAAATAATTCAATATTGCTTAGATTAGAAAGGAAGTCATTACCTGGAAAAAGCTGTGCAGCAAATTTCTTTAAAAAAGAGATCTCATTTCTAAACTATTTAAGGAACTGATTTAAATTTATTAGAATAAGAACCATTTCCCAGTTGATAAATAATCTAAGGATATAAAGAAGCCATTATCAAGGAAAGAAATCTAGGATACTTTTAGCTATATGAAGAAAAATGCTCCAAATTCCTAATAATTAGAGCAATGAAAATTAAAGCAATTCTGAGGCTGTACCTCATACCCATAAGATTGTCAAAGGTAATCCCTCCCCTCCCCACCCAAAAAGCCCAAACCTAAAATGAAATGAAACTGGGGGAAAAGATACTATTGGTGGAGCTGTGAATGGGTCCAACCATTTGGGAAAGCAATTTGTAATTATGAACACATTACTGTAAGGTATTTAAAGTATGATTGAATGTTGTTTCCACAGAAATTGTATGAAACATAATTTGTAAAGCCTAGTCATAGGAGTCATACTTGTTAATGTAAGAGATAAACTGATTACAGAAGCAGTGGGGAATGTTAGCTGCCTATTAATCAGCATATCTAAAGAGCAGACTCCTCTTTGTGCTCCAGAATGCCTTTTTCCTGTGTATCCGGAAAAATAACCCCAAACTTGCCAGACCAGGTATGGCTCAACTGAGGAAGGGGGCCCATTAACCCAAATGTTGTCTTAGATTATAGACTTTTCTTATGGATATCCTGGGTTTGATCTTCAACCCACAACTCTCTTTGCAATTGAGAAAATTCCTTTCTCATGCTACGGAGATCATAAAATCTGAGTGATGTAGATCAAGAGTATTTATGGCTTAGCATTTCTTTACTAAATAAAGTATAAAGTATGAGAATGCAAGGCTGGGGAGGGAATCAAAATGGGGGAAATGGGAAATAGGGTGGAGACTTACATGGGCATGGGGTTTAGCTGTTTTCTGATGGGCAGTGAACCCTGAAATGCCTGACTAATGGGATACTGGGTGGAAATGCAAATTGGAATAGTAATAATAAAAGGGCTTTGTAATTGTCTTAAAGTGAGCCTGGGCCTGCTAGGTTAACCTTTTCCACAAGGGGATAAAGGCCAGGTCACCCATCCAAAATGATGGTGAAATAAAAATCTTTTTTTCTAAATTCACTAATGACCAGGTGGAATTCTTGGTAAGACGATTATTTCTTACATTACTAAACAGTGGGTTTCCTTTGACTCAATTATATCTGCTAGACTTGTACCCCAAAGAGTTCTATCAATTCTGGTAACCAAGGACCAAAGAGTCCCAGAGGTTTTGCAACCACCGTTAACTTCAAAAACACCAAAGAGCTCACACAAGTTAAAAGCAAAAAAATCTTTATTCTTTTGGGGAGAGAAAATTGACATATGTATTGGGACTTCCTTTAGGAGGAGACCCCAGGCAGTGGGGCAAAACCTTGATTTATATACTTGTGCCTAGACAAAGAGCAAAACAGTGTAGTGTAGCAACAGTGGTAAGGCACAACAGCAACAGTGAGGCAAGGCTGTCCAGTGACAAGAAGTCTGCTCACAGCAGGGCTTCCTGTCTGGGCCTCTTGGTGCTTGCCTAACTCAGGTACAGTCAGTTCTGTGATTTAGCTGCAGCAGTGTTCCTTCAGAGGGTGAGTGCAAAGGACTGTTGTTATGCCAAGCCCAGGACACAGCTTGCTTGCTGTGCCTTAGCTCCAAGAAACAGAGGAGAAGAGAGAACAGGAAGGGATTGTCTTGGATCCTGACAGTCCAAAGACAGAGGGAATAGTTCTCAAATTTACCCAGATATTTATAGCAGTTCTTTTTGTGGTGGCAAAAATAAACAAACAAAATCTAAGGGAGGACCTGTCAATAGAGAACTCAGCTGATGGACATCTGAACAAACTGTGGTATATGAACGGCATGCAATTCTATTGTGCTGTAAAAACTGAGGGAAAAGGTGGTTTCAAAGAGATAGGGGAAAACTTGTATGCACTGATGCAGAAAGACGTGGAAAGAACCAAAAGAATAATGCATACCATCACATCAATTCTGCAAAAGGAACAATTTTGAAAGACTTAAGAAATCTGATAAACAAATGATTAACCTTGGTTCCAGATGAGAGATAAAGAAGAATGTTATGGGGTGGCTAGGTGGTTGCAATGAATAGAACACTGGCCCTGGAGTAAGGAGCATCTAAGTTCAAACCAGGCCTCAGACATTTAACATTTACTAGCCCTGTGACCTTGGGCAAGTCACTTAACCCCAACTTCCCAGCCTTCCCCCCTCCAAAAAGCAAAAGCACAACAACAACAACAAAGAATATTACTCACATTATGAAAGAAATGTGATGAGCTGGATAAGAAATTTATTTTTGGACTTTATCGAAATGAGAATGAATTTTGCTTTATATTTCTTTTTTTTTTGGAGGGGTGAAGGCTATAGCTGTGTTTATATGACAGAGGGTTTCTATCTTTCAAGAAAGATCTCTTAAATTTTTGTCTAGATTAAGAACATAGCTTCCCTTACCACCTGAAGTGATTGTAGATGTAAGACTCACCTAAGGACATTGACTTTTCTTTAGAAAGTCAAAGTTAAAATATTGTTTAACTAGGGAGGAATTTACATAGCCTGTAGCCACCCCAGACTCTAGAAGAAATCTTTGGGAAACTAGTCACTTAACCTCAATTGCCTTGCCCCCCTCAAAAAAATAAAATAAAATGATTGAACACTGGGCCTTAGGTTGGGCTTCCTAGCTCTGTTCCCCAATATCTGGTCACTTAACTTCTATCTCCCTCAGTTCCTTCATTTGTACTATGTAGATAATGGCATATACCTCCTGTAGTTATGAGAATCAAAAGAGATAACATTTATAAAGTGTTTTGCAAACCATAAAGCACTAAGTTAACATTGGCTATTATCATTCCCCATCTTCATTCTCTAAATTTAGAGCCATTTCTGGGGCGGCTAGGTGGTGGCAGTGAGTAGAGTGCTGGCCCAGGAGTCAGGAGGATCTGAGTTCGGATCTGGCCTCAGACACTTAACACACACACACAAAACCTTAGCTGTGTGACCTTGGGCAAGTTAACCCCAATTGCCCTTCGAAAAGTAAAATAAATAAATAAAAATAAATTTAGAGCCATTTCTATTTCCTCTATAAACACCCTTGGGTCTGTGATTATAGGGGTCCATCTGTAAGATAAAGTTTGTTTGTAATAGTTTTTGTGAATCTTTTCCACTTTCCTTTTATATAGTTTTCTTTCACTTTTCATCCTTGAATGCCCTTGGAATGGCTGCCTAATTGGTTATCTTACTTAGCTTTCAATGACTGGTCTTACACATCACTTCTTTCTGCTTTGTGAAATGATGCTGCTTGTACTTATATCCTTTTTTGTAAAATTTTACAGATGAGGGGCGGCTAGGTGGCGCAGTGAATAGAGCGCTGGCCCTGGAGTCAGAAGGACCTGAGTTCGGAGCCCGGCCTCAGACACTTAATCCATACAAACAAAAACCTAGCCGTGTAACCTTGGGCAAGTTACTTAACCCCAATTGCCCTAAAGGGGCGACTAGGTGGCGCAGTGAGTAAGAGCGCCGGCCTCGGAGTTTGGATGACCCGAGATCAGATCTGGCCTCAGAAAATGAGCATCCACGCATAAATAATGACTAGCCATGTAACCTTGAGCAAGTTACTTAACCCCAATTGCTTTAAAAAAAAAAAATTTTACAGATGAGTTTATTTTCTATACTCATCTTTGGCAGCCATCTCTATTTGGCAAGTAAGGTAAGTGTTTACTGACTAAGGTGCTTTATGGGATCTTGTAGTAGTTCATTTACGTGGGTTTAACATCTGGATGAAATTATTATACTTGGTGTTACTGTCATTTCTGTTGTCCATTTCCCATTTAAAATTTTTCAATAGCTTGTTTAATTTAAGGTTATATCTTCTTAGATATCATATTGTTTTTCATTAGTATTCTTTCTTGTTTATTATAAATTCTGATCTTAGCTCTGACAAATCAGTGATGTGACTGAGTAGACAGCTGAGTTAGGGCTAATAACTTCCATCCATGGCCATGGTAAACCTTTGTCTGGTAAAAAGTAAGTAGTTTCATTTCTTGTAGTGTGATTTGGAGGTTGTTGGGCCCAGTGCCTAACAATCCATCTTTTGAAGAAAGTACTCACGATATAAAGGCCCGAGGCATTTGTATAACCCACAGGGCTTTGACTTTCATTCTTTCTCTTGAATCATTTCTTCTTATACTCTTTGAAGGCTGGGTCTTTGTCCCATGTCTCTGTATTCCTCTCATCTAGCATGGTTGGAGTGTTGGGGGAGGACGAGCACCTCTGTTGTGGGGACATGCCCACACCTCTTCGGGGCTGTTCATTCACCTTTGGTGGTCTCCTGTCACCCAACTCTCACCTGTGGCTCCAGGGAGCTGCAGCATGCACAGCAACACCCCCACCTCCCCACCCCCACTCCACCTTTGGTAAAACCATCTCAGCAGACAGGCTAAAACAGGTTGAGGGTTAGGGGGAATGTCTTCCCACACTGTGGAATGGGCAAGTGAAGAAATTTATTCCAATGGTCGTGAAGGAAGCAGGTGCAGGGGAGGGCTTAGAGCTTGGTCAGATATTGAAGGCTAAGGTCACCATTGCTAGTCCTGCTGGTGACTTCGTGCAGCTCTACCTTGCTTAAATCCAATTCACTCACAAGGCAAGATATCCCCCATTATGTCATTAGACCTCTTAGAAAATGAAGGACGAACAACATCTAGGTCCCCCTAGACCCAGATGTATAAAAACCCACCCACTGGTTTGCCAAAGTGACCCGTGCCTAACTCCCACCAGAACCCCAAGGTCCTGCCCGGCGTCCTTCCCTGACTGCCTCTTCATTTTGTATCTCTCCTCAGTGAAGCTGGCTTGCTTTACTGCCTTTTTATGAACTCCAGGTTTTTATGAACTCCCGGTCCTGGGCTTTGGGCATTCTGAATCTTTCTTCCCCTTCTCCCACTCTCTCTGCTGAGAACCTTGCCTCACATTTTACAGAAAACATTGAGACAATTCACCATGAGCTCCCTCTTTTCCTGTCACTCAGGTGCCTTATGCTCCTATTTCTTCCTTCACCCCTGTTTCACATGATAAAGCTGATGGAATCCTAATAAAGCTGCCCCCAACCCCAACTTCTTTATGGGCCCCACTGAACAGCAGGCATGCCCTGATTTAACCACACAATCTGGCTTTAACCACACCTTAGGCCCCCAGACTCAGTATAGCTTTTGTACCCCAATAAAATAGAGACAGAAGATCCCCAAGATTAAGTTTAAAAAGTGGATTTTATTACCTCGTGACTGTCGGGGTATATGGTCACCCAAATCAGTGCTTTGGCACAGACATTGGGCTGGTTTTATAGAGGCTCCATAGCCACTTTATGTAAGCTGAAATTACAGTGATGTAAACTGAAACTACAGTGATTGGTCAGTGTACATTTGAATTTCCCGCCAGCAAGAAACCCTAGGCTGGGACTCCTGCCCACAGATCAATCAAGGGAAAGCAAGGGGTGGGGGTCCTGCCTGTTTACAAGATCAATCAAGGGAAAGCAAGGGGCGGGGGTCCTGCCTGTTTACAGATCAATTAAGGGAAAGCATGGTGTGGGGGGTCCTGCTTGTTTACAGATCAATTAAAGGAGTAGAAGGTCAAGTTCTCTGCTTTACAAATCAATGAAGGAAAGGGAAGGTTGAGTTGTCTGCTTTACAAATCAATGAAGGGAAGGGCAAAGTGGAGTAGTGTCCAACATAGCCACTGGTCCCTTAGCTAGCCCTCTGCCCCAGATCCACTTCACATATTTGAACAGGTGTGACCTTGTCCTCAATCACAATCACATCATCCATTCATCCCAAGACAGGGCCACAATATCTAACTATCCATCTTTACCAGACAGGACCACAATAGCCAACAGATCAGAAAGCAGCAAGACCAGGATGTTTGACTACTGAACCATAGAAGGGATCCCTCCCCTATTACCTAACAAACTCCTCCTGCCTTTTTAATATCCATAATTTTTGTTGTGCAATCTGCATCATTACACCATACATTTGTCTGTGTGGTCTTACTAAGTTGCTGGCTCCTCTCAGAATCTCGCCCACTTCTGAGGGGCTTCAATCCCCAATAAACACCTATACTTGTATTACAGGTGGTCTGACTTGAATTCTTTGAGACAATCCCCACAACACAAACCATGAAACTGTAACAGTGGCTTTCCTCTTTACCAAGGTTAACTAACACTTCTTATTTAAGCAATCCCCTTCCAGTCTTCTCCAACAGATTGTCTTCTCTGCCATTTCCACTTTCTACTCATTTTCAATCTCTCCCATTCTACTGGCTCATTTCCTACTGCCTACAAATATATCCCTGTCTCCCCCATCCTGAAAAAATCCTCAATTGCTCCTTTCATCTTCTCTAACCCTGTTTCTCTCCTGCCCTTTGCTTCACTCCTCAAAAAAAAGCTATTTACCATAAGGTGCCTCCACTTTCTGCTCTCTCTTCTACCAAAACTGCTCTCTTCAAAGTTACCATTGATTCCTTAGTTGCCCAATTCCATGGCCCTTTCTTGATCCTCATTCTCCTTGGCCTCTCAGTAGCCTTGGCCGCTGATGATCACTCTCTCCTCCTTGGTACCCTCTTCTCCCTAGGGAGCTTTGAGAATCATTAGCATAGAGATGGTAATTAAATCCCAGGCTGCTGATAAGATAGGGGGAGAAGAGCAGAGGCACTTGGACAAAATCCTAACAGACACCTAGAGTTAAAGGGTAGGATCTACTGGAGGATCCAGCAAAGGTGACAGAGAAGGAGCAGGCAGATTGGAAGGAGGAGAACCGGAGGACTGTAGAAGCCAGGGATTTAATTACCATCTCTATGCTAATGATTCTTAAAGCTACCCATCCTTCCCTAAACTCCAAGCTGACCTTCAATTTCACATTGCCTTTAATATATTTCAAACTGGACATCCATCTATTATCTTAAAGTTAATATATCCAAAATAGAACTTATTATCTTTCCTCCTAAACCTAGACTCTGAAGAGGTTAATACCATCTTCCCAGTCCCTCAGGCTTGAACTCTAGGAGTCACCCTGGATTCCTCATTAACTCTCAACCCCCAAATCTGACCTGTGCCCAAATGCCTACAGATTTTTCCTTGGCAATATCTGTGAATGCATCTTCTTGTCTCCTCTGACCCCACCACCACTCTAGTGCAGGCTCTCATTACTTTATAAGAGCCTGATGATGGGTCTCCCTGCTCCCCTCTTCCAATCTATACTCCATTCAGCCATAAAGTGATTGATCATGTCACCCCTATCCTCAATAAACTCCAGTGACTTCCTGTTGCCTCCTTGATCAAATACAAAATGCTTTGACATTCAAAGCCCTCATAACTCATCCCCCTACCTACCTTTTGTGAAAAATGATTATTAAATCCTTGGGGTGAGGGGAGGTTGGAAGTATCCACTATAGAAGAGGGACAGGATCATGTAGGGACTGGACCAGGTGGGGGGGTGGGATGAGTGGGAGGGAATTATAAGCAGCCTTGTACAATATATCTACTATGATAATGTTTTGCATAGCTAGACATGTACAACATATACTGAATTACTTATCTCCCAGAGGGAATGGGTGACAAGGGAGGAAGGAAATGGATCTGAAATTCGAGGTCTTAACATTAAATGTTTCAAATATATATAAATACTATTATTAATACTCTTTTGCTTGTAATAGGGAGATAAGATGTGCAGGCATTGGGACACAAAGATTCACCTTCCTCTAATGGAAAAGTCGAAGGGGGTATGGGAGAAGGTATGGGAGAGAGCAGATTGGAGGAAGCGATATCTTGTGGAACTACTATTCTGGGAGGTTGGGTAGGGGAATAATGGGGGGAAAATGATTGTAACTCAAAATCTGGCGGAAATGAATGATGTAAAACAGAAGTTAATAAAGCATGTGTTTAAAAAAATTAAAAAAGAAAAATGATTATTAATAACCAATACCTAGGAGATTCAGAGCTTCCCCAAGACCTCTTCTTCCAAAGTTCAGTTTTTCTTCAGGACATTAAGTGATAATGAGATTGCATAGACTCCTTATCTTGGCCAGCCCCCCCACCCAAGCTTTTAAGTTACTTAATCTAAGGTTGGGAAGTCCATTGTGTTTTGCTCTGGCTAGGGTAGAGACTGATTCTTTTTGTCTAGTAGGGGGTGGTCTGATAAAAGAGGTATTTCCTCCGTCTGGGGGTGAAATGATGATGGAGTGATAGCAGCCAGTGCAGAAAGGGTGTATAAACTGTGCACCCTAAGTCCAAAGGGAGCTCAATTCCAAGTGGCTCCCATGCATGGACATGCATGCCAACCACTTTGAGAGAAATGAACACAAAGTTGACCTAACTTTGAAAGTTTCTCTTTCTTAGACCAAACTCTGAACACTTTCCAGTTTTCTTCCACTTTATTCCCTACCATTTGGTCTTGAATCCAGTGACACAGGCCTCCAGGCTGTTCCACAAACAATACATTCCATCTCTCTGCTTCTTTTAAGTCTCAACTAAAATCCCACCTTCTTAAGGAAGCCTTCCCCAACTCCTCTAAATTCGGTGACTTCCCTCGTTAATTATTTCTTATTTATCCAGTATATAGTTTGATCTGCATATATTTGTAAGCATGTTATCGCCCTCCTCCCCCCCACTTAGATTGTAAGCTCCTTGAGGGCAGGAACTGTCTTTTGTCTCTTTGTATCTCCAGTGCTTGACATATTTTAATTTATTATGACCTTTGTTCAAGATTCCTACTACCTAAAATTGTCTTGAGTTAGGGAGTTGTATTGGGGAGCATAGGGGTTTATGCCAATTTAGACATCTCTTTCCAAGCCAGAAATGGCTTAGATATTGATTCATATTAAATTAAATAAAATTGTTTGTGGCAGATTTGAGCCTAAATTGCAGAGTATATTTATTATTATTGTTGTCATTATTTCCTTTCCTTGTCTTTGATCCCTTTGATTTTAGGCCTAGTAATGGTATTTCTGGGTCACAGGGTATGCACAGGTTAGTGTCTTTAGGAGTATAGTTCTAAATTGCTTTCAGAATAGGTAGCCAAATTCTCAACTCCAGCATCAACTTAAGTGTGGGCTTCCACGGTGCCTCCAACAATTGTTTTCCCTTCCTTCCTTCTTTCCTTCCTTCCTTCCTTCCTTCCTTCCTTCCTTCCTTCCTTCCTTCCTTCCTTCCTTCCTTCTTTCTTTCTTTCTTTCTTTCTTTCTTTCTTTCTTTCTTTCTTTCTTTCTTTCTTTCTTTTTCTTTCTTTCTTTCTTTCTCTTTCTTTCTTTCTTTCTTTCTTTCTTTCTTTCTTTCTTTCTTTCCTATCTTCCTTTCTCTTTTTCTTCTTTTCTTTTTTTTTTTTTTTTGTTATTTTTGCCAATCCTATAGGTGGGCTGTGGGATCTCAGAATGTTTGTAATGTTCATTTCTCTTGTTAGTTATTTGGGGCATTGTTTTCATTTGGTTTTTGATAGCTTGTCTTTCTTTTGAGAACTGCTTGTTCATATCTTTTGACCATTGATCTACTGGGGAATGGCTCTTGCTCTTATGTTTTAAAATTTATTTTATTTTTAATATATTTTTGTATCTATTCCCTTTATAGCTTAGATATCAGATATTTAACAGAGAAATTAGCTGAAAAGATTGTGTTCCTGTTAACTGTTTTGCTTTTAATTTTAATTGTACTGATTTTGTTTGTTTTAAAATTTTATATACTTTTAAAAAATGAACTATTGTAGGAGGCCATTATTTTCTATACAGTCCTTTTTTATTGTTGTTCTTTCTATACTGAAATGTTTATTGATTTTTTTTTTTTGCTTTTTTTGGAGGGGGGAAGGTAGGGAAATTGATGTTAAGTGACTTGCCTAAGGTCACACAGCTAGTAAGTGTTAAAAGTGTCTAAGGCTGGATTTGAACTCAGGTCCTGCTGACTCCAGGGCCTGTGCACCACCTAGCTACCCCTATTGATGTTTGTTAAGTTCATAATAGCAAAGAAAATTGAATTTTTTTAAAAAGGAAACCTCAAAGATTGGCTGTGTCCAAATATACTAAGGCCAAGGCACCAGTCTTCTTTCGGACACCCAAGATTTCTAGGATACTTAAAAAATGTTATAATGTAATCCTGATATGACCACAGAGTTCCAGCAACTTCATAGGCCTTAGATTTTTCTTCATAAAATTGCTGGAGTATCATTGTTCCCATTGTTCAGCACAGCAAGACAAACCATCTGCATCTTTAATTTTCACTGCCTTTTCCTTATAAGTCAAGGTTGAATAAATATAGAAAGGGTTTCTGGGGCAAGGATTGATTTCTCAGGGTGTTGGCATGGTCCTTGACCACCTGTCCCACCTCCCAATTTCCTGATGACAGGCCCATAGAGTTTATCTTCAGGAAGACAAATGGCAGACACTTTCTTGAGTGCAGCCAGAATTATTTTGTCTATCTTGCCCACTTGTCATAGGCAAAATATGGGACAACCCTTTCAGGAAAGGTCCTTGGGGTAAAGGAAACCCTGAATAAAGTCAGAGAAGCAGGTCTGGTTAGAATTGCTTTGGTGAAAAGCTTGCCTGCCCTTGGATTTAGCTATCCCATTACTAGACCCCAAAGAGATCAAAGAAAGAGGAAAAAGTCCCATATGACATGAATATTTATAGCGACTTTTTGTGGTGGTGCCAAAGAAGTGGAGACTAAGGGGGTCCCCATCACTTGGGAATGACTGAACAGATAGATATGAACGTAACAGAATACAGCTGAGCTGTAAGAAATGAGGAAAGGGCCAATTTCAGAATCCTGAGAAGACTCCTACAGATATAAGAAAGCAAAACTAGGGAAACAATTTATTCTATAACAACAACATTTAAAAACAAAAAAAGATTGGTAGACTATTGTAGTCTAGCCCAACCCTAGCATTAATTAGGTAAGGAAACTCCTTAGTCTGGAGGAGTTAAGAGACCAGCTCAAGGCCGGGGAACCGAGCTGGGAGCGGGTAAGGGACAGTTTCAGAATCTGACCACCCGAGGGTCAGATTCCGCCTTTGTTTGTGCCCCGATTTCTGGGGGAGTGGGGGTCAGGGAGCAGAACAGGGCCTTCCTCGGGGAAGAACCACGTAGAACTAGTTCCCCGGTCAGCCGGTGGCCGGGGAGTGTGCAGGAGCCTCCCTCCTCCACCCTCTGTTTCAGTCCTGGGTGGGTGGGGGGGGGGAGGATGCAGCCTATCTGGCCCCGGGGAATGGGGGCGGGGCGGAGGCGGGCACCCTTTGGGGGTAGTTTCCCCAGCCCCTCGCTGGGACCCGGGCACTCGAGGACGGGGCTGGCCATGGCGCGCTCGGGGGATCCGGTGCGGAGGTTGTTAGCCATCTACACCGGCGGCACCATCGGCATGCGAAGCCGGGAGGGCGGTGAGTGCGGGGGTCTGGGGTGAGAGTGAGCGTACTAGCCGTGCCGCTGCCGAGGTCCTTCTGCCCACTTTCCCATCCCCCATCTCCCAGAGCCGGGATGCAGGTGCAGGCCGTGCCCTTGCTCTTCTCCCTGGGGTCCCTCCTACCGCAGGCTCACCCCCTTAGCACAGCCGCGGGTGTGAGTGCGGGTGCTTCCCGGCTAGGGCAGAGCCCTCGGCTGGGTGCGCTGGGGCACTGCCCTCTGCAACAGGCAGCTGAGACCTCATGAGCAAGCTGCTCCCAGGCTCCAACTTGAGTTTCTCCATCTAGGAAAATGAGGCCTCCGGCTTTCACCCTTTCTGCCGTTTCTCCTGTGACCCGGTTTGTGAGCTGGTGTGACCGCTGGGGCTAGTAGCTGCACACTTTCTCTACTTTCTGCCCTCTCCCCGGATGCACTCTACCCCTCCGCCCCTCCATCCCTAGCGGGATGGTTTCAGTTCATCCTGCGGTGCCCGCTGCCATCTCACCCCCGATCATATAGATGCAGCCTAGGTACCGCAGAAATGACAGCTTTAGGAGCTGGAGGCCCAAGAGAAGTGGGGTGACTTGCCCGAGGAGGACTTACACAGGGACCAGGAGGAGATCTAGCATCCACATTCAGCACTCCCAGCCTGTTCAAGGCTGCCTAAGGGGCAAAGCCTTCCGCGAGGGTCCAACTTCCCACTACCCTGAATGTCTGTGGTCTTCCCTCGGCACTGACTGTTCTGAGGGTAAAACCAGTAAGTTAGTAAGCATTTATCGATGTATCAGGCACTGTGCTAATCCCTGGCATAATGAAGAAAGGGAGAGCGAATAGGCAAACAAATAAATACAAATGAACTTTATACGGGATAAATAGGAAATAATTAACACGGGAATTAAGAGAGATTGGGAAAGGCTTCCTACAGAAGGGTGGGGCTTTATTCCGGGCTTGAAGAAAGCGAATGGTGGAAAGGAGGGAGAGCAGGAAGAGCATTCCTAGCATGGGGAACAATAAAATGCTCGGAATCAAGAGGTGAAATGTCTTGTTTGTAGAACAGCAAGGGTGCCACTGTCAGATCCAAGTATGTGGGGAGGTGCAAAGTGTAAGAAGACCGGGAAGAGGGGTGGGGGTGGGGGGTCTGGAAGGGCTTTGGATGCCAGACAGGATATTGTATTTTATCCTGGAGGTGGTAGGGAGCCTCTGTACTTTTTGGAAAGATCATTTTGGCACATGGATAGGGAATGGACTGCAGACGCTTGAATGTTTTTTAAGAGCTATAACTATATATGTAGATAACTAACATGTCTATATGTGTATGTATTCACATGTATATGTGTATGTGTGCATCTGTGTATATCTGTGTATATACCATATATGTGTGTATATGCCATGGCTATGTAGCAAACGTTATACAGTGATACAGAATCAAGAACTAAGCAGTCTCATGGTGCATGAGTGGTTTGGGGAAGTCATAACCACAAAGGCAATGGAAACATCAGGTAAGGAGTTTCCTTCCTAAGCAGACTTGAACCAAATAAACACTTGATCTTCAAGTGGATGAACTTTCCGGTGAGTTTCTCATCTTTCTAGGGGAGTGCTTGCTTGTCAGCTAAATCACTCTCCAGAAACAATTGAAATTCCCTCACAGGGGGGCAGCTAGGTGGCACAGTGAATAGAGTATGGGCCCTGGAGTCTGTAGGACCCGTGTTCAAATCTGTCCTCAGACACTTAACACACACACAAAGAAAACTAGACATGTGACCTTGGGCAAGTCATTTAACCTTATTATTAACTCAACCTTAACCCCAATTGCCCTCCAAAAAAAAGCAAAAAAAAAAAAAAAAAAAGAAATTCCCTCACAGAGGTAGAGGTTTGACCAGTTTATAGGAGTACCTTCTCATTTATCCAAGAGACTTGTCCCAGCCTGGGATTCTAGTCTCAACTCTGTCAGTAACTTACTGTGTCACCTTGGGTAAGCCCCTTTTATTCTCTGGCCCTTGATTTCTTACTCTGTTATGGGAAAGTGTTTGTCTCAATTGTATTTAGGGACCCTTCCAGAAGGACCAGAACAACCTAATGCATAGAGAGCCACCCTTGCCAGGAAGGTTCAAATTCTTTCTCTGAAACACTAGCTGTGTGACTATGGGCAAGCAACTTAACCTCTCAATGACACAGATCACTTTCTAAGAGAATGGTAAAGAAATTATTGGTAGTTAACACATACATCTAGATGGCACAGTGAACTCCACAGTTCTGGAGTAAGAAAGACCTGAGTTTAAATCTGGCCTCAGATATTTACCAGCTGTTTGACATTGGGTGGGTTACTTCTGTCTGCCTCAGTTTCCTTAACTGTAAGGCAGGGATGATAATGGGGGCTACCTTCCGGGGTTGTGAGGATCAGATGGCAATATGTTTGTAAAGTGCTTAGCACAGTGGCAGGTACTTGTTTCCTTCCTTTCCTATTTTCTTTTATTCTCATAGCTACATATATATATATATTTTTGGTCTTTTTGGAGGGGGGAACCCAGTTGGGGTTAAATGACTCGTCCAAGGTCACAGGGTTAGTAAGTGTTAAATGTCTGAGGCTGGATTTGAACTCAGGACCTCCTGACTCCAGGGCCTGTGCTCTATTCACTGTGCCACCTAGCTGCCCCCATAGCTACTTTCTGAAGCAGGGGTTAGCTACTGATTGTTAAGACTCTAGGCTCAAATCCAGTGTTGTCTATTAAACCATACCTCCGCTGGAATAAATTCATAAGCATTTATTTCATTCTAGGATTTATGGTACATGCTGGGGATCCAAACACAAATGGAATAGTCCCTGCCCTTGGAAAGGTAGTTGGAGGCAGCAACTTGTACATGTGGGTCTATAGAAAATAAGCACTAGGTAATTTCTGGGGAAGGCAACAAAAGATGGGCAGAGGGAGGATCTGGAAAGGCCAGTAGGAGGTGATGCTTGGGCTGCCCTTGGAAGGACACTGAGGATTCTAAAGAGTATGAGAAGGAAGAACTCTGCTCCCCTGGCTCATTGGAATACAAATGTAAACTGGGAAGGGAGTGTTTGTCCAGCCCAGGCCCACCTACTGCTCCACATTAATCCTTTAATAAGGGCTTCTGAATGAGGGTGGGGACTTTGGGGAAGGGATCACTGTTAGATGATTCCAAGGTCTCCCCCTTGCTTCTTATCTATGCAGCTAGAATTATGGCAGGCAAAGGAGAATTCAACCATATCCTAGACCTCTGGACCTTCTCTCCTCCTTCCCTTCCTCCTAATCTCAGCGGCTGGGGGAAGGTATATTCTTGGCTTTGGTGAGACTTAGTCCTGTGTATATTGAAAGAAGTCTTCCCATTTGGATAGCTCTGGTGTAATGAAAGAAGAACTCAGTTTGGGGACTGGAGACTTGGATTTTTTTTTTTCCTTTTTGGAGGGCAGTTGGGGTTAAGTAACTTGTCCAAGGTCACACAGCTAGGTTTTTGTTTGTGTGGGTTAAGTGTCTGAGGCCGGATCTGAACTCAGGTCCTTCTGACTCCAGGGCCGACACTCTACTCACTGAGACACCTAGCCGCCCCAGGAGACTTGGATTTTAATCCTAGTTTCTACTTTCTAGCCGTGCTGTCCTGGACAGGAAAAAGACTTTTCTCTGTCTTTAGGGCAGGGTGGCATGGACTGCTGTGGTAGTCTGGTGAAGCCCCTGGCCCCTTCCACAGAGGAATTACTTTCAAATGCTTAAAATAAGAGATACAGGATCTGAAGAAATCAATTATATTGAAATACAGTAATCAAAAAATATTTTTAAAAAAAGTTTATGGACTCCAATTCAAGTACCCCCAATCTAGGGATAATAAATATTACTACTATCCCATAGGGTTGTTTTAAGGAAAAATGCTTTTTTAAACTTTGAGAAACTTGAAATGAGAGTTATTTTCACTTTTGACTATTATCATCAGTGCTTCTGGCATTGACTTCCTGTGTGACCTTGGGCAAGTCACTCTGGGCTTCAGCATCTTCTGTCCAAGGAAGAAGGTGGACTAGTTGACCTCTAAGGTTCTTTGAAACTACTGAATCTCATGTAGCTTGAGGCATTAATAATTAACTAGGTCATTATGTTCTTTGGAAGCATCGATCACAGGAAACTTGTTTGGGATGTCACTGTTGAAACAACTCTTGCTTTCACTTGGTAAACAGAGCTGTTCTAAGGTGGGAGGATCAGGCCCCTGTACACTTTTTCCAAAGTTCAGAGAACTGGGTTGGAAGGGGGAAGGTGGAGAAAATACTCTGACAGGGATGTATCCTGTATGCAATAGAAGAAACATAACTAACCTTTCTAGATAACACTTTAAGAGCTGTCTGATGCCTTCTCCCATTTGATTCTTTTTTTTAAAGTTTTTATAAATATGTTTCTTCTTTATGTTGATCATTTCTTACCCACTCCAAACTGAAGCCTCTTTTGTGACACAGAAAATAATTAAATGAAAATATCCTGTACCATGTCTGACAAGGATAGCCATCCTAGTGGTTATTTATCTTTCTAGAATCATTGCATATATTATTCACCTGTTCTCTTCTGCTTATTTCAATTTGTATTATTAGTTGATACAAATTACGATTAATACACTATTCTGTGTTTTAGGCATGTTACCCAGAAATAATTTCTCATTCTAAGTCCAAGCATTTCTAGGCGAGAGAAAGAAAAAGTGAGACATAAAGATGAGTGTTTGCTCATCACCTATAATTCATCACCATTTTCCTAGTTTAGGATGACTTCCTGGATCAGTTTCTTACAGAGTTCACTCATGTCCTCAGATATTTACTTAACACCAGACAATTTGAAGTAACATTTATAGAAATCTTGAACAAGAAGAATGTCACACTATAATAAAATCCAATTTTGGTTTAACATTCTATTCCATTGCTTGATCTCCCAAAACTACTCAATTCCTTCTTTGACTAGTAGTGTCCAGAACTCTCCTGTAATAATCAAAGGGATGTCCTCCTCCTCTCTGTGATCAATACCCACATCTCTTCAGGAAATGGGGAAAGAGGGCATTGCCTTTGTGACACCTGTAACTCTTAGCTCTGGATGGGGAAGGCCAGATTTTAACTTAAGTTAGAGATGTTTCTTATCCTAAATTTGGTTACTTCTTCTTAATCCATTTCCTGGGCCTTCAGTTTTCATTCTTGACCTTTTACACACTTTCTGAAAGAAAGGGCTTAAGGAAGGATTTTAGTAAAGGATATTGTTTCCTGAGAAATTTGATTTAAGGAGTGATCGAGTTTTCTTCTTTCAGGTAAGTTTAGAAAGAACTTTAGGCTGGAGAAATATTGCTTTAATATTTTATTAGTAATGTTCAAAGTGTAATGCAGGGTGTTCCAAATATCTTATAATAAGCTTTAATGACTTAGAAACTGCATTAAGAATTTTGAAACACCATATATTTCCTCCTCCCCACCTTTTACCTCTACTGTGCCATTTCTCTTCTATCTTCATTGATTTTATTCATGCAAAGGAGTTTTAATTTTATCTTGTCATCCCATTTGATTCTCATATCCCAGTAAGTCATATAGTGCAAATTATATTAACTCCATTTTATTTATGCAGAAACTGAGGCTCAGATAAGGAAACTTGACCAAGGTCACGCCACTAGTAAGTTTCAGAGTCAGGTGTCCTGACCCAAGTCCAGCACTTTGCACAGTAGAGGAGGCAGTTAGCAGTATACAAACTGCTAGATTTGAAGTCAGAAGAGACCTGGGTTGAAATCCTACTTCTTTTTTTTTTTTTAGCTTTTTTTTTTTTGGGAGGGGAGAAGGCAGGGCAATTGGGATTAAGTGACTTGCCCAAGGTCACAAGGCTAGTGTGTGTGTGTGTGTGTGTGTGTGTGTGTGTGTGTGTGTGTGTGTGTGTTAAAGTGTCTGAGGCTGGATTTGAACTTAGGTCTTCCTGACTCCGGGGCCTGTGCTCTATTCACTGAGCCACCTAGCTGCCCCTGCCTAACAATTTTTTTAAGTTTTGAAATCCAAATTCTATCCCTCCTTCCTTCCCCTCTACCCCTCCCTGAGATGGTAAGCAAACATATATAGGTTATACATGTGCAATCATGTAAAACATTTTCATATTAGTCAGGAAAACTTATCTCTTAAAGTGAACAAAGACTGTCTATATTGGTGGTGGAGGACTTACAGGGATGAAATCTGGGAAAATGGAAATAAGTAGAATTCCATGATTTCATTTGGTTCCCATATCAACCATGTGGTAGGTAGTATAACTGTTATTAGGGTCCATAGATCTAAAGCTGGAAGGGGCCTTAGAGACTATTCATCCCATTTCACAGATGAAAAAACTGAGGCTAAGAGCTTAAGAGGTTTACCCTACCTCATACACATAGGAAGTTGTAGAGCTGGCATTTTGAACTCAGACCCTGAGGCTCCCAAGTTTGGTGCTTTTCCTGCTGTGCCAGGTTAGAAAGTATCTTACATTTGCAAGTGTTATATACTACATGACTAGTAAACTGCATTCTGGAAATCTCTGTTCTGTATCCTGAGTTCTGTGACTGATTTCTCATCTTTTAGCTTCAAACTCTGTCCTGACTATTCTGCTGCTTTCTAGGAAACAGCCAGTTAATAGTTAAATGTTTTTTTTTTCTATTCCATCTTTTAGCTTCAAACTCTGTCCTGACTATTCTGCTGCTTTCTAGGAAACAGCTAGTTAATAGTTAAATGTTTTTTTTTTCTATTCCATCTTTTAGCTTCAAACTCTGTCCTGACTATTCTGCTGCTTTCTAGGAAACAGCCAGTTAATAGTTAAATGTTTTTTTCTATTCCATCTTTTAGCTTCAAACTCTGTCCTGACTATTCTGCTGCTTTCTAGGAAACAGCCAGTTAATAGTTAAATGTTTTTTTTTCTATACCTCTCTGCCCCTAGACACTGGAGTCCTGGGGGTATGTGGGAGGTATGTACCCTTCTCCCAGCCAGATTTGGACTATGACCTTCTTGGGGGGATGGGGTAAGAGAATCACTGTGCTTAGAAACCTAGAGTAATGTTATCTTTTCAGGTTGGTCCTTTGTGGAATGGGGGAGTCACAGGATTATAGGATTTCAAGGTGGAAGGGTTTTTAGAGAGCATCCAGTATAGTCCCCTTATAAAATGAAAACAGTAAGTGTATACAGGATACCTTGCATTAATAGTACCTCTCCTGGCAGAGCTGGGCTGATATATCAGGGCCCTAGGGTACCTTGAGAGGTTGAGGTGTCCCCTTTTGGATACTCAAGAGGAGTTTTAATTTTGTTTTCATCCCATTTAATTCTCATACCCCACTGAACTATGTAATGCAAATTTTATTAGTTCCATTTTATAGCTGCAGAAGCTGAGGCTCAAATACATAGTGACTTCTCCTAGGTTACACAGCTAGTAAGTTTCTGAAGTCCAGCCAGACACTGATGTGAGCACCATTAGGGGTGATCGCCCCTTGCATCCTGCACCCCCAGTTAAGGACCAGTTACTACATTAAGGACAGTTCTGTGGCCACCTTGCATAGATTTCATTGTACAAAGGGATATCTGCTTGAAAGGTTTAGCAAGTACAGATTATCAGCATTTGCCCAGCACCCTGAGGGCGTGTTTCTCCTGGCCTTCTTGGTCTTCTGTGAGGGTAGGCTCAATTTGGCTTCATCACACTGAATTCATATCCAGATGTGACATGACCGCTGCATGAACCTGCATCTCAGCTACTTCTGGTCTGGTCATGAAGGTCACTCCTTGCTCCTTGGGCCATCACTGGTACTTTGGCTCTGAAACCTGGATGTGAGAATTGCTGGAATGCCTAAGTGCTCTCTGCGCCTTCTAGACTATGGAGATTCCCCTCTTTTCACCCAGAACAGAACAGCACATTCTCTTCTTTAAGGATTGTCTCTCACCAGTTGCCATGCCTGAAGGAATCGCTGAATGAGGTCAAAGACAAATGCAACAAGAGAAATAGCTCAAGCTGACAGGCCTGTTGCAATGCCTTCTCAGCTAATCAGAGAGCTTTCCCTTCAACACACGGTTAGCACACCGGACTCAGCTACAGCTGCACAACCTCCTGATTCTCTAGGAAGTGAGCTCCCCATCCTCTCCTAGTGGGCAGAAATTGCCCAGGCAATCTTTGCTTGAGAGCCTCATTACATATTGAAAAGAGGTAACAAACCTGGGACCTCTGGCTTCAAATATTGTCCTGTTGCCAGTAATGTGCATCAAGAAAATCATCATGGTTGAGGTGGGCCTAATTAGTAAAGTATTGGACTTAAAGGGTCAGGACCCTAGATAAATCGCTTAACCCCTTGGGCCTCAGTTTCCTCATCTGTAATATGAAGGAGTTGGACTTCCTGATCTCCAGAGTCCCTTCCAACTCTAGAGCTATAAATTTATAATCTCTTGTACTCTCCAACGCTTAGGTTCAATGCCTGTGTATTGAATAAGATCTCTCATTCTCATTGATGGGCCAGCAGGTAGGTCCCAGGCCAAGCCCCATTTGGTTATTGTTTGGGCTCTGATTGGTTCAGAGCTAGTGTAAATAGCTATTGTTTCTGTTTTAGCCAGAAACCCTGAGGGTCTTTCCCTTCTGGATTGAATTTTTTTTACTAGGTAAAGAGGCCATTCTCTGCCTCACTTCTTACCTAGCCTTAATCACTGAAGAGAAGTTTCCTCAGTGAAACTGAAACCTGGGATACCCCTCAGCTTAAAAAGGTCCAGGTCTCCTGCTGCATCCAGGGTCATCTCTACTTGCCGTGATCTATATCTTGCTACTGGGTCCAGATAGCTTTGGAGGAGAAAGTAAGTCTGGTGACTTTACACAGCCCTCCCTTACTTAAGTCCAATTCACTCTGCATGTCTTGGCATCACCTCCCTGAGGTCCTGGTCCTCTTTGAGAACAATTTGAGGACAATTGACAGCAACTGAAGCTTTTACAAAGAGAGTGTAGCCCTAGTAGATAAGACCACATCTTGTCAGTCCATTAGATATGTTCCTGAAAGGTTGTATGTAAGAGGAATTTTTATAAATTTTTGTAAAACCTAATTTTATGTTAAAGACACTGGGAGAACTCATCTGTTCATGAATATTTGAGTTAGTGGAGACTTAAGAACCATGTAGTCCAACTTGTCATCTGAGCATACCTCTTCCAAGATGGTCTTTTTTACTTTAAGACCTATAACTTCTTCCTGAAGCAATCCATTCCATTGTTGGAAGACTACAATAATTGAGAAGTTTTTCCTTATAGCCAGACAAAACGTATCACCTGGTAACTGCTATTCATTGCTCCTAGTTCTTTGTGCTGAGGCTGAACTAGTTGAGTCTTTCTTCTATCTTGTTTGTCCTTTGTTTTTGAAGAGCACCAATGACATCTCAGGTTGTTATCTTGACTTGTGTGTGAAGTGGATTTAAGTGAGACAGATTTGCACAAAGTTGTCAGCCTTACTTTCTCTTCTTGAATCATCTAAGTCGTATGGCAAGACAAAAGTTGGGATGACTGGTGATGCCATGGGATGCAGTGGATGACATTGGTGTCATCAATGTCTGACCAACTCTAAGCTCTCCACAGCACCTACTCCCTGCTGAAACAAATTGTTCTCATCTGCCCACTCCATGGTGGGGGAAGGGAAGCCATTTGGGGTTAAGTGACTTGCCTAAGGTCACACGGCTAGTTTTGTGTTAAGTGTCTGAGGCTGCATTTGAACTCAGGTCTTCCTGACTCCAGGGCCGGTGCTCTATTCACTGTGCCACCTAGCTGCCCCTAAAAATTTATTTTTTAAAAATGTTATTATTGAAGGTCAAAGGTTCTTTTAATTTTTCTTTGTATCCCTGGTGTTTGACACAGATCCTGATATATAGTAGGTGACTAATATAAATGCTTATTGGTTGATTCCTAACTGAATTCAGTTTTCTATTGTGGGAGGCTGAATGACCATTTGTTGGGAAGTGTCATAGAGGAGATTCCTTCTCAGACTCCAATTTCCCTTCTAATGCAGAAAGCCTATGTTTTATGAAGGGGTCACATGGGAGCCTGAGCATTCCATGTCACATGGTTTCCATGAGAACACTTTTTTCTGAGGTCAAAATAATCCATATGTAGATAATTGATCTCTGGAAATTAAAAGTAAAAAGTAAAAAAAAAAGTAAAAAAAAAAAAAGGAAGCAGTCCTTTCTTTAAGGAGCTCACATTCTAACTGTGCTCACAACATATATAGTCAAAATTTTTAAAACACAGCTTATTCATAAAAAAGGGGACTTCCCTTTTTGTACAGGTTTTAAAATCTGGATTTTTTTTGTGATCCCAGAAGTCACGCATGGCCTACCTGAATTTGAGGCTCTGCGGCTATCACTGGCTCCTTCTTGGTATCGATTCAGTCATGGACCTCAACTTCCCACTCTTTCTGCTCACTCTGATAACTTGGTTTTGGCTTTGTTTTTTGGTGGTCTGTAGCTGTTATAAAACACCTTTTTTGCAGCTCTTCAAAAAGGGCTTAGACAAGGAGAAAGTAGAGATAGGAACACAGCCGCTTTGGTGCAGGCAAACTCCTTTTTTAGGAGTTCCCCAAACTTCCAGGGATTTTGGACTTGACCAGAAGGCAATGTACATTTTTTTTACACTCTGATCTTTACTTATTTATTAACATTTAACTAATTAATTTAATTTTAGTTTTCATCATTCACTTCCATAAGATTTTGAGTTTTGAATTTTCTACTCAGCCTTCTCCATCCCCCTCCCTAAGATGGCATGCAATCTGATATAGGCTCTGCTTATACATTCATATTAAACATTTTCACATT
The DNA here is from genome assembly GCA_011680675.1 of Gymnobelideus leadbeateri. Lineage (NCBI taxonomy): Eukaryota > Metazoa > Chordata > Mammalia > Diprotodontia > Petauridae > Gymnobelideus > Gymnobelideus leadbeateri. The sequence goes on along the minus strand of WOXC01008873.1, from coordinate 389,872 downwards.
AATCATGATGTAAAGAAGAATTAGAGGAACCACAAGAAAGAAGTAACAAAACAAAACAACAACAAAAAAAGATCAGACTACAAATTTCTTTCTCTGGATGTGGATAGCATTCTCCATTGTGAGTCTTTTAGAGTTGTCTTAAATCCTTGCACTGCTGAGAAGAGCTAAGTCTATCAAGGTCAGTCATACAATGTGGCTGTTACTGTGTTCGATATTCTCCTGGTTCTGCTCACTTCACTCAGCATCCGTTTACATAAGTTTTTCCAGATTTTTCTGAAGTTGCCTGCTCATCATTTCTTATAGCACAATAATATTCCATTACATTCATATACAACAACTTGTTTAGTCATTCCCTAATTGATGGACATCCCCTCAATTTCCAATTCTTTGCCACCAAAAAAAAGAGCTCTATAAATATTTTTGTACATGCGAGTCCTTTTCCCATTTTTATGATCTCTTTTGGATACACATCTAGAAGTGATATTGCTGGGTCAAAGGGTATGTACAGTTTTATAACTCTTTGGGCATAGATCCAAATTGCTCTCCAGAATGCTCTCCACAACTCCACCAACAATGCATCAGTGTTCCAATTTTCTCGTATCTTCTCCAACATTTATCATTTTCCTTTTTTGTCGTGTTAGCCAATCTGATAGATGTGATGTTGACCTTGACCTTGAAAGGGGGGCTGATGGGCAGTGAGGAAAAAAACACCCAAGCAAATGTGAGACTGAGGAGTAAAGAGAGAGGAAAAAATGTGGCAAGCAGGTGGAAAGTTGTGGTATGGAGCCAGAGCTGCATACCAACTTGCTGAACTCTCATCATGACGTAAATGGCACCTGGCACAGCCACTGTCTAAGCTCTGGAGGAGAGCACTGAGCTCGGAGCTGTGGGCAAAATCCTAGAGCTATCTACTATGCAAGGGGATGGAGGCTGTTGCAAGGCTGCCTTATATCTTATATTCACTTTCCTTCTGTGTTTCCTTGTTATTGGGGACCTCATTTTCAGTCACCCTTCCCTCCTGGAGACCTGGATAGAAGGGATGCCCAGCACCTGCTCCTGACTCCCTCCCTCCTACTTACAGTAGTCCCACAGGCACTTCTAAAACCACTATTCCTGGAAACCATTTTGTTTTAAATATTTTCTCAGTTTGTGAGTGTCAATGGAATAGACTCCAGGTGGCCGTGGGCATCTGTGCCAAATCTTACTTGAATTCTAGTAGAGAGACTGGGAATTGAGGGAGGACAAAAGCCTGGGAGGGGAAGATTTAAAAATTTGAGTTTTAACTTTTTATAACCCAAGGTAACACTACAAGAGAGAAAATGACAGGTAGTGTTTTAAGGCTTGCAAAGTTCCCTGCAAACACTCTTATTTGATATGACAACCCTGGAAATAGCTGCTATTATCATCCCCATTTTATAGTTGAGGAGACAGGTTAAGTAAGTCTTAACATGCAGGTTAAGTAAGTCCTGGGACATGCAGTTAATGTCTGAGACCAGATTTAAATTCAAGTAGTCCTGACTGTGGATCCAGCTCTCTAGCTAATGTAATACCTAGCTGACCAACAGGACCGGTTGTTTGAAGCCAACCATCCTTTAGATTTTAATCTGGTTTCCATGGCCCCAGAAACAAAGGATTCTGAAGGTTGGGAGGAGGAGCTGCCTGCCTCTCTGTTAATCCCTCGTTCAGCTGGCCCTGCTCTCTGGTGCCACCTTGTGGTTCTGATGTGATTTCACTGGTACAGAGAATTCATGAGGAATTCCAATGTAGATCAATCAACACCTGCTTTCCAATGTATAGAGAGTTGCCTGGACCACTGAGAGTTATCTAGGGCCATAGCTATTTTGTGTCAGAGGTGAGACTTGTCTAGGTCTTCCTAGGCATGGCTCTATCCACACACCACCCCCTGAATATTTTTTGAAAGTTGTGTAATTTGTGATTTTTTACACTTTAATGGTTTACGATTTTTGTGGCTGTACTTTTTGTTTATAGAAATTCTTTGCTTTTCTAAATGATACAGGTGAAGATGGGAGATAACTTAGTATTACTAGTACAGCTACATTAAAGGGGCAGATTATTCAGCAAAAAAAAAAAAAGAAAGGAACGTTAAACATCACCTAATCCAGTCCCCTTATTTATCGATAAGGAAAATGAGGCTCCAAGAGATTAAGTGATGTGACTAAAGTCACACAGATTATTAAATAGCAGAAATAGACTTTTTTTTTTAACCCTGGTTTGTAGACTGTAAATTCCATTAGGGTAGGTGCTGTGTTTTATTTAAATTTTATCTCTTTTTCTAAAACTAAATATCATGTCTACCTATAGTAGGCAATTAATAAATGTTTGATTAATGAATGAATGAATGGATTGATAAACCTACTACTTGGTCTTGTGTTTATTTTTAGATTGTAAAGTGTGACTACCACAATCCAAACTGTGTACTCCTTGGTGGGGATGGGGGTGGTGATGGTTGGGGATGAGGAGCATCTTCTTTGTCATCATTTCCCTTAGAGGGCCAAGCACAGGGCTCTATAGATGCTCCATAAATGTTTATTAATGATAATGGTATACAGCTAGTGGTGCAGCGGATAGTGCACTGGGCCTGGAGTCAGGAAGATATGGGCTCAAATGTGACCTCAGACACTTAACTGCATGACTGGGCAAGTCACTTAACCCTATTTGCCTCAGTTTCCTCATCTGGAAAAAGAACTGGAGAAGGAAATAACTCCAGCATCTTTTCCAAGAAACCCCAATAGTGACTGACATAACATAGAGTCTCACAAAGCAGTTTCCTATGTATTTTCCTCTTTGGATCCTGGGGACAGGATGAGGAGGAGGAGGAAGGAAGGAGGAATTATTCCCATTTAACATGTGGGGAAACTGAGGCCCAGAGAAGGGCAGTGATTAGCTCAAGGTCATATAGCAAGTCAGGTTGAGCCAGGACTCAGTCCCAGATCTTTTGACTCTTGCTCCATTGCTATTTTCTTTAGTTAAAGCTGACACTCATTAGCTTTGTGACCTCAAGGTTTCTCATATATAAAATGGGAGATTATAATAATACAAAATTTTGGTGAGAAAATGTAAACTTTAAAGTTTTATAGAAATTTTGTTGTTATACCCTTATGACCACTGAAATAATCATTGTATCATTATAAAGCTTGTTCTCAACAGCCCTTGGAAGTCGACAATGCAGAGATTATTTTACTCATTTTGTAGAAAAGCAATCTGTGGCTAAGAGAGAAATGACTCACTTGCCCAAGATAACCTCATAAAATTAAAGGCAGAACCTAAAACAGAAGCCAGGTCTGAAGTCTTAATCCAGAATTCTTCCACTTAGCCTCACTGCTTTGGTATAGTCCCTTTCCATGAAATTCACTTATGACAATATGGGTTTCTGACCTGCCACATCAGAGGGGAAGGATGGTTAAGGTCAAGGCACCCCAAAGACCAACTATTTCTTTGTTTCTGCTTTTAGTGCTGGTTCCTGGAAGCAACCTATTAACTACTCTGAGAAAGTTACCCATTTTTAATGATGAGGAATACTCTCGAGAACACCAGTTACCAGCAGACACTCTGGCTCTTCCGTGAGTATTAAAGGACTGTGTCTGGGCACAGAACGTGGTTTAGGCTGGGGAGGAGGAAAGCATGATGGGAGATTCATGGAAGCCTTGAATATAGGCTAGGCCCCAATCTGAGTGTGGGAGACTCACAAAAAAAGGAGAGGGTGAGAACTTTCAGCGCTCCTCTTCATTGTTTTTTCTCTTTATTTCCTCTCTTTCTTCCCTCTTTCCCATGCACTCTTTCCCTTCCTCCTCTTTCTCCTTTTTCTTTTTCATATCAGTACATAATTTTCCACTTTTTCCCCCAAAGTACTTTTACCTTCATTATTTCATGTTATCTTTACAAAAATCCTAGAAAGTAGGCAAGGATCACCACCTCCTTTTTTTTCTGTTGGGAAAACAGTTCTGGAGACTTGAAACAATCAAATTACATGAGCAGCCATTATAACATCCGCAAAAGTTGATTTTTGTTTCTATTTTGTCTCTGCTTGTTTCCTTATTTTTCCCCTGAATTATTGCTATAGTTAGCATTTCTAGAATATAGAAATATAAAATACAGATATAATGATAATGAACATCTTTGTTTTGTCCCTGATCTTACTGGAAAGACCTATAGTATTTCCCCATTACATCCTTACATATTCTTGTTTTTAGATAGATACTATTTACTAGATTATTATTTACCATTTATTCCTATACTTTATAGAGTATGTTTTTTTTGAAGGGGGGAGGGCAGGGCAATTGGGGTTAAATGACTTGCCCAAGGTCACAGGCTAGTAAGTGTTAAGTGTCTGAGGCTGGATTTGAACTCAGGTCCTCCTGACTCCAGGGCCAGTGCTCTATTCATTGTGTCACCTACCCTCCCCATAGAGTGTGTTCTTAAAAAGAAAATTAAGGAAAGTTGTATTTTGTTAAATGATTTTTTGGGTATCTATTAATATAATAATGTGATTTAAAATTACTTTTGTTATTAATATTGTCTATCCTAATTTTAGTTTTCATGGTATTGAGCTAACTATATGTTACTATAGCATCTTTACTAATATTTTATTCAATATTTCTACATTGATAAGATATTGTTCTATGGTTTTTTTTTCTCTTTATGTCTCTCTGGCTCAGGCATTAGGACCATATTTGTCTCACAGAAGGATTTGGTAGGACCCCTTCTTTTTCCTTTTTTTATATACTATGTAATATTAGAATTAATTATTCTTCAGATGTTTTATGGAATTCACTTGTAAATTTATCTAATTCTGTGACTTTTTGGGGGCAGACTGGAATTTATGGCTTGCATTATTTCTTTTTCAGAGATTGGATTATTTAAATTTCTATTTCTTATTTTTTTAAGCTTGATATTTTATATTTTTTGCATAAACATCTATTTCATTTATTAGTTTAGCACACAATTGAGCAGAACAATTTCTAATTTCCTTTATTTCTGCTTTGTTTTGAGTTCTTTTAAATTTTTTATATTGACAGCTTAGTTTTCCTCTCATTTTGGATCAGATCAGCTAATAGTTTATCAATTTTATCTTACAAAACTAGCTCCTACTTATTCAAGGAGCTTTTTTCTTTTCAATTTTGTTTATCTTTTTGATTTTCAGAATTTTGATTTTTGTGTTTAATTGATTTAGTGCTTTTCTATGGTTTTTTTTTTTATTTCTTGGGGTTTTTTGTTTTTGCTTTTTGGAGGGGGAAAGGCATGGCAATTGGAGTTAAGTGACTTGCCCAAGGTGACAGGCTGGTAAGTGTTAAGTGTCCAAGGCCAGATTTGAACTCAGGTTCTCCTGACTCCAGGTCCGGTGCTCTATTCACTGCTCTACATAGCCACCCCTCTATAGTTTTTTTAAAATTGCATGTACCCTGATTCCTCTTGTTGATGAAAGTATTTAGGCATAAATTTTCCCATAAGGACTGATTTAAGTATACCCCCCCAATTTTATATTGTCTCATTTTTGATATTTTCTTTTATGGAATTATTTAGTGTTTCTATGGTTTGTTTTTTTTTTTGACCCACAAGTTCCTTAATATTAAATTATTAGTCTCCACTTTAAGTTTGAATGCTTTCTTAAGATTCCCTTTATTGATTATAATTTTTATTATGTCTGACCAGTAAAGATTGTTATATTTTTCTTTTTCTGTAATTATTTATGAAATTTTTAATGCTGTAATGCATAGCCAATTTGATATAAAAAAAAAACACAGACAGCTTAGAAATACATATATAGTCATTTCTATTTCAGCTCACTAATCTCCAGAGATTTATCTTAATCTATCTTTCCTAAAATTCTTTTCAGATCCTTAACTTATTTAAATACTTAGATGCTATTCCAGCTGGTTCATATATATTAATCCATTCTTCTCTCCATGTCTTTCACTACTTCAGTGTCTGCATCCTCTTCTCCTGCACCCCAGTTATGCAAAATAGTAAAATTTTCCCCTTTCTTATTTCTCTTCTAGTGTATTCCTATTCCCCACTCTTTTTCTCTTCTCTCTCTCTCTTTTTTTTTGGGGGGGGGCTTTTTGGAGGGGGGAGGGAAGATAGGGCAATTGAGGTTAAGTGACTTGCCCAAGGTCACATGGCTATTTTTTTGTGTTAAGTGTCTGAGGCCGGATTTGAACTCACATCCTCCTGACTCCAGGGCTGGTGCTCTATTCACTTCACCACCTAGCCACCCCCTCCCCTCTCTTAAAACCAACAAAACAATGAAACCCACATCCAGTTGCTGTGTTAGTTAGATCTTCTGAGACCCCTAAAGATAGTGGAACTCTGAAGGGACACTTACCACTTATCTTGTTTTCCTATTAGAAGATTAGCACTTTCAAAATTATTTAGCCTCTTCTAGTTGCTCAGTTACAGTGAACTTTTTAGTTTTTTTTTTTTTACTTGTGTATACATTTTAACATTTCTACTAAACTTACATCTGTTTTTATCAGTAATGTCTGAGAGCCCTTTATTAAGGACCATACTCAGCTTCTCTGGGTAAGTTATTCTCGTTTGTAAGTTATCTTTTTTCTCCTGGAATAGGGTATCTAAGATTTTTTACCTTTACATTAGTGACATAATCTTGTTTGATAATGACTAGTTCCTTGGCACTTGAGTTCTTTCTTTCTGGATGCTTACAACAGTTTTTCTTCTACTTTGGAAGTCCTAGAATTTGACTATTTCATTACTGGGTGTTTTCACTTTGAAGTTTCCTTCCTGTGGTGTGATTGTGTATTCTTTCTGATTTCACTTTGACTTCTGATTCTGGAAGACCTTGCCATTTTTCATTTATTGACTTCTTAAGTTTTTTGTTTAGTGAGGATTTTCAGGGAATCTGATGATTCACTCTCTTCCACCTGTTTTCTATCTCTACTGATTTGGATCTATGAATGATGCTTTACATATTCTTTACATGATTTACATATTCTTCTATTTTTTTTTCAGTCTTTTCATTTTGTCCTGATATTTCTTATCTCCAGAAGTCATTGCATTCTGGTTGTTGCTTTCAGGGGGTGCTTTACTTTTATAATATTCCTTATGTTCTAGGCTATTTATTCTCCTTCCAATTTTCTCCTCCATAGTTGCCATTTTTATCTTAATTCCACCAATTATTTCTTGCTTAATTTTTTGCAGTAATTCATATTGTCCTTGTGGTCAAGCTGTCGTTTCTCTAAGGTTCTGCTTGTATTTGTGGAATTACTCCTTTAATATAGCATTACCTCTTATATTTCTCCTAACCTGTAATATTTCTCTATTGGATTTGGCATTTCTTCTGATAATCTTATTTTCCCAGTGATGGTCTCCTTGGCATTTAGGCTTTAAGTCCATTTACTGGGGCTGGTGTCCCATTGTATGAAACCTCTTCTGAGCCCTGGCTGGTTTCTGGCTCTCTTTTTTGCAGTTTTAGACTGGAAGAACTAACTTTTGTTTTCCTGGAGTATATGTGTGTGTGAGAAGGCTGAGATTTATATTGTTGTCTTAACCTGAAGTTTGCTGTAAATTTCTAACTCTCTCCAAGGCTGATGTTTTGGGGTGAAGGTCAAGGATGCTGGGCCTTTGTCATTTGAGTGCTCCATTTGGGGAGGTTGAGGTGGGCCAGGTAGAGTGTATGTGTATGGTCAAGTAGTGGAAGAGGATAAATATAAGATGGGCCTGGACTGGTAAGGGTAGGAAAGGAACAAGAAGGAGGTGTTGGGCTTCCCATGGTGGCCTACAGCTTCTGGGAGAGGTGTGTGGGTGGAGCTTGGCTGCTGGAGGCTGAGTGTCTTGGCTTTGTTCATTAAGGGTTCCTTGAAAATTTGGAAAGAACAAGTTCACTTGGCTGATGAGCTTCAGAAGTCAGATAGTAGTTAAAAAGAGTGAGAGGTGATGAAGTCGATTATATATAGATTATATTTTCAAGGAAATTTGACAGAGAAACAGACTGAGAGGAGGATGAGAGTAGGATCTGGTGAAGATTTTTAGGGATCAGAAGCCTGGAGGCAGCGGGGAAGGAGCTGGTAAATAGAAACTGAAGAGGAAGAGAGAATACTAGTGTGGGGGCCGTGCTGGAGCTGGGAAAGGCTGGCATCAAGATTGCATGTGGAGGGGCTGGTCTTAGTGAAGAGAAAAGTCACATTTCCATCAGAGCCTGAAATAAAGGAGGAAATGGTGTGTGTGTGTGTGTGTGTGTGTGTGTGTGTGTGTGTGTGTGTGTGTGTGTGATGTTAAGGTGCGAGAGAAAAGAGGGAAGGGGGAGGAAGAAGAGATAAGATAAATGGCCTTAATATAGAAACCCTAGCAGAGAGGTTTAGGGGAGGGGTGCTGGGGAGGCCCGAAGAGAAAGTCACATGGAAGAGGAATTCAGCTTGTTATTTTTGGCCTTTATGTCAAAGAAAAAAACCCAGATCATTTGCAGTTCCCTTTAAGTTGAAGGAGCTGCCTTGGGAGATGCTGGAGGGCCTCCAAAAGAGGCTGGACTTGTGGGGATAGTGGGATTCCTTTTGGGGTGTCGGCTGCAATAGATGGCTGCCGAGGTTCCTTCCAACTCTAAAATTTTGTGATTTTTGTGATTCTCGGTGCTCCTTTGTCTCTATACTCTATACTATTATTGGGGGATGGGGGTGGGGAATGGCAGCTAGGTGGCACAGTGTCAGGCCTGGAGTCAGGGAGACCTGAGTTCAAATCTGATCTCAGACATTTGCTAGCTAGATGACCCTGGGCAAGTCATTTAACCTTGTTTGCCTTAGTTTCTTCATCTGTAAAATGAACTGGAGAAGGAAATGAAAAAGTATCCATGCCAACTCCCCTCTCCCTCCCTACCCCTAAATTGAGTCATGAAGAGTTGGACACTACTGAAACCACTGAATAAAAATCATTACTGGCCCCTTCTCCTTCTAGCTTTGCCATTTTGACTTTATCATTTTAAACACACACACACACACACACACACCCCACAGGCCCCTAGCTCAGCAGCACATCTCTCCTTTTAATTTTTTTTCCTTTTTCTTCAAGGCCCCTTGGCCCCCTCTCATTCTGACCTTTCTGGAAGTATCTAGCTGTTTCTAAACTCTGAGGACTGTTTCTGACCTGGCCTGTGCTAGTTTTCCATGAGGAGGAGAGAGCATTTTGCCAAGACATCCTCCCTCACTAATAACCTTCTGGCTAATTGTGTGCCTTCCCTCCTCCTCCCTTAGCAGAAGAAGGTTATTGGGAAGGTGACTCTGACAGTTAGAGTCAAAGACAAAGCTCCTTCCCCTCCCCCATCTCTCTGAGTCCCTTCTAGAAGCCTCTTGCGCTGTGAGAGAATCACAGTCTCATGTTAAGAGAGCCAGTTTTGAAGTCTGAGGGTCTGAGTTCAAATCTCAGCTCTGCCACTTACTCCATATATAACTTGGGCAAATCAGCGAATGCCTATGGGCCTCGGCTTCCTCAACAGTGCAATGTTGGAATTGAACTGCATTTGTGATCCAGAGGTGGAAGAAGTCTCAGGCCATTCCTTCCAACTCCCATTTCTACAGAGGAGAAAACTGAGACCGAAACAGATTGTGTGACTTGCCCAAGGTCACCTAGGTAGTGCCATAAATAGCATTTGAGCACACTCCTGAGTCCGGAGCAGTTCCTTTAAATAATAATGGCTAGCATTAACATTGCACTAATATTTGCAAAGCACTTTGCAAATATTATTTCACTTTATCCTCACAGCAACCTCTGGAGGTAGGTGCTGTTATCCCCATTTTGTAGATGAAAAGATCGAGGCAGGCAGAGGTTAAGTCACCTGCCCAGGATCACACAGCTCATGTCTGAGATCTTCCTGACTCCAAGTCCATGGCTCTATGTATGTCTATTTACTGTGCCACCTAGCTGCTCTTCCCGCTCTACCTTGATCTCTTAAGTGTTTTGCTAGCTCTGTAACAAAGGCTCATAGATTTAAAGCTAGATGACAGTCACCTACCTCCTAAAGATGATTTAGATTACCCTCTCATTTAAGAGATGAACAAACAACCTCAAGAGAGGGGAAGGGACTTGCCCAAAGTTGCATAGAGACTTATCCAGTCCCAGGTCTCTTGGATTGCAAATCCTGAGCTTTTGCTTTATGGTGAGCTTCCTCTTGGGCATCAAATGCTTGTAGACCAAATACTAGAGCTGTGAAAGATCAAAGAAGCCACTTAGACTAACTCCCTTATAGAAGCAGAAACAAACCAGGAAAGGGAAAGGGAATGGATCTCCAGAGGTCAAACACAAGTCATTGTGTTTGTCCCTGGTGGTCACTGTGTTGGTTTTGCTTATCTTTGTTCCTAGGGGGAAGAAAGAGAAAGGGGATATGGTGTGTGTGTGGGGTTATGTTAGCAAATGATTGTGGTATAAAAGAAAAAAGATCAATAAAACAAAAAAAAAACATATACAGGTTAATCTACAGGAACTAGTAATCTGTACTATAGTAACTTTAGTGCTAATCCATGTACGGAAGATAATAAAAGCCAAAGAGGGCGGTAGAATTAATCCCACAAGGCTCTTCAGGAGCTGACTTTTACTTAACTCCATTACTTTTCTTCCTATAGCCTCACCAGTCAAAACCAGCGGATTCTATATACCATCCTGGAATATGACCCACTTTTTGACTCCAGTGACATGACAATTAACGAGTGGATTAGAATGGCAAACGATATTGAGGTAAATCACATCAGTCTTTTCCCCTTACACATTATTTAGCTGGCTCATGGAATCCATGAAGACCCCCAGATAGTTTTCACATTGGTTTCTTGAATCCAAGCATAATATACTGAATGTACTGAATAATATACCATTTTTGACTTCGTCCAAATTATAAAAGTGCTGATGAAAATACTGCATAGCACAGGACCAAGGACAGATCCCTAGGATAAGCTGTCACTAGACTTCCTTCTGGGTAACCATTTATCCATTCATCTTAGTAAGAGGTACAATCATTTACAGACGTTAAACACTTTTTAAATAGTGCCTCATAGAGCCCTAGGTGGTTGAAAATACAGGGATTATTTTAGAGATGAGAAAACTGAAATACAAAGAAGAAACGACTTGGTAAGGGTCACACATTGAAAGAGGCTAAAATTCAGGAGAAAGAGACCCTAATTTCCCATTGGTAGAACATGGGCTGTCTCTAGTTATCCTTATGTGGTCCCTCCTATGAGCAAGGACACATGTTTATGACATAGGTTGCCAGGTTTGGGATTAAGCAGTGCAGGAGTCAGAGAAAAGAGACTAGTCAGCAGTCCTGGCTTTGCATCTCCACTGCAGCTATGTTCCAACCATAAAGCTAACCCATGGGGTAGGTGGCATAGTGGAAAGAGCCCAAGATTTGAAAATAGAAGACCTAGGCTCAAATCCTAGTTCAGTCACTAATTAGCTGTGTGATCTTAAGTCTTTTCCTTGGTTTCTCTATCTGTGAAATGGGGATAATAATCTTTGCACTCCCTTCTTCATAGACTTATGAGGATTAAATGAGACAGTCGATGCAAAGTCCTTTGTAATGTCCAGCCATTCTACAGATCCTTGTTGGTCTTAGCATCTATGCAAGTTCCTGGTTACAAGCTCTGTTTGGTTTGTACTGGAGAAGTTACTGTGGGAAGTGACTTCTTTCTGTGCTAATTTTTTGCACTGGGTCCATGCCCAGGTTGCTGAACAAAATTCAGGTCATTTGTATCCCTTGGCAGAGGAAGGAGTTTTTATTTTGGGCATGAATGTGGACCTGGGATCAAATCCCAGTTCTGCTATTTTTACTACTACTACCTATATGCCCCTCTGTGTGACTCAGTTTCCCCATCTGTAAAATAAGAGTGTTGGACTGGTTGGTGTCTGAGGGCCCATTCAGCTCTGACTTTCTGTGATTGGATTAGATGATCTTTGCCCACTGTTTCAGCTGGAAATCCTGTGATCCTGTGGCCAGGATGGGGAACAACTGGAGACCATCCCATGGCTTGGTTGAAGGCAATGGGGAAGTTTTGCTTGGCAAAGAGAAATAGAGAATCACAGATATTATAGTAGTCTTCAAGTATTTTATCCAGGTGTAAGATACATTGGATTTGTGTTTCTAGTCTTCAGAGGAGCAAACGAGGAGTTAATGGGAGGAAGGTGTATATAGGGAGACAAGTTTTTGACTTGATGTTGGGTAAAATTTGCTGATAGTTAAGAGTTGGTCCATAGTTAATGGGCTGCTTTGGGAGGTCATGGGAGATTATGTGGAAGATGGATGACCACCTGTCAGTTTGGTGCTAGGATAGATTATTTGATAGTTCTGGGTTGGATTGAATTAACTTTGAGGTTCCTTCCAACTCGTAGGATTCCAGGAGTTACATTTTTTTTCCTTTTAGAAGTCTCTTGTCTGGGAAAATATTGAATAACAAGTTTAAAACTAAATTTTTTTTGATCTGGGAAAATATCTAAAACTGCTGGCTTTCATGTACTTCATTCAATGTGTCAGTCAGCCACAAGAGGGCACCCCTCGCCCTCCTCTTGCTACCCACTGGGCTTTTGCCATCAACATCTTTGCCAGCTACTCACTGCTCTCTGCTGGTTGGCTACACCTTAGGGGCTGCCAGCAGGCAAAGCTCTATGAGTAAACAGATTTCGAGGAAATATTTATTGTTAGACAGTGAGGCCTCAGCAGCCAGAGCAGAGCTCTCAGGCTGATCTGTACTGGCCTGCCCTTCCAGTCCAGTCAGGTCCATTCATAGTCAATATCCTACCCTAGCAATGTCCCCCATTTTCTTTCCTTTGCTCTTCCAGCCCCCTGCCCTGGCACCCTGCACAGACCTTTTCTTACTCAGAATCATGGGATTTGAGAGTTGGGAGAGATTTCAGTAGTCATCTAGAGTGACTCATCCACGAAAGGAATCCCATCTATAACTTACCTGACAGGTGGTCATTCAACATCTGCTTCAAGACTTCCAAAGAGTAGGAACTCACCACTTCTGTTCCACTTTTGGGCCTCTCTCTTGTTCAGGAATTTTTCTTGATAGAGCCTAGATTTGTCTCTTTGTGATTTCTACCCATTACTCTTGGGGTCAAATGAAACAAGTCTAGTCTCTCCTCCACAAGCCAGGACTTCAGATACTTGAAGCTACCCTGTCCCTTGCTGAACCTTCTCTTTTCCAAGCTAAACACCTCTGGTTCCTTCAACAAACTCTTATATGACAATCTCAAATCTTGGACTGGACTCCCCTTCTCTGGGCACTCTCCAGCTTAGCAAAGCCTTTCTGAAACTGTGATGCCTGGAACTGATCAGAATATGTTCCAGATTCAGAGTACAGAGGGACTCTCATTCCTCTGTTCCTATGCTGCTCTTAATGCAGGCCAAGAGCACATTTAGCCTTTCTGGCTGCTTTATCCCATAGCTGTCTTATCCAGCTTGTAGGCCAGTAGAATCCTCTAATCTTTTTTTAGGACAATTTCTGGCTAGCTATGCCTTCCCCATCTTATACATATAATTTTGTTTGTTTGGGTTTTTGTATTTAAGTGCAAAAGTTTTTTGTTTTGCCTAGTGTCCTTGACTTTCTGATCCTTTTGGATCCTGACTCTGTCATCCCCTGTGTTAGCTACCTTTCTTAGCTTTATGTCAACCAAGACTAGGAAGGCTCACTTTTTCTTTTCCTGGGGAAGAGCTAGAGTTTTCTTATCACATGTACTCTCTGAAGCTTTCATTTGGATTTAAAAAAAATAAATTTATTTATTTTTAGTTTTCAACATTCACTTCCCTAAGCTTTAAATTTTCCCCACCTCCCTCCTTTTCCTCCATCCCAAGATGGTGTGCAATCTGATATAGGCTCTACGTTCTTATTAAACATGTCTTCACAGTAGTCATGTTATATAGAAGGATTAAAATGAATGGGAGGAACCATAAAAAAGACAAAACAAAACAAAAAGGGAGCAAATAGTATGCTTTGATCTGCATTCAGACTCCCTATTTCTTTCTCTGGATGTGGACGGCCTTTTCTACCATGAGTCTTGGAGTTGTTTTAGGTGCTTGCATTGCTGAGAAGGGCTAAAGCTACTATCAAAGTCAGCCATCACACAATGTGGTTCTTACTGTGTGCAATGTTCTGGTTCTGCTCACTTTATTCAGTATCAGTTCATATAAGTTTTCTCATTTGGATTCTTAGCTTAATAAAATGGGGGAATGGTGGGAAACCCTGAGAAGGTCATCTCCTTGTGATTGTAGGCAACTTTCTTAATCTTCCTAGATCTTGGTTTTCTGGAAAATGAGAGATGTATGAGATTGTTTTTAGGCTGCCTTTCAGTTATGGCATTCTATGTTCTAGTGATGTCATTGTGTTCTATGTTCTAAGGCCATTTCTGGGACTGACTGACGTTCTACCTTCTGTGTTCTAAGGTCCTTTTCACATTTGAAATGTTTTATGTTTTGAAGTTTCTTCCAGCTCTAATCTTCTCTTGGTCTATCTAGGCCCACTGGCACAACCAATCACATTGATGAAATTCTGTTTGTGTTTACTCATTCACTGATCCATTCAATAATTATTTCCTGGCTATATCTTCTGTGTGTTGCCCTGTGCTAGGGGGATATATGACAAGAAGGTTTGGTCCCTAACCTCAGGGAGCAAATTGGTGAGGTAAAACAGGTATGAAAAGTTAAAGGGACAGCCCAACAGATGTTACAGAACAGTGATTGAAATATGACAAATGAAAGTTCCATTCATTGTGGGCTGGGGTGGACCAGAGATGCCTTATGGAGCAGGTGGGACCTGAACTGGGCCCTACAGGCTGTGCCCATGACTGGGAAGAGTAGTAAAGGGCAGAGGACATTCTAGCTAGGGACAGAATATGTAGAGAGATGAGGTAAAAATATGGGAACATAATGTAAATATCCCCAGAAAAGGAGACTTAGAATCTAGAACAGTGATGGTGGAGAATGACCCTAAGGAGGCACTACAGGAGGGATATCTATGGGGAGTATTGATAGGGAGATAGTGGTCTTGCAATAAATAAATGAAAAAGCATTTCTAAAGTACTTACTATGTAGAAAAACAAGGCAGTCTCTTCTCAAAAAAGTTAGATTCTTTTTATAAAATAATATTAAATTTGTTCCCAATTACATGAAAAAATAATTTTTAACATTCATTTAAAAATTTTTGAGTTCCAAATTCTCTTCCCTCCTTCTCTCCATTCCCTCAGACAATAAGCAATTTGATATACACTATACATGTGAATCATGCAAAACATTTCCAGATTAGTCATGTTGTGAAAGAAGATACAGATTGAAAAGGAAAAAAAACCATGAAAAAAACGAAGTGAAAAAATAGTATGCTTTGGTCTTCATTCAGACTCCATCAGTTCTTTCTCTGGATGTGAATAGCATTTTTCTTCATGAGTCCTTTGGAATTGTCTTGGGTCATTGTATTGCTGAGAATACCTAAATCATTCACAGTTGATCATATGTACAATGTTCTTCTGATTCTGCTCACTTCCCTCAGCATCAGTTCATGTAAATCTTTCCAGGTTTTTCTGAATCTATCCTGCTCATCATTTCTTAGAGCACTTATATTCTTATATATTCTATATATAATATATACTATATTCTTGTATAGTATTTCATCACAATCATACACCACAACTTGTTCAGCCATTCCCTAATAGATAGGCATCCCCTCAATTCCAATTCTTTGCCACCATGAAAAGAGCTGCTATACATATTTTTGTACAAATAGCTCCTTTTCCCTTTTTAGAAATCTTTTTGAGATACAGACCTCATAGTGGTATTGCTGGGTCACATTTAGTTTTTTAGCCCTTTGGGCATAGTTCCAACTTGCTCAAGGAAGTTACATTCTAACAAGGCGTGACAGCACATAGAGGAAGGCATAGCTTGCAAGTCAGATGGAACGGCTCCATGATCCTTAGAGGGCAGCAGCAAAGCAGATGGTAATGCATCTTCTTTTGTGTCATTGCACTTATAAAACCATATCTATTTCTGATGCTGAGTCACTGGGCAATGTCAAGGACTTTGGTGGTGAGAACTGTCTTTTCTGAGTCTATCATATCTGTGATGGTCTAGGAAGTAAGAGTTGCATCTCCTTCAGAAGTTGCCAGGTCCCTTCTCCACTGGGGCTGCTCCCTTAGACGATGGCTTCAGGGCTAAGCTGGAGGCATGGAGAGTGGTTGGGGGTAGCATGAGACTGCTGTTCCTGGAATGACTGAGGAATCAGTGATCCTGAGGATTTACCACAAGGGAAGATGACCATAAATACCAAGCCACTTCAAGATAGTGATTGTAGAGAACAGCGTTGGTGGAGGGGAGGCAGTGACCACGGGGGACAGAAACTATGGGGTGGGGATTTGTAGAGGGTTTGGCTTTACCATGTTTTTTTTTGACTGAAGTTCTCCTTTTCCCCCTCCCTTGTTTCCTTGCCAGAGGAATTATGAGCAGTATTTTGGCTTTGTAATCATCCATGGCACAGACACTATGGCCTTTGCCTCCTCCATGCTCTCCTTCATTCTAGGCAACCTTCAGAAAACTGTCATCTTCACAGGCGCTCAGGTAATCAGCCCCTCTTAACCAGCCTGCTTAGGACAGAGGGGAGCAAGGGAGGGAAAAGGTCACTTTAGCCACCTTTGCCTGGCCTGGCCCTGGTACAAAATATTGCTCCTTCCACTGCCTTCAGTGATGGTCTCATCCCAGTGCCTCTAGCAGCCCATGCAGACAATCACGGGGTCCTCCTGTCCAATCTTTCTACAGTGGCTGGGGAATGACTGAGGGTAGTGATAGGGAGCAACCACTAGGAGTGATAACTGAGGTGGGAATAGGCCTGTTATGCAGAGGAGGAAACACAGAGGTGCCATTCTCCCCCTCCATCTCCCTCTCCCTTTTCTAGGTCCCCATCCACACTCTTTGGAATGATGGCCGGGAGAACCTGCTTGGTGGCCTGCTCATGGCTGGACAGTACGTGATTCCAGAGGTATGGACTCTGTTTCCATTTGACTATTTCATTAGCTGGGAATTTGCTCATACTAGCGAAAGGAGTCATATCAAAAGGACTTCACTCTGACTCATCTCAACTGGATCACTGAGGCATCAAGTGTACAAAGGATCACATATCAGAATATATATTGTTACAGCAACTAGGTGGTGATATAGAAAAGAGTATTGGGATCAAAAGGACCCAAGGAAAAATCCTGCTTGGGACACTTGCTAGCCGTGTGACCTTGGGCAAGTCACTTATATCAACCTCAGCTTCCTCATCTGTATGGGAATGGGGATAATATCACCTATGTCACAGGGGTATTGTGAGGGTCAAATGAGATGAAATGTAAAGTACTGTGCACATTTTAAAACTATATAAATGCTAGCAATTATTATTACTAATAGAAAAAACAATAGCTGACAGTTCTCTATAGTATTTTAAGTACAGACTAATACAATGGAATAAGCTTTAGGTTGGGTTTGGAGTCAGAAGACCTGGATTTAAAAAATAAAATTCCTCTTGCAAAGTTTTCCATTAAATACTTGACAACTCTGAGATCCCCTCAACATTAGTTTTATAGATAGAAAAGCTGGAGTCCAGGGAAAGAAATTACTTGCCCAAGGTCATCCAAGTAGGAGATGACAAAGCAATGTTCTTTATGATGCTGTTTTAGGCAAGCAGACCCTCTTAGTGGACAGCAAGTGATCCTCCTCCCAGCAAGTTCCTTCTTCCAGAGCCTCCCTTTACTTTCTCAATATCTTTTAATAAAGCAGTTCACAGAATCCAATGAAGCAGAAGAAAGCCCTGATCGCAGAACTGGGCAATGCCGTGCAGTAGAAAGAGTGAGATATGGAATTGGAGGGCCTGGGTTCAGGTTCCAGCTCTGAGACTTGGTACCTATGTAACCCTGTATTAGTTACTTAGTCTCTCTGGGCCTCAGTTTCCTCCTTTGTAAAATAAGAAGATTGGACTACTAAACTATCTCTAGGGTCCCTTTCAGTTCTGAAGACTGTAAAATGAAGAGGTTGGAGAGATTAATTTCAAGGTCTTTTCTACTTCTGAAATCTAGGATGCTTTTGTTGTATGGCTGTCTTTTTTTAACATTTAATTTTTATTTTGTTTTTTTTTCTCAATTACATGTAAACAAAAAGTTTTAACATTTTTAAAAACAATTTTGAGTCCCAAATTCTCTCCACCCCCCCTTCTTTCCCACTTCCTTGAGAAGGCAAGCAATTTGATATCGATTATGTATGTGCAATCATGCAAACCATTTCCATATTATCCATGTTGTGAAAGAAAATGTGGATAATTCCCACCCCCCCACCCCGAGTAATAAAGAAAGTTAAAAAAAAATGCTTCACACCCATTTAGACTCCATCAGTTCTGTCTCTGCAGGTGAATACCATTTTTCATCATGAGTCTTTCAGAATTTGTCTTAGATCATTGTATTGTTGAGAATAGCTAAGTCATTCACAGTTGATCATCATACAATATTTCTATTACTTTGTGCAATGTTCTCCGGGTTCTGCTCATTTCACTTTGCATCAGATGTTCATGTAAGGCTTTCTAGGTTTTTCTGAAAGCATCCTGATCAATAGTATTCCATCATAATCATATATTACAACTTGTCAACCATTCCTCAACTGATGGGTGTTGTGGAGGTTATCTGTCTTTACCATACCTTGTCTCTTCCATAACTTTTCTTCTTGTTCTTGTTCTCCTTCTCCTTCTTCTCCTCGTCCTCCTTCATCTCAGACTAACTCTGATATTTAATGGTAGAGGCCATTCAATCTGGGGTTCAAACTCCTAGATCCAGTCTTTTCTCATGATTCTATCAGTGTCTCTCCTTAGGAAAGAAGCCTGCCTCTCTCTGCTTCCCATTCCTCCTGCTCTTTCACAGTCAGAATAGGAAGGAATCAGCAGGGGTTTGTGCCCCCTCAGTGCCCCTTAATTCATTACCCCTTCCCCCTGCACCTGCTGAGTCTGCACTGAGCTCCTATTTCTCTTGCAGGTCTGCCTCTTCTTTCAAAACCAGCTATACCGGGGGAACCGGGTAACAAAGGTGGATTCTCAAAGGTTTGCAGCCTTCTGCTCACCCAACCTGCCTCCACTTGCCACTGTTGGTGCTGATATCACAGGTGAGAAAGTAGCATATAGAGGGAAAGCTGACCTCACCCACAGTTCCCATACCCAGGGACTATTGAGAAGCTACCTAACTTACCCATTCATTCTGTGATCCTTTGGACAAGGGAAGGAAGAGCCTTGGTCTCCTCATAAGATTGTAGAAATGAGAACTGGAATGATCTTAGTTAGAGGTCATGTAGTCTAATCCCCTCAGGAAACAGGTCCAGAGATGTGAAATTACCTGTCTAAACTTACACAGACAATACGTGTTAGGATGGGAGTGCAATCAAAACCAGGTCTCCTAGCTTCTTATTCAATATCTTTTCCCTTGTTCCATGCTGCCTATATTAACCAACTTCCCTTCATAACCAGACTTAGACTTAGAGGGAGCAGTTACTCCTTCCTTGAGAATATTCCTTGAAGACAGAGGAGAAGGAAATGCTATTTATCCCATCAAAATCTGAATCCAGTTTTGTATGTGATTTAGGAGCACCTTGCTTTTGTGCTTGGAGGACTCAGGGACTTATTTGTAATGAATCAATGAATTTCAGAACCTTAGACTAGGGAGGGAATTTGGGCAGAAGTCTCTTTTACTCTGCCCCAACCAGTGGTCATCCAACATCTACTAACAAGGAACTTGGCTACTAACTAAGGCAACCCATTCTTCTTCTGGACAGACATGATGGTTAGGAATCACTGGATGGATGGTATAAAGGAATGTTCACTTAGATCTGAGGTTATAAGACTTGGGTTTGAATCTCAGCTCCAAGACTTAATAATGGTGTGACCCTGTGCAAATCACTTTACTTCAGTCTCAGTATCCTGATTATAAAGTTGTACTTATAGGATGTCTTATAGGATGATTGGGAGGAAAGCACTTTAATTTTTAAAAAAACATTTATTTTTAGTTTTTAACATTTACTTCTGTAAGATTCCCCCACGCCCCCAAATAGCATGCATTCTGGTATAGGCTCTACATATACATTCATGTCAAACATTTTCACATTAGTCATGCTGTAAAAGAAGAATTAGAACCAATGGGAGAAACCATGAGAAAGAAGAAACAAAAACAAAACAGAAGAACAGAGCAAGTAGTCTGCTTTGATCTGCATTCAGACTCCATAGTTCTTTCTCTGGGTGTGGATGGCATTTTCCATCATGAGTCTGAGAACCAAGTCTATCAAAGTTAGTTTATTGTACAATGTGAAAGCATTTTAATCTTTATTTTATTTTTAAAATTTTATTAAATTTATTTGTTTACTTTTAGTTTACAACATTCAGTTCCACAATTCCTTGAGTTTCAAATTTTCTCCTCCTTCCCCCCTCCTCACCATGGTGGGTGGTATGTAATCAATATAGGTTCTACAAATAACTTCATATTAAACATTAGTCAAGTTGTAAAGAAGGATTATAACCAATGAAGTGAACGAGAAAGAAGGAACGAAACAAAAACCAAACACAAAAGAGAGAGAGCAAGTAGTTTGTTGCAGTCTACATTCAGACTCTGTAGTTCTTTCTCTGGATGTGGATGTTCCTTTCCATCATGAGTTTCTTGGAGTTGTCTTACAACCTTGCATTGCTGATAGGAGCTCAGGCTATCAAAGTTAGTCATCACATATATGATATATCTCTAATTATGTACAAAGTTCTCCAGGTTCTGCTCTCCTCACTCAGCATCACTTTTTATATTAGTCTCTCCTAGTTGTTAAGAAATCTGTCTGTTCCTCATTTCTTACACCACAATAGCATTCCATTACATTTATATACCATGACTTGTTTGGCCATTCCCTACTTGATGGGCATCCCCTTGATTTCTAATTCTTTGCCACTACAAAAAGAGTTGCTGTAAATAGTTTTGTACATATGGGTCTTTTTCCCACATGTATGATTTCTTTGGGATACAGCCCTAGAAGTGATATTGATGGGTCAAAGGGTATGCACTTTTTTTATAGCCCTTTGGGCATAGTTCCAGATTGCTCTCCAGAATGGTTGGATCAATTCACAACTCCACCAACAATGCATTAGTGTTCCAATTTTTCCACATCCTCTCCAGTATTTATCATTTTCCTGTTTTGTCATCTGAAAGCATTTTAATCTTAAAAGACCTATAGAAATATGGGGTATTACAGTTAAGAAATTTTACCTTATCGAACTGAAGCCAGACTCTGCAAATCCCCATTCCCACCCCTACTCCTTGCCATTGCTCCTCCTTCTGCCTTCTGGATCAAAGTAATTTTTTTTATCAAGAGTTGAAAAGGCCCTCGAGTCATCTAGTTTAATCTAGGCAGCTTGGTGGATTTTAACCCTGGGCCTAGGGTGAGGAAGACTTGAGTTCAAATGTGACCTTAGACATTTACTGGACATGTGATCTTGGGCAGATCACTTAATCTTTTGTTTGCCTCAGTTTCCTTAACTATAAAATGGGTATAATAATACCATCTACTTTTCATGGTTTTTGTGAGGACTGAATGAGATATTATTTGTAAAGTTCACAGTGCCTGGTATATAGTAGGTGCTTAATAAATGATTGTTTCTTTCCTTTCTACTCTGTAGCTGAGAAGGAATCTTTTCCAATAAGTAGTTAGCCAGTCTTGCTTGAAGATCTTCAGTGACAGGACATTTGGGCCACTGGACAACACTTAGCTTAGGCAGTCATAATTCTTGCTCTACTGTTAAGTCCCCTGAAACAAGGAAAGACATTCAGCCAGCTTGAACTTCAGTTTCCCCACCCTGAGAAAGGTGTCACCACACTGAGTCAAGATTTTGGTCCCTTCAGCTGAGGATATCAATGACCCAGTGATTATCCTCCTAGAAGAGGGAAGAGAGAGTGGCTGGACCTGAGATTTCATTGCTATAAGAAATTTGAAGGTGAGGAAATCCCATCACTAATGTAGATCGACACTTTCTTTGCACTTTGGTCTTAAATGAATGCCTAGCAGTGGTGTCAGACTCAAATACATTGCTAATCGTTTCTCCTCCTTCTCTTTCTCCTTCTCCTCCTTCTTTTCCTCCTCCTCCTCCTCCTTCTTCTTCTCCTCCTCCTCCTTTTTCTCCTCCTCCCTTTCCTCCTCCTCCCTTTCCTTGTCAGTTTCCATGGTTCTATCTTTCTGCTGATCTTAAACAATATACATTTATCAAGTACTTGCTAGAGCTGAACAATACCAATAGTTATGTACTAGACACTCTGCTAAGCACTAGGGATTAAAAAAAATTGGTAAAATACAGTCCCTGCCCTCAAGGAGCTTCCATTCTAATGGGAGAAACAACATGCCAACTACTATATACAAAGTAAGCTATATACAGGATAAATAGGAAGTAATTAATAGAGAAGGCACAGAAATCAAGAGGGGTTGGGGGTAGGCTTCCTGTAGCAGGTGGGATTTTAGTTGGGACTTAAAGAAGTCAGAGAGATCAGTAGTCAGAGGGGAGGAGGGAGAGAATTTCAGGCATGAAGGACAGTCAGATAAAATGCCTGGAACTGAGGAAAGGAGCGTCTTGTTTATGGAACAGCCAGGAGGCGAGTATCACTCGTTTGAAGAATACACAGTGACTTTCAGATTTCTATGTCTAGTCTTAGTCTCACCCTGAGTTCCACATCATCAATTGCCTTTTGTGGACATTTCTAACTGGATCTACTATAGGCATCTCAAAGTCAGTAGGTATAAAGAAGGAATCCATCTTTGTCCCTAAACCTACTCCTGTTTCAAACCTCCCTGTTTCTGCTGGGGGTACTGTCATCCTTCTAGTCACTCAAGTTCTCTGTCTTGGTGACATCCTGAACTCACTCTCATTGACTCCTCAGATAGAAACAGATGCCAAATCTTGTCATTTCTTCTATAAAACCTCTTACACGTATTGTCTTTTGACTCACACAGCCACCGCCTTCAAGCTGTCATTACTTTTCACCTAGACTATTTGAATAGTGTGTCTGCTTCAGATCTCTGCCCTCTCATTCACTTTCCACTCATCTACCAGAAAGATTTTCCTAAAGGGCTGGTCTGATTATGTCATTTTCCTACTTAATAAACCCCAGTGGTTTCTTATTACCCATAGAATTAAATATACATTTCTCTGTTTGGTATTTCAAGCTTTTCATGACCTGGTTCCATCCTGTTCTAGCCTTGTTAGACATTACTCCCATTCACACATAATATTGTCCAATCAATCTGGCCATCTCACTGGCCTTGCGCCACGAATAGTCCTTTACCTCCCATCTCACAGGCTGTCTCCACGCATGGAATACTCTTCTTTTTTACATATGCCTCTTACAATCCTCTGAAGCTTCCTTCAAGACTCAGATCGTGACCCACTTTTTACACTGAAGCTTTCTCTCATTAAAAAAAAAAATTCTTGTATTCACCTCTATAGGTACATGTTCCTTTTTTTTTTTTGCTTTTTTTGGAGGGGGGAAGGCAGGGCATTTGGGGTTAAGTGACTTGCCCAAGGTCACATAGTTACTGTCTGAGGCTGGATTTGAATTCAAGTCCTTCTGACTCCAGGGTCCGTGCTCTATTCACTGTGTCACCTCTGCCTCCCCAATATAGGTACATGTTCTCTCCCCCCAGGTGGATTATAAGGTCCTTGAGGGCAGGAACTATTTTATTTTTCTCTTTGTAACCCTAGTGCTGAGCACATAATAGAGTTCAGTCATTTCAGTCATGCATACTCTTTGTGATCCCATTTGGGGTTTTCCTGACAAAGATGTGGTTTGGTTTGCCATTTCCTTCTCCAGCTCATTTTCCAGATGAAGAAACTGAGGCAAACAGGGTTAAGTGACTTTCCCAGGGTCACACAGCTAGTAAGTATTTGAGGTTGACTTTGAATCCAGATCTTCCTGTCTTCAGGACTAGTGCCTAATCCACTGTGCTGCCTAGCTCATTGGAAGAGATTTTAGAATCAAAAAGCCATAAGAAATGGAAGGAATGTTAAAGACTTGTATAATCATCTCATATTACAGATTGAACATATTGAGACCCAGGGTTGGGAAGGTACTTGCCTGAGGTCACAGTTGAGGTTAGAGTTGGGACCAGAATTCATGTTCTACCTTTGTGGTTTCCAAGGACTATGAGAAATGGAGCTATCTATCCAATTGCAGTTTCGAAGAGGATACCCATCCTTACCACTGTGCTATTTTTCTTTGATAGTGTTCATGGATGTGTGTATACAAGCAGATGGATTTTAGGACTCTCTCCTCCTGGTACCTGTATATATATGCTCAGAAAATGCAAAATTGTTTTAATGTAATGGGAGCCAAAGAAAACTTGAAAGCACGTGTTGCTGTCTGACATTACAGGGAAATACTACTTGGGGTTAGTATTGTCTGAAATTATGTCCCTATTCTTTTGTATTAGCACAGATTCAGTTTAAGTCAATTTAAATAGTAACTAGTAGGGCAGCTAGGTAGCACAGTGGATTGGGGTCGGAGTGAGGAAGACTCATCTTCCTGAGTTCAAATTCAGCCTCAGACACTTACTAGCTGTGTGACTCTGGGCAAGTCACTTTGCTTGCCTCAGTTTTTTCATCTGCAAAATGAGCTGGAGAAGGAAATGGAAAACCACTCCAGTATCTCTGTCAAGAAAACCCGAATGTCTTATAAAGAGTTGGACAAAACTGAAAAGACTGAACAGCAACAACAGTAGCTACAAAGCCACATTATATTCTACCTGTGGATACAAAAATGAAATCAGCCCTACTCTCAAGGAGTTTATAATCTAAAAAGGAAGGGAGGTATATATGCAAATAGGTAGGGTATGAGGCAAAATATATCAAGGGTCAAAGGGAAGATCAAGCCCAAGTACTCTACGAAAGTTTGAAGAAGGAGAAATCATTTTCATCTGGGGGAAATCAGGGTGGGTTTCTCAGAGGAGGTACTAGGTGAGGTGAGGTGACCCAGGCCTTGGAAGAAGTGAACAATTTCAGTAGAGGGTGGCCTGTATATGGTGGTAGGAGGGGGCAGGATGTAGTTGGGGAAGAGTGAGTTTGCTTGGAACAAAGACAATGGGAAGGAGAATGAAAAGGAAGGTTGAAAAGGTTGCTTGAGCCAGATTGTGTTGGGCCTTAGATGCCAATTGGCTATGAGAAATTTCTAGAACAGTTGGGTTGAATTTTCTAGAAGGTTCATTTATGCCTTTTAACAGCTTCCCTTTTTTCTTTTCCCTCTTCCCCTTCCCAACTTGGAAAAGGTTGGTAGCTTATGCCTGGTACATAGTAGGTACTTAATAAATGTTGATTATTTACATACTGGAAGGGGAGGACCTTCCTAAATTGCCTCCCACTCAAAAGTGAGGGCAGCTTCTGGCTCTGGGGCTAGGTGGACTATTTATTCCTTGGGATGAATGTTTTTGAATGCATGAGATAAGATAAAATGCATAGGATTACAAAGGAAAAGAATTTTATGAAATATAATTATCTGTCCATCTATCAACAAGTTCTCAGAATCTGGACTAGAGGGTCTCTGATGTTCTAGGACTGGAACCTTAGGGTTCCTTTATTTGTGTTTTACAAGTAGAGAAACAGGCGTTGAGATGACTCCCCTAATGAGTCAGGGGCAGAGTCAGGACTAGAAAGTCTAGGTCTCCTGACTTTCAATGCCAGGCTCTTTTTTCTATGCCATATTCATTACTTGAGTTGCTGGGGTACCGATTTCCAGGTCCTCGAGGTCTGGAGCCAGAAGTGTGTTTTTTGGTTTGATGCCCATACTCAACCCTAGCTGTGGACGTGGGAAGCTGGTGATTTGTTCTGAAGCTTCTGTGGACAAGGAAGGCGTCCTCCTTTATGGGCTGTCTGGGTGGATCCTCTCTGACTGTGGCCTGAACAGTGCCCTCCCATGGTCCACCCACTTGGCAAGGGATCTGTGGCATTACTCCCTGTACCAGACCAGTTTGAGAAAACCCTTGGCTCTCTCATGATTTGTATGACTTATATGACAAGCAAGACTTGGAGGTGATTTTGTTGCATGGAGTGGGAGGTGAAGGGGGGAAAGGAAGGGAGGAAGAGTTTGTCAATCACTTACTATGTGCCAAGCACTCTGCTAAGAGCTTTGCAACTTCTCAATTATCTAGTCCAGTAGCTTTAGGGAAGCTACGTGATGCAGTGGATAGAGCGCCAGGACTAGAGTCAGGAAGTCCTGAGTCCAAATCCAGCCTCAGATATTTACTAGCTGTGTGACCTTGGGCAAGTCATCTAACTCTGTTTACCTCAGTTTCCTCATCTGTAAAATGGACCATAGAAGGAAATATCGAACCACTCCAGTATCTTTGCCAAGAAGTCCCAAATAGGGTCATGAAGAGTTGGACGTGACTGAAATGACTGAACAACAAAGGAGGTTAATCCTGTGTGTGCGTGGTTCCTCTTCAGTTCAGTTCAGCCAATATTTACCCTCTATCTGTGGTGTGACCAGCTTGTCCCTGACTAGACTACACGGGGGGCCAGAGTCATAGAATGTCTCAGTTGGAAGAGACCTCAGATTGCTGAGGTCAACCCTGAGAGGCAGTGTGGTTATGTAGAAAGAGGGCTGGCTCTGTAATTAGAGGACCTGAGTTCAAATCCTGACTCTATTCTGTTTGCCTTAAGCAAATTATATAACTTTCTCAATCAATCCAATGAAGCAGCTGAACTAGATAATCTCTAAGATTTTCTCTAGCTCTCTCCTGATTTTACAGCCAGGGAGACTGAGTCCTGGAAAGAGGAAGGCACTTCCCTAGTCCACTGGGTATCACAGTGGATAGATCACTGGGCCTAGAGTCAGGAAGATCTGAGTTCAAATCCAGTCTCAGACACTAGCTGTGTGACCTTTAGGAAGTAATGTAACTTCTCTCTTTGTCTGAGTCTACTCATCTTTAAAACAGAGATAGCATCCACCTCCCAGGTTGTTGTAAGAATCAAAGGAGATGAAGATGTTTGTAAAGTGCTTAGCACACTATAAGCACCATGTAATTCTTTGCCTTTTTGGAGGGCAACTAGGGTTAAGTAACTTGCCCAAGGTCACACAGCTAGGTTTTTTTTGTTTGTGTGTGTGTTAAGTGTCTGAGGTCGGATCCGAACTCAGGTCCTTCTGACTCCAGGGCTGACACTCTACTCACTGTGCCACCTAGCCGCCCCAGCACCATGTAATTCTTTTGGTCGATTAGGTCCTCCTGATTCCAGGATCAGCACTCTATCCACTGCACCACCTAGCTGCCTTATAGAAATATTAGCTGTGGTGATTGTGACTGTTATTTCCAAAGTCACAGAGCAAGTTATTGGCAGAGGCAAGAGTGGAATCAAGTTCTCTGAACAGAAGTGGCATAAAACATTTGTACTCCTTGAGGAAGTTTGAAAAGTACAACTCTTTCTCCATCCACAGAAACTCAGTGACAATACAAATAGAATTTTGCCCTTTAAAAGAGTAGTTCACCTGGGTTAACGAACAGTCTTGCTAGCTCTGAATTTTTTTTCCAGGCTCAAATTGGAAAGATGATTTCCATTACCATGTGTTGAAATCTATAGAGGGTGTTCAGAATGTTTACACTTATAAAAAGCACCAAGGGTCCCTTGGAGATCTCACCTGGGGCAGCCATCGACTTCCCTTCTCTTTAGTTCCATTTCTGTCCCCTGCTTGTTTGTCCATCACTCTTTTCACAGTGCTGAACACTCCTTGCCCTCGGGGTGCTCCCAATCTAGAGGGTACAGGAGACAGGAGGAACAGACCTAGGCCCTGCCCTCAGGGAGCTGACATATTTACCAAGTGAGCCCTGGCTGCATCTCTATCTGGAGATGTTATTTCAGGGTCCTTCCAGCTCTGGGCTTTCAGGAGCAATGAGAACGAGCAAGTTCTAAATTCTAATGCTCTCTCCAGACACTTACACATACTTACACTTACAAGGGTGATGGGAAGTCGCATAAAGGAAAGCACATCATGGGATGAGGTAGAAGATAGAGTATGGAATTTAGAACTGCAAAGGCCCTTGTCAAGCTCATCGAGCTCTGATCAACGTGTAGAGGGAGAAACTAAGCCTTGAGAAGCTCTAATGGCTCCCCCACTACCCCCAACTGCTTCTAGGCTAAAATACAGACTACTTGGCCCCTCAAACCCTTCCCAATCTTGCTCTAGCCGATAACTGTCCTTCAGAAGCTCTGCTTCCAGCCAGACCAGCCTATTTGTTCTTCCTTAAACAGGACATTCTACATCTGGCCCCTGTACTTTTGTGCAGGTCATTCCCCATGACTGGGATTCACTCCCTCCTCACCTCTGCCTTTGAGTGTAATCTTAAACTTCCTTCAAGACTCAGCTCGGTTGTACCCTCCTACATAAAGTCCATCCCAATCACCTTCAGTTGCTAGTGCCCTCACCCCTAGAAATTACTTTGCATGCATTTTCAGTTTGCTTTTCTATGTTCCTGTAGTTTCCTTCCATAGAATGTGAACTTTGAGGGCAGAGACATTTTTATATTTGTATCTCTAGTGCCTAATGTAGTCTTGGTACTTACTTAATAAATGGATCCAGGGGTTGAGAGCCTGAGGATTGCTCCTTCTAGGTAGACTCGTGTGCTTTTTTTGTCCTCCTTTTGGAATAGTCATCCAAGGAGTTAGGTGGGTCTGTTTCTGTGTCTGGTGGACCCTCTGCTTAATGTAGTAGCAAGACCACTGGAATTGAATGAATGAATGAAGAGATGGGTGAGGTTATACAACCAATTAGTGGCAGAACTGGGAAGAAATAGGGTTCCTGACTTCCCATTGGCAATTGAGTACAGGGAATGGGACTGGAAGAATGAGTAGGAAATGGATAGATGGACAGACAGATAATATTGGCTAGCATTTATATAGTGCTTATCTCATTCTATCCTTGCAATAACCTTAGGAAGCAGGTGACATTATTATTCCTATTTTATAGATGAGGAAACTGAGGCTGAAATAAGTTAAGTGAGTTGCCCAAGGTCACATAGGTAGTAAGTATCTTGAGTCAGGATTCAAACACAAGTCCTCCTGACTCCAGATCCAAGGCTCTATCCACTGAACCACCTAGCTACCTGATTATTATTTATTAAGCACTACTGCTGTAGTGAGTGCTGGGGAAACAATTAGAAGCAAGCAAGTATCCTCAAGAAGCTTACATTCTAATGGGGGAACACATAAAGGGAAGCTAGAGATAGGGAGCATGTGTGGAAGACTGGACCCAGGAGTGATAAGGCAAAAGTTGACCTGTCTGAGTTGAGGGACTCTGGACAGAATCCAAGTCACCAGTGGGGAGGTGATGGTCCAAGTAGAGGTAGCACGGTGTAGATCAATACAGGAAAATAATAATGACCACAACAATATTAGTAATTATAGCAGTTCTTTGTGGGGGGAGGTCCATGATCTCAGTGGTGTGGGTACCTAACCATTCTCTGATGCAGATTACATGCTTGTTGACTGCCTGACTGATCTGCATATCATATTCTCCCTTGTGGATATCTTTCTGCAAATCCCCCTGAGGAGATCTACCCAATGCATTGCAAATCTTTCTCTAGTCCCTAGGGTAGCACTCAGGCTGGCCATCTATCCCTACCCGGGTCTGCTACATCACCAGCTCCTCCTCTGTTTTTGGTCCTACACATGCTTCATTATACCAGTAAGATAACTACAACTCACATTCATATTACACTGTAAGATTTACAAAGACCTTTCCCCCATAACAACCCTGTGATGCATGTTGTGTAGGTGCTAATTCCTTCAATGAGAATCTTAGTGGACTTTAGAGACCATCTAGTCCAATATGCTAATTTTACAGAAGTGGAAACTGAGGCTACAAAGGGGAAAGAGACAAACCTAAAGTCACATAACTAGTAAATATTGTAAGTGGGATTTGAGCCCAGGGATTTTGACTCCAAATCTTAGGGCTCTGTAAAGTCCTTACATATGGATAAGAAAACTCTGTCAAATTATCTGATCCAGTTCTCTCATTTTCAAGAGGGAGAAACTGAGGCCCTGCTTTAAAAGAAGGGAAGCAATTTGCCAAAGGTCACAAGCAATAAATAGCACAGTTCATGGAGTTGGAAGGAAGTTTGGAGTTCACCCAGCCCAACCCTTGCCTTTTACAGGAGAGAACTAACCGTAGGGGTCTTTCCCTCAGGGGGATGGTGGATGAGGTACAAAATAGCTCTTGAAACATTGGGTGGATAGTACTCTCTTTGTGTATCTGCCTGCCCTTGTCCCAAGAGAACCCAAGGAGAGCAAGATGTGAAGGAGGCTCTTCCCAGCCTCAGTCACCCTGGGGAGAGATGAGTCACAATCTTATCTGGTGCCCAGGGTGGCACTTCCTGGTGGCCCCAGTGCCCACTGGCAGAGTGCGGGGGAGTTTGCTGTGTGAATCATGAGCCCTCTGCTAGCATCCACCTGTCCAAGTCCCAACAGGCTGCAAGAATCAGGCGGTGCCAAGCCATCAATGAATAATTGGGTGAATGAGTTATTGCAAGGGAGGCAATATGGTGTGGTAGAAAGAACACTGAGTTGGGAGCTAAGGAGACCTGGGTTCTAAACCCTGACTATGTCACTTACTTGCTCTGTGACATTAGGAAAATCACTTCGCATTTCTCTGCCTTAATTTCTCCCATTTGTAAAATGAGGGATGAGGGGAATGGACTTGGACAGTGGTATCCATCTTAAATAGAAATGGCCGACACCATCCCATAATAGGAATCCCTGTAGACCACATGTTGACTTAGTTTTAAAATGCAGTGTTATCTATGTTTTGTTGTATTTTTATTTTGCTAAATATTTCCCAATTCTGCTTTAATCTGGTTTGGGCTACACTCAGGAGTGTTGCAAGCCCTATGTTTGATACCTCTGTACTAGAGGATCTCCAAGGAGCCTTCCAGCTCTTGGATCCTAGAATCTTGGGAAATGGAGTTTGAGACACCAGAAGTGACCTTCTCTTGCCCATCCCCCTACCCCCTTCCACATTCCGCTCCCATGGGTTCATTGCCTTCTGAGTCTCTAAGAGCCATACTGGGCTTTCTACTATGCCTCCCACTACCAGGCTTTTGTGAGTAAAGTGCATTAAGAACCTTAAAGGACTGTGGACATAGGAGTCAGTGTGATGATAATAAATAAAGGTAGTTATTATTATAATAATAGTCTTGAACCTTTCTGAGCACAGAGGTATGGTTTGTTCTGTATCATTTCTTGTTGGTTTGAGTGTTTGTCTTTTGCTCTCTGCCAGGCCTTAGGTTGTTGTACTCATCTTTGTTGCTTTTTCCTTTCTAGATCTGTATCCTCCGTTACCTTTCCCCCTCCCCTGGCCCCCTCTCTTTACCTGTCATCATCTAGCTCTGGTGCTTCAGGGTCAGGATTGGAGCAAAGTGAGGCCGTCTAGCAATTAACAAGAGAAGGTTTGCTTAGTCCAGGCCATGGAAAGGGTGTTCAGGGAGGACCCACAGGGCTGATTCGGCTGACTACAGCTCCTTTGCCTTTGTCTTCTACGCCAATGTGCTGGGCGAGCCTGAGGGAGGAGTTTCTGACTCTTGACTCACTGACTTTTGTATATAGGACACTGAGAAGTTAACAGTTTAGCCTCATGGGTCAATTAAGTAAATGTTTTCTAATGAAATACTAGCCCAGGCAGTGTGGCTTAGATTTTGCTCCTGCAATATCCCTAATACCTCAAGTTCAGTAAAGGACAGTAAGTTTCCAGAGATTATGTTCAGTGCGAACTCTGACAGCCCTCCCAAGCTGGGAAGGCCTTGAGTGCAGGCCCAGTGACAGACTGTTTCATCTATTCAGGCACAAGCGGACCTTAGCTAAGTGACAGAAGTCTTATTAGTAGAGTATTAGCTTCTGATAGATTTTTTTCCTGACAGTTTTTTTGTTTTTCCATTGTTTCAGTTGGGTCCAACTCTTCATGACCCCATTTGGGGTTTTTCTTGGCAAAGTTACTGGAGTTGTTTGCCCTATCCTTCAGCTCATTTTACAGATGAGGAAACTGAGGCAAATAGGGTTAAGTGACTTGCCCAAGGTCACATAACTAATAAGTGTATCTGAGGCTGGATTTGAACTCTAAAGAAAGGAGTCTTCCTGACACCAGTCCTAGTATTCTCCAATGGACCACCCAGCCGCCCATTTTTGGCAATTAAAAAAAAAAACTGTCATAGATCTGTAAGAAACTTCAGAGGTCAAATTCTCCATTTTGCCAATGAAGAAACTGAGGCCAGGGAATTTTAATGTCTCACTGTAGTATCAGAGGCAGAATTTGAACTCAGGTCCATTGACTCAAGAGCTAGTTTTTCCCCCTGTATGGTAATTGCCTTTCACTGAGGAATGGAAGGCTAAGTCACAGCTCTTTAGAAGTAGAGGCAGTGGAAATATAATCATGTTTGGAGTGAGAGGACCTGGTCGGGAAAGTGAGCTCATTTTGTTGAAGATGACCATGATCCCATCTCTACATCTTTACATCTGTGATTTCCCTCTGTACCAAGCACAAGACCTTGCTTGTCCCAGCCACTGGGGAAATATTTGTATATCAATTGACTGTGACTAGCTCAAAGTCATAAAACTAACCAATCACAGAAGCCCCATCACCTGACTGCCCCGAGACCTTGAGAAAACCCAGAAGCTGCTGGGGATTTCTCTGACTGAGCAGAGACCCTAAAAGAAACTAGCAGCTTTCTGTGTCACTGTATTTTTTGGCTGTCCTCGTGTTTGATTTCATCGATGAAGGGAACGCCAGTATGATGATTCCTCCCACTCAGGCAGATCGGCCACCCATCTGTAACTTAAGAGTCTAAGAGATTTGCCTAGGCAACTGAGGGATTCCCAGGATCACATAGTACATGCTGGGGGCAAAATCTGAACCTGGGTTTTCTTGACTCCCAGGCTGGCTGTCTATATACACTGCCCCTTGCATAGTAAGGTAAAATAGTGGAGGCAAAAGAATGCAGGACCACTGGCAGAAGAGGACAGAGGGGGCACATTGTCCCAGGAAGATTTCATTTTCCCATGGATACTTATGAGCACAGCTGTCCTTAGGGCCACTTACCTTTCTTGGGTCTTCCACTGATGCCAGGATACTTAAGGAACACAACATACTTAAGGACAGTCCTGCTGATGGGTTCTTGGAGAACCAAATGATTGCTTCAGGTTGCTAAGAGATTCATTGGATATGAGGAGAGCTCAGGGAAGGGGAGGTTGTGCCCATGGCTAGGCTTCATTGCCCCAGCATTATCCTTCCTATGATCATTTCTGTGCCCTCCTGGTGTTTCTCCTTCTGAGAATGGTACTGATGTCCTTGAGGTGTGTGTGTGCTTCTGTGTCTGATGGAGGCAGACTAGTGTAGTAGAAAGATGATTTGGACTTGAAAATCAGAAGACCTGGGTTTGAATCTTACCATCTGCTGTATTGGAGGAAATTTCCTCATGCTGTTGAATCCAAAGTCTGGATAGAAAAAAAGAATGTCAGATTTGGAGTAGACTAAAGACTTGGTTTAAACTTGATTTCGAAGCAGCTAGGTGGTACAGTGAATAGAGTTGGGCTTAGAGTCAGGAAGACCCAAGTTCAAATCCAGTCACAGACATTTACTAGCTGTGTGACCCTGGGCAAGTCACTTAACCTCTGTTTGCCTTAATCCACTGGAGAAAGAAATGGCAAACCCCTCCAGAATCTTTGCTAAGAAAAGCTCATAGACAGTATTGGCACGCTGTGGTTCACTGGGACATGATGTTAGACATGACTGAACAACAATGAAGACTTGCTAGATATGGGACGTAGGATAAGTCAGTCTCTCTGGACCTCAGTTTCTTCATCTGTAGAATGAGGAGGTTGGGCTAACTATTTAATCTCCTGGTCTCTTGTAGCTCTCCTGCTCTGTGCTGGTTTTCAGTGCTGCCCTGGAGCAGCTACTTTGGCATGGTTGGCGTCTGTGCATGTGTGTATGCATGTACAAGGGGTGATGGCCAGAGCCCCTGCACTCTGGAATTCTATGCTCTGGGGCCCTTCTTTCCACTTAGGGACGGCCGTCAAGTTTCCCTGATACTTTGTCGTTTCTGTTGCCTCGGATCCTATTCGGTACCCTATGTGCTAGGTAGGAAAGACAGAATGATGGAATGGATAGAGAGCTGGCCTCTGAGCTGGCACCTCTTGTGTTTGGGTCTTGCTGTTGGCACATATTTGCTCTATGAACCTGGCCGGGCAATTTATTTAACTTATCACTAAGAGGTAGCATTTTTAGAGTGCTTTAAAGATTTTTAAAAAGTACTTTACATATGTTCTCTCATTTGGTCCTCATAATAACCCTGTGAAGTAGGTGTTATTATTACTATCCCCATTTTAAAGATAAAAAAACATTCTGAGAGTGGCCATATGACTTGCCTGGGATCAACACAGCTAATATCAATACAGTCTGAGGCAGAATTCAAACTCATATCTTCCTGATTTCAAGTCAGGCACTCTAGACAAATCTCAGTGCTCTTGGCCAGTGATGTCAAACTCAGAAATGGGAGCCACTTCTAGGTGGTGCAGTGAATAGAGCACCGGCGTTGGGGTCAGGAGGACCTGAGCCCAAATCCGGCCTCAGACACTTAACACCAAAAAACTAGCCGTGAGACCTTGAGCAAGTCACTTAACCTCAATTGCCCTACCTTCCCCCATCCAAAAAGCAAAAAAAAAAAAAAAAAAGCCAAAGAAAAAGAAATGGGAGCTTCTAAGTTCACATAAGGTCCCTGGGGGCTGCATATTGGCTAAGATAACCACATGTTAATGTTATGTTTGTTTTATTGTATTTTTATTTATTTTTTTAAAGTATTTCCCAATTCAGTTTGGATATGGATGGGACTCTTGGGAATATAGTGGAGAAGGGACTGACTAGCTAGGGAGCAATCAGAAAAGCCCATGTAGCAGATAAGTGAGCTGAGATCTTAAGGAAATTGGAGATTATAAGAAATGGAGGTGAAGAAGGCATTCTGGACTTGGGGGTGGCCTGTGCAAAGCCACAGAGATGAGGGAACTGGAATGTCATGTCAAAGGTCAGTTTGT
This sequence comes from Gymnobelideus leadbeateri, assembly GCA_011680675.1. Classification (NCBI taxonomy): domain Eukaryota; kingdom Metazoa; phylum Chordata; class Mammalia; order Diprotodontia; family Petauridae; genus Gymnobelideus; species Gymnobelideus leadbeateri. The sequence continues at coordinate 354,794 of WOXC01008873.1, read as the reverse complement.
CTGGTCAATGGAGCATGTGAGAGCTATTAATATATAATGAAGCTACAAAGGAAGACGAATCAATTGTCAGACAGAACAGTATCTAATTGATACTAGAGATAATGGGGAGCCATTGAAGTTTCATTAGTAGGGGAGTGATGGTCAGATCTGTGCTTAAAAAGAATCATCTTAGCAGCTGAGTGGAGGATGGACTGGAGAGGAAGTGACTTAAGGCAGGGATGCCAATTGTGTGGCCATTGCTAAAGTCTGGAGGAGATCTGAATGGATCTGAATGAGAATGGTGGCTGGGTGAGTGGAGAGAAGGGGAGGGTTGAAGGATCAAGGATAACACTGGTATTGCTAACTTGGGTGACTTTAGAAGATGGTGATTACCCTCTCCTCTCCAGCAATAGGGAAGGGCTTTTGGAAAGGGTCAGCTCTTGTTAATATCCCAGTTGCTTATCTACTTTATGACTTCTCAGGAGTGAATTTTAAAATCTCTGACTTTCTTCTCTGCCACTCCTACTTCAACTCTCAGATTGGCCTGGCGGATTTTCCCTAGACCCACCTGGTATGAACTCAAAAAGAGGCAGTCTCATTTTACCATCAGAACAAGGGAGTTGGGTTCCAGAGGTGAAAGGGACCTCAGGGGCGATCTAGCCCAATCCCTGCAGGGAAGGGTAGTTATATGAGGGCACTAGCTCTCTTATCTAAACTTTATATCTGCCTCAAAACCCATTCCTAAGCACAAAAGTCTTTCTACAGCATTCCTGATAAGTGGTCTCTGTGCAAGATGCCCCTATAATGGGGAACTCACTACTTTCCATCTGATGGAGGCAGCTAGTGGCTCAGTGGACAGAGCTCTGACTTCCCTGGCCCAGTGCCTGGCACATCGGAGGTCCTATAAAAATGCCTATTCCCTTTCCAAATCAGCTCATTCTCCCTTCAGGCAGCTGTGATTTATAAGGAAGCTCTCTTTGCATTGAGTTGAAATCTGCCGATCTCAGCAATGTTTCCCCATCCTAATTCTTCCATATTTGAAGCCGGCAGTCATATCTACTCCAAATCTTCTCTTCATCAGGCTAACAGCCTTAGTTGTTTGAGATGGATAGTTTTGAGTCCCCTCATCATTCTAGTTGTCCTCTGGACACAATTCAGCTGCTCGGTGTTTCTACCTCCCCAGTATGATAAGATGGAAAGAATCCTGTCTATGGAAGTCTGGTTTCCTATCCTAGCTCAGCCAGCAGTGACCCGTATAACTTTGAGGAAGTTGCAGTCTGTCTATACCTCAATTTCCTTTTTTTTCTTTCTTAATTTATTTATTTTTAGTTTACAACATTCATTTCCACAAGTTACAAATTTTCTCCCCTTCTTTCCCCTACCCCCCACCCCAAAATAGTGATTCTACTGAATACCCCTTCCTCAATATGCTCTCCCTTATATCCTCCCCCACTCTGCCTCTGACTTACTCATAGGGCAAGATGGATTTCTATACCCCAGTGTCTGTATATCTTATTTCCTAGTTAGCATGTAAAAAAAAATTAAAAAAAATATATACACAAATATATAAATACATATACATATACATATACATACACATACACATACACACATACATTTTAACATATGATTTTAAAACTTTGATTTCCAGATTCTTTTCCTTCGCTGGTCACCCACCCCTCTGGGAGGAAAAGCAATTCAATATAGGTTATACATGTGTAGTTATGCAAAACATTTCCATAGTAGCTATATTGTGAAAAAATGACTACATTTCCCTCCCACCTATCCCACTCCCCACTTATTTTATTTTCTACTTTGATCCTGTCCCTTTTCAAAAGTGTGTACTTCTAACTACCCTCCTCCCCAATCTGCCCTCCCTTATATCATCCCCCCTCTTATGCCCTTCCCCCCTACTTTCCTGTAGGATAAGATACCCAATTTAGTGTGTATGTTATTTCCTCCTTAAGTCAAATTCAATGAGAGTAAAGTTGACCCATTCCCTCTTGACTTCTTGTTCTTCCCCTCCATTGTAACAGTTTTCTCTTGCCTCTTTTATATGAGGTAATTTACCCTATTTTATCTCTCCCTATCTCCTCTCATCTCTTAATTTTATTTTTTAGAAATCATCCCTTCCTATTCAACCGATCCTGTGCCTTCTGTCTATGTATATATGTACACATATATACATAGACTCACATATGTATTTATATACACATATATCCTCCTATGTAAACATATATGTATATATTCCCACATATATATTCCCATCAACTGTCCTCATACTGAGAAAAGTCTCATGAGTTACAATGATCATTTTACCAAGTAGGAATGTAAATAGTTCAATTTAAATAAGTTCCTTATGATTTCTTTTCCCTGTTTACCTTCTCATGCTTCTCTTGCTTCTTGTATTTGAAAGTCAAATTTTCTATTCAACTTTTGTTTGAATCTATTTTTTGAGTCTATTTCTAAAGATGTTACTTTCTTCAGTCAGGTTGTTGTCTCTCGTTTCATGATTTTCTTGCATCATTCTCATTTCTCTTCCCAGTTTTTCCTCCACTTCTCTTACTTGATTTTCAGAGGGCAATTGGGGTTAAGTAACTTGCCCAAGGTCACATGGCTAGGTTTTTGTTTGTGCAACACGTGTTAAGTGTCTGAGGCTGGATCCGAACTCAGGTCCTTCTGACTCCAGGGCCAACGCTCTACTCACTGTGCCACCTAGCTGCCCCTCTTACTTGATTTTCAAAATCCTTCTTGAGCTCCTCCATGGCCTGTAACTAGTTCATATTTTTCTTGGAAGCTTTTGATGCAGGAGTTCTGACTTTGTTGTCTTCCTCCCATTCCATGATTTGATCCTTTTTGTCCCCAAAAAGGATTCTGTGGTCTGTTTGTACTTCCTCTGCTTGATCATGTTCCCAGTCAATTACTTGACTTTTGAGCTCTTTGACACAGTAGAATTCTGCTTACAGAGAGAAGAGCTTTGTCCTAATCACTGGGATTTTAGAAAATGTCAGAGGTCTGAGGAGGGTGCCCTTTCTATAGACACCACACTGGCAAACTGGCATTTCTCACCTGAGAACCACCACCCAAGAAAACAACCTAGATCCAAGCAGGTCAAAGCAAGAGAGATCACTCTCTAAATGGTCGCTGGTTCCCCCCAAGATCTGCAGGCCAGGAACTCCTGAGGCAGCCATGGAGCAGTCGCTGCAGCCACAGTGCTTCCACCACCTCTCTAGCCAGGGGCAGGGGCTGGACTGTGCCCTTCCTTTCCAACAGAGTTTCCCACTGACCTTTTACTTTCTTTTTGGTGTTTATGGGTTGAAAAGTCTAGAAACTACCACAGCTACTGGTGATTTACCCTCCTGAAGTTCCTGCCGCCACTGGTTGGGACTGCCTGGGGGCCAAGACTGCTCAGCTTACTCAGGACTGTGCTCCTGTGCTCGGCTCCCAGAATGCTGCGATGAGCCCTGCCTGCCAGCTAGCCTGCCTTCAGCAGGAGATTTTTTTCTCCTTGTCATTTTGTGGGTTCTGTAGCTCTGAAATTTGTTTAGAATCATATTTTATAGGTATTTGAGGTGGTTATAGGGGGAGGTCATGGAATTTCCTGCTTCTACTCTGACATCTTGGCTCAGCCCCCCCCATTTCTTTTTAAAAAACATTTTAATTCATTTATTTACTTTTAGTTTGCCACATTCAGTTCCACAATCCCTTGAGCTCCAAATTTCTCCCTCTTCCTCTCCCCCCCCCGCCCATGGCAGCATGCAATCCAGTATAGGTTCTATAAATACCTTCACAATAAACATTAGTCAAGTTGTAAAGAAGAATTATAACCAATAAGAATGAGAAAAAAGGAATGAAACAAAACAAAAAACAAATGAGAGAGAACAAGTAGTTTGCTTCAATCTGCATTCAGACTCTGTAGTTCTTTCTCTGTATGTGCATATCTCTTTCCATCATGAGTCTTATAACCTAGGTTATAAGAGTCACCTTATAACCTTGCATTATTGAGAGGAGCTCTGTATATCAAAGTTAGTCGTCACACATACGTTATGTCTGTGGTTGTGTACAGAGTCCTCCCGGTTCTGCTCTCCTTACTCAGCATCAGTTTATATAAGTCTCTCCAGGTTATTATGAAGTCCTTCTACATCTCAATTTCTTCAACTGTAAAACATAAGGGTTTGATTATAAGGCCTCTAACATCCCTTTCAGCTCCAAATCTTTAATCTTATGATGCTAGAGGCACGTGGAATCAGAAAGACCTGAGTTCAAATTCAATGTCAGATACTTGCTAGCTTTGTGACCCTGGGCAAGTCATTAACCTCTGCCTGCCTCAGTTATCTAAACTATAAAATGGGGGTAATAATAGCACCTTCCTCCTAGGATTGTTGTGAAGATCAAATGAGATAAGTATTTGTAAAGTGCCTGGCACATAGTAGATGCTTAATAAATATTTGCTTCCTTCCTTCTCTCAAATATTACCCCCAGAATGGAACATAGCATTCCAGATGTAGTCTAATCAGGGTAGAGTGCAATGAAATCATCACTTCCTTGCCCTCTACACACTGTGCTTCTATTAATGGGACCTTAGGCACCATTAGCTTTTTGGGCTGTTAAATTATTGATTCATGTCCCCCAAAAGGCCTGGATCCTTCTCACTTGAATGACACTGACATTTCCCCAAACCTGTAATTGTGACATTGGGTTCAGGTTAGAATAGAGATTTCTAAACTCCCGACTAGCTTTGATTATGTTATTTGGTAATAATGCTGGATCAGTAGATAGGGGTCTGATTATTAGAAGGCTTTGAAAGATACCTTTAATGTGGGTCATTGTTTTTCTATTATCCTGGAGAAATGGAAGGAGGAAGAGCAAACTAACAGTCAGAGTGGGTTGGGAATGATGAGAAAAATGAATGGCTCTGTTGAAGGCTGAGCACACAGTAGGCACTTAGTAAAATGGAATTGTATCTCTAAATTTTCAGACATATGACTATCTTGTGGAGTAGTGAATTTCCCATCACTGGAAGTACTGAAGCAAAGAGGTGTTATTCAGTAGACCCTTGCAGTGGGAGGAGGCTTAGACAAGAGACCTGTGATGACTCCTTTAAGATTTTTCTGATTCTCTGAGATAGATGTAATCAGCAGAGGGAGGCCCTGGGTGCTGTCTGAGTCTGACATTCCCCTTGTCTTTCCCTGGGTATTGAAGGACCTTGGGTGAGATGTTCTGATTGAGTCACTGTTTATCTATCAGTTCATTTAATTAAAAGCCAGGGGCTGGTTTGTAGGCAGGAATTAAGGTCTGTGTGTAAATATTTTCCCCTTGGAGTCATAACTCTTGGAAAACTGGAAGGCAGCAATAGTACATCGACCCTCGTCTGCTGTCTTATCTGGTCTCCCAGCTGAGACAGAATTCTCTTGGAATGATCCTGGCCCCTCCATTGTATGGGGACTGATTAATGGCAGGACAGTGGGGGCCGGGAGGAATGCCGTTAGTATTTGAAGGCCATTTACCCAGGCTTCCTTGCCTATCTCCCAAATCAGCCACTCCTACCTCCCTTGACCTTGAAATTATAATAAATACATTTCCTTAGTTTATTAAAAAATGTAAATGTCTTGTATTTTAATAATGGAATATGGAACTACCTTCCATAATATTGTGCTGAGAGGAAGCTTGGTCTGATGGAAAGAATGTGGGATTGAGAATCCAGAGATGAGGGCTTGGATCTTTCACTGAGTTGCTTGTAACATTGAGCAAGTTAGCTCACCTCACTAAGCCTCAGTTCTCTTATCTGTGTGGTTGAGAGGATTGGCCTAGATGGTAAAGACATTTGACATTCTATGTTCTGTGTTCTAAGGTTCTGATGCTCTACGTTCTATGATGTTTTAAAAAATTATTTGTTTTTAGTTTTCAACATTCACTTCCATAAGATTTTGAGTTCTAAATTTTCTCCCCCACAACTGCGTGCAATCTGATATAGGCTCTACATGTACAACCATATTAAACATTTCCACAATACCCAGGTTTTAAGGAAGAGTTAGACTGATAGGAAAAAACCATAAGAAAGAAGAAACAAAAACAACAAAAAAAGAGCAAATAGTCTGCTTTAATCTGCGTTCAGACTCCATAGTTCTTTCTCTGGATGTGGATTGCATTTTCTGTCATGAATCTTGTGGAACTGTTAGATGCTTGTACTGCTGAGAAGAGCTAAGTCTATCAAAGTTGGTCAGCACACAATGTTGCTGTTACTGTGTATAGTATTCTCTTGGTTCACTCCCCATTTTCACATCCCTACTCTTTCATGATTTCTTTGACCCTTCAGACCTGCCCTCTCTGTTCACTATAATCTGATTTCAGCCTGATAAGTGCGTTTGGGTGAAGGTGAAGGGAGCCTGAAGGTCTGGTGTGATTGTCCTATCTCCCTGGCAGTCAGGCAGTCCTTTAGTTAAACAAATGCAGTCCAGTAGGGATGTACTTTGCTGAACACCAATTGAATGTTTTTAGCCTTGCTGTGCTCTGCTGTGGGTGGGATGGGGTAGGGGACTAGACTTGGAGAGGAGCTGGGTGAGGTGTGACCTTGGGGAACTCACACTGCCCTGGGAGAGACAGGACATATGCACAGGTTTTGCCAGTGAAAAGCAGAGGAATCATGTAGTCATGGGTGAGATGAGGTCTAAGGGCTATAGAAATCCAGAGTATGGAGAAATGGGTTTGGCCAGGGACAATGGGAAAGATTTGAATAAGGTAGAATGGATGCAGCGTCTGGAAGAATAGGAAGGGTTTGAAAGAAGGGGGTAGAAGTCAGAACAATGGAGAATAGCAGACCTAAAGCCTCCCCCAAATAGGACAGAAATAGGGACTTGGTGAGATCTTCTGTTGAAGTCTTCAGTAGCCTTATTTCTGTGCCCAACAGTCAACCGTGAACTCATTCTGAAGGCCAGTATGAACAAACAACTTGTGGTGCACAGCAACATGGAGAGAAATGTTGGTGTCCTGCGGCTCTATCCTGGGATTACTGCGGCCATGGTAGGCACAGGCACTGGGGCTTGGGAGGGTGCCTGGGATGATCAAGTTAAACCTCATTGAAATGGATGTTATTATTGCTCTGCCTTCTTTTAAGCAAGAAGAATAATCAGACTATAGGATGTCAAGAGGATGCCAGGAATATTGGATTGAGAGTTCAAAATGCACCGCAGTCAATCTCACATTGTCTTTGTGACTTGTCAGTGTCCCAAAGCTCTCTTAACATCATAACTTGTAGAACAATCGCCATCTACATTGGTGTTGGGCATTTCTTCACTGGGAGTTCTCTACACTGATGAAAACAAGAGTTTTAGTTAAAAAAAAGTCAGAGTTGGAAGAGACTTTAGAATCATGGTCTACCCTTATTGAATCTCTACCTCCTTCCTCACTAGGTCTGTTCCAAACCTTTTCTTAATAGTTTAGAATAAAAGGCACCAGTCATGTAATTTGTCTTGGCCTTGGTTGATAAAAACGAGGGGGCTGGTCTTGCTGACTTCTGAGGTACTTTCCAGCACATTTATGATCTTGTGAACTATGCTGACCTTTCTCCAACCCACACTTAAATAGATGCTCCTGCTGCCCGAAAAAGATGCAGAGCACCTGATCCAAACTCCCTTCTCCATCATCCTCCTCCATCCTCTTTCTCCATCTTCTCTTGTCCTTTGGCTATAGAAGAAGTGGTATCCTACCTCCTTATTTGGGCTGATCTCACTATCCTTTCCCCAGGTCTTGTTCTTTTCTTTGCCAATCTCAGTCACCCCTATAACTTCAGCTGCTTCCTCTGGACCAATGCTGTCTCATCTCTGTTTCCACTCCCAGTTTCTTGTCTGGGCTCTAGACCTTCATCCCTATCTGTCTACAGGACAGCTTCACCTGGATGTCCCACGAATACCTCGAATGTCCCTCTAAAGCTGCTTTTCCTCTGATGGCAAACGTTACTTCTATTTGTGGTCCTTCCTTTCACACAGGTTCCCATGTTTGTTACTCTGAGGTTGTTGTTGTTGAATTGTTTCAGTCATGTCTGACTCTTTGTGACCCCATTTGGAGTTTTGTTGGCAAAGAGACTGGAGTGGTTTGCCATTTCCTTCTCCAACTCATTTTATAGATGAGGAAACTGAGGCAATCAGAGTTCAGTGACTTGCCTATAGTCACACAGCTAATGAGTATCAGAGGTCAGATTTGAACTCAGGTCCTTTATACTCAAGGCCAGCACTCTTCATTGTGCCATTTAGCTGTCCAAACTCTGAGGTCACCTTTGACTCTTTTCTTTACCTCATCTTTCCCATCAATGTCCAAGACCCTTGAGTTATATCTCTTTAGTTTTTCTCAAATTCACACCCTTCCCTCCATTTCCTCTGCCATCACCCTAACAAAATCTCTTGTTACCACCTACTTAGACTACTGTGATCATTTTCTTAAATGTCTTTCCACCACTGTTTTCTCCCCCCTTCCAATCCATCCTTCTTGCTACTGTCAGAATGATATTTCTTACACATAAACTGGTCATATCACTCTTGTTCAAATCTCCAGTGGCTCCCTATTGCCTACTGAGTAAAATTTATACTCCTCTGTACAGCATTCGAGGCTTTGCATCTGACACCAGCTTCCCTTTCCAACCTTGTGTCATATTACATCCTTCCGTACACCCTTGTGTTTCAGCCAAACTGTACTATTTTCTTTGTTGCAAGGAGACAGTGTGCTCTCCTGCTCTTGCACCTTTGGTCTTGTTATTCTCTATACCTGGAATGTCCTCAATCCCTATTTGCCCATTGAATTACAACTCATTCTTGTAGACGAATTCAAGTGCTGCCTCTTCTAGGAAATCTTCCTTGATTCCCCTGACTGGTAGTTCACTTCCTCAGTCCTCACATTCTCTCTGGCATTTACTACAGGATATTGGACGTTGGGGTAATCTGTGGTTGTATCTTATCTTTACACCAGACTATAAGCTCCCTGAGGGCATGGACCATGTCTTTTCAAAATGTTAAATGAACGAAAAGTATTTACTAAGCACTTATGTATCAAGTACTGGGGATATAAAGAGGAAAAGTGAGGCACTCTCTACTCTCAAGGAATTCATCCTCTAGTTGGGAGAGACAACATATTTTTTAAAAGTTCAGTTGCAGGGGCAGCTAGGTGGCACAGTGTATAGAGCACTGACCCTGGACTCAGGAGGAGCTGAGTTCAAATCCAGCCTCAGACACTTGACACACTTACTAGCTGTGTGACCTTGCGCAAGTCACTCAACCCCAATTGCCTTGCCTTTCCCCCCTCCAAAAAAAAAAGATTAAAAAAAAAGTTCAGTTGTAGGGCAGATGGATGTGGGACAGATGCCTGGACGACCTTAGGAAGAAGTGGCTGGTCAAGTGGCAAGGCCTTATCTTTCTCCATCTGATCTGAAGCAGTAGAATTGTTGACTCTTATCTCCTTTAGACTGTGAAGAAGCCTGGGTGAAAGGGGAGGGTAATGGGGGAAGGGCAACCTTGCACCTAGCTATCTTGGATGGGTTTTGGGAGACCTGGACCATGGAGGGGGGTGAGAGGAGAAAAGGATGCTCCTAGGTGTGATTTTTTTTTTTGTTTGTTTACATTATCTTCATTTCTAAATATATCCCTTCCCTTCACCTACCCAGCAAGCTGTCCTGTGTAACAAGGACTAAAAAAGAAAAGACTGGGGGGAGGAGAGGCAAAATACCCCTCAGCAAAACTAACCAATACATTCATCAAATCTGACAGTATATACAATGTTCTCCTCCAATAATCGTCAATTTCTACAAAGAAGGGAGGACGGTTCATTCTCTCAACTCCTCTCTAGGGCCAAACTTGCAGCCACTTCCCAGAACAGATGATTAATAAGTAAGTACAGAGTGAATGAACAGGTCATAGAATGGAAGGGACCTTAGAGCCAGTGCAATCCAGCTTCCTCACATGACAGAAGGGGATATTGAGACTGAGATGGGGTAGTGACTTGGTTACATGGTAAGTTAGGGGCTGAACTGGGAATCATAATCACAACATGTCAGGTCCCATACCCTCATTTTGCAGATGGAAAAACTGAGTCCTAAAAAGGAAAAGGGACTTTCCCATGGTCACAGAGTGAGTTGGTGGTAGAGCCAGAGTTAGAATTTATACATTTTAAGCTAATTAATTTGTAGGCTTATTAGCTTTCAGTAACACCTGGAAAACAAAATTTAAAAATTCAGACTGGGGTGAGACAAGGAAAGGCAAGATTGTTTTTTTACTTTACCAAAGGAATCACCATTTGGTTTATTTAATAGAATATCTCCCTGGTGCATTTAAATTAAAGCTAAATTACAAAAAACTGATTTATGCAGAACTTTTAGGGAGTTAGATAAAGCTTGATAAGTATGTATTGCCAAATCTCCCTGAAATAAAATGATTTGTGAGTCCTAATAATGATTCAAACTTAGTCTGAAATAACATAATTCCATGCCAACAGAAAGCTTTTAAACCCTAGGAACAGGGAATTGGGTATATCTATCCTTCTGGGCCTTGGTGCAGGATTTCAATGACTACTTTCAAGATTAATTAGGATATCCTCTTCCCTAACTAAAGTATATTCCTGTAAGTGATAACTAGTTGCAAAGTGATCTTAGGCAAGTCAATGCTATGTCTAGGCTTAGATTTATATAAAAGGCAGAGGAACAGTGGACAGACTTTGGAGTCAGAGGATTGTTATTATGTGACCTTGGGCAAGTCACTTAACCTCTCTGGGCCTCAGTTTCCCTAACTGTAAAATAAGAGGTGTGGACTAGAGGCCCCTCTCACCTCTAGCCTACGAGTTACTTATTGTTAAATATCCCTAATCAGAGGGCGTGTGACCACTTGTGAGGAGTTGTGCAGAGCCGGTTCTTCTTTGGCCAAAGAGCTGGACTAGATACCTTCCAAGATTCCTTCTTGAACCAGTATTTTAAGATTCTGTGATTCTCTCTCTTTGATCCCAAAAATCACACACAGACCGCCATGTGAATTAGATCTTCTAATACAAACACACATCTGACTTCAGATGTATCCCTCACACTTGTTAAAATGTGAGGGGAACATGATGCAGGAAGTTTGTAGCTCATTCAAAACAGTACAGGGAGTACCTAAAGTCTGGATACATCGGAAATCTCATTAACTATGCATATTTTCAAGAAATGGAATGAATGAAATTTTCAACAACATTTTATTTAATTAACATAAATTTTAGCCTTGATAATTTCATATGGAATAAAAGCTTTTATTAGCTATTGGGGACTATTTTCCATATTAATGAGATTAATTTAATTAATTACTGAGATTTCCTATGTGTCTCCTATGTCTTCCTATGAAATCTCATTTATGCTAATTAAATAAAATGTTGAAAATTTCATTTAATTTCTTGAAAATATGCATAGTTAATGAGATTTCTTATGTGTCGAGACTTTAGGGACACCCTCTAGATAAGGGATTAGTACAGTAACATTCTATGCAGTGACTCTATCAAGTAATCACACTGAAGTCATGAATACATTGAAGTATTGCATTGGGGGAATCCAGGAACCAGAGGCAGAAAGCATTTAGGTGGAGATCAGTGGAGTAAGAAATGCTTTAATTTCCCTGGGCCTCAGTTTCTTCAATTGTAAAACGAGGGGGATGAAATAGCTGGCCTCTGAAGTCCTGTCTAGCTCCAGAACTATGATCCCATTTACATGGCCTGGTTTGGCAGCATGATATTTGTTAGTTTCTCTCTCATTCTTTCTTTCTCTCTCTCTCTCTCTCTTATTCTCTGTCTGTCTGTCTCTCTTATTCTCTCTCTCTGTTTCTCCAAAAGCAAAGCAGCTAAAAATTTCTTGCTTTGCCTTAAGTATAATTTCATCTTTCAAAAAGTAGAGATGAACAGAAGTTCATCTAGAGAGAACTCTTGGACATGATTCTTATCAAGAAAGAGCTAGACTTTGAGGTAGAAATGATGGGAACTTTGTAGGGGAGGAACATATTGATTCCATATGATAATTTATGATTAAGAAAGAAATGAAAGCTAGGCCTATGCTGACATGTACAATAGACTTTTGAAGAATAGATTTCAAAGAGTTCAGAGACAAGACTAGAGGGAGAAGTCTCTTCCTGGAGAATGTATTAAAGACAACAGACAGCCCCTTGAGATTTGTTCATTTGTGCAGAAATGATATTACCAGAAGGAAATTTAAAAATGTTGCCAGTAATTATGCAGTGTTGGGCAAGAAGCTGAAAACCATAAGAGCACAGGTTATGTTTTTTTAACTACTGTCCACTAAAGAAAAGAGCTGGAGGAGAGAAAAATTAATTAGGGAAGTGAACAGCTGGCTTAGAACATGATGGCTGGTAATGGGATTTGGATTTCTGGATCATAGCATAAAACATATGGATGACAATTTCCTGGCCAGAGATGGAGTAAACCTAGCAAAGATTGGTAAGAGTGTGTTTGTCAGATGATTTGCAAATTTAACTAAGGACTTTCAAACTATGAGGGATGGGGGAGGGAGAGAAAACTGCCTATGTTTATCTTCCACATTAGACACCAAAGAGAATAGGTACAATAAAAGCAAAAGAATAGTAGTTGAGACACCCAGAAGTTCACAGGAGACAAAATCCAAGAAAGGAACCAGGAAGAAAACCCATAGTCTCAAATATAATGCCTAGAGTTTAGATAACAAGCAAGAACAAGGTTCTAAAGGACCAGAGAGGGAGATGTGACCTCATAGGTATTCACTGGAACTGTCAACAGGCAAGAGCTAAATTTAGTAATGATAAATTTGCATTTTGTTACAAAAAACTCTATTTCAAAACCACATTATGGGGAAGACAGGATAGTTTTTGTGAAAAGGATCTGAGGAATTTATGGGACATATGACTTATGAGTCAGCAATGTGATAGGGAAGCCATAAAACCTGATGCAACCTTGGGCTACATTAAGAGAGGCATGGCTTCTAGGAATACGGAGATGACAATGCCACTCTGCTCTTGTGAGGTCCTATCTGGAATGTTGTATTCAGCTCTGGTCATTACAGTTTATGAAAGACTTTGATAAACTGGGTAGTATCCAGAAGAGGTCAATCAGAGACTTAATCTGGGACTAAGGGAGGTTTAGCCTAAAGAAGAGGAGACATGGGTGGGACATGGTATCTCTACTCAATGTTTTTTCTTTTAAAAAAAATTAATTTTTCCAATGAATAATAATCCATTTTTTCTCTTCCTCCCACAATTCAAGAAGAAAAGAAAAATGCATGTAGCAAACGTGTAATCAAGCAAAATGAATTCTTGCTTTTGTTGTATCCAAAAGACATATGTCTCAGTCTTCACCCCGAGATCCCCTGTCTGTCAGGAGAGCTTGCCTGTCCGCATACTCCATCACTGATCTTCTGGAATCTTGGCTGCTGATTGTGTTGTCCTGAGTTCTTGAGTCCTTTACAGTTATTTGTCTTTAAAATGCTTGTTCATTTAATTTGTATAGGTAGCCCTCAGGGTACTTCCTCTGCCGATGAAGACTGGCACCTTCTCTGTAGGGTAGAGCCAGAGAGAGCTTCCTAGAACACTGAGAAACCAAGTCCCTTGCCATATCACACTGCCAATGTGTGTCACGTGCAGAACTTGAGCCCAGGTCTTTTTCTTTCTAGGGAGAATTCTGTTTGGATCATAACAGAACCAAAAAAGGCAAATAGTGAATTGAAACCCTAGATAAGTAAGGGGACAAAAGAGAACAAATTCTATCGACAAGGCTAAGTTTTGGGGCTCTGAAAGAACCGGTAGGTGTAGTTGCTTGGCAATTGACATTGATCTTTGAAAGACTGTATAGAAAGGAGCAGGTGTCATAGGAATGAAGAAGTATATGTGAGATAATTTCCCCAAAAGAAAGGGAGAACATTGAGTAAGCTAATTATACCAAGTACGTTTGGCTTCAAGTCTTGGCAAAATTCTAGAACTAATTTTTTTTTTTAAAGCAATTGGGGTTAAGTAACTTGCTCAAGGTGACACGACCAGTCATGATTTATGTGTGGGTGCTCATTTTCTGAGGCCGGGACTGATCCCGGGTCGTCCCAACTCCTGGGCCAGCACTCTTACTCACTGCACCACCTAGCCGCCCCTAGAACTAATTTTAAAGTAGTAGTGCCCATCTCAGAAAATAAGCTATGGGTACAAAGACCAGCATGGTTTTATGAAGAATATGACAGATTGACCTCACGTCCTTTTGTTGTCACGTTTACCAAACAGATTGGGACAGTGCTATAGATACAGTTTAACTAATTGAGGTTAGCTAACAAAACATTTGACAAGAGTTGCATGCTGAACTGCATATGATATAAGACAAGGACTCCATCATGCCACACACAGTTGGGTGGTTTTAGAGCTGTTTAGTTGACAGGACTGGAAGAATTGTCATCAGTGTTTCATTATCATCTAGAGGAAAGGCCTCCAGTGGAGCTCGCTAGGGATCTGTGCTTGGCCCTGTGCTGCTGTTTAATCATTTTATTAGTGACTTGGAAAAAACCATGGCTGGGATGCCTGTCAAATATATAGATGACACAAAGCCAGGAGGGAGCGCTAATACTGGGTGGCAGTCAGGATCTAAAAAGAGATTGAAAGGTGAGAAGGCTGGGCTAAATCGAATGAAAGAAAATCAGTCGGGTTAAACATAAGGTCTGCCACGCTGGTTCAAAAAATCAGCTTCCCTAGGACTGTATAAGTGAGTTACATCCATGTGGGAGACAGTCTAGGCTTTTTTTTTTTAGTAGACTACAAGTTCATTGTGACCCCGAACTATTGGAAATTGGGCCCATTAGGAGAGACAAGGTATTCATGTAGATTGCTGAGCTCTTCCCTGGTTCAGCCTATATTCAGTGCACCACGTGTGATTGTGGGTGCCATTCTTTAGGACAATGACAAGCAGGAGCTTGTCCAGAGAAGGGCAGCTAGTGTGGAGAAGGGGCTAGAGAGTATTCAAATCTATTCAATACAACAGGTAGTTAATGAAAATCATTGGAAGGAGCTAGGGATGTTTAGGCTGGAGAAGGCTTTGGGAGAACATGACAGCTGTCTTCAAGTTTTTGAAGGACTGCCATGGAGAAGAGGGATTAGATTTGTTCTTTTTGGTCCCAAAAGTTCTGAATTAGGAGCAACAGGGAGGGGAAATAGTTATAGAAAGGTGGACTTAAGCTTGATGTAAGGAAAAAGCTCCTCTCAATTAGAGCTGTCCAAAAATGAGATTGGCTGCCTTAGGATGCGCGTGTTTTTCCTCACCTAGGGTTGAAGACCTCTCTTGAGGAAAGTTGTACAATAACGTGCTGGGATGTATGTAGGGGAAGTCTTGGTCAGGTACATATTGGACTAGAGGGCTTCAGAGATCTTTGCGACTTGTTCTGTGAAACTCTGAAGACTGTCTCTCCAGAGTCATTTCTAAAATGGGTTGAACAAAAATAGCAGCTTTATGGGAATCAGTTTGTGATGACCCAGGGGTCCAAGGCTTGTCTGGAAGTCTGTAACAGTTAAAACAAACAGATCTGTCTCGGGAATCAATCAGTCCTGTCTTGTGTATGAGAATCCTTTTGATTCAAGTCTAGGCAAATGGGAAGATAGTGAGGGAGGCAGATCGATAACAAGCTCTCCGTGTTCACAAACCAGAACTCTTTGGGTCACAGCAGACAGGGAGCCTAACTTTTATTATCCCCATTTTACAAAAGAAGAAACTAAGTCTCAGAGCAATTAAGTGATTCCCCATGGCCATACAGCTATGAAGATTGTAGCGAGCCCGTACCTCTCCTCACTATGCCACACTGTCCTTCATGGAGCAAGAGTTGTCATAAGCTCGGTGGGATGTCAGAGCCAGCCCACTGGGGGAGCTCTTTAGATCACTGACCATAGAATGACAGAACAGGAAAGTATCCGGCATAAGGGTTTCTTAGCCCAAGGTCGTGAACTTGGTTTTAAAAATGAGTAGATCACTGTGTTTCAGTATATTTGGCTTCCTTTGCAATCCTATATATTTTATTTTATTAGGCATTTACAAACAGAATTCTGAGAAAAGGTCCATAGGCTTCATCAGACTGCCAAAGGGGTCCAGGACACAAAAAAGGTGAAGAATCCTTGGGCTGGAATAATCACAGAACACAGAGTAATTGAGGTGGGAAGGGCCTAGGAGATCATCAAGGTTAACTGCATGATTTTATACTCTCTAGGGGAAAAAAAAACACCAAAGCACCATTCAGGTAGCTTCCTATCAGTGAAATCCTATTTCTCAGGTGAAAAATAAAAGTCTACTTATGGTTCCTTAATTAAATAAATTGTCCCTGGAATGTGATGCTTCCCAAGGTTCGAGCACACTAAGGGATTAAAAGGACTGTTTATTGGGGCTGGCAGCTCTTGGCCACCCAGGCGAGAGGCTTGGGTTCTCCAGGGGCCAACCTAGGGAGCTCGCACTGTTCCGCTGATGAATATTTCTGTGTTCCTACGTGTGGATTTATGGCTCATAAAAATATGTGCTGTCAGACTGAGCCCTGCAGAGCTTATCTGAGGTCGTTCAGCAGTAGCAGGCCTGTCCCCCTCCAGGTTATTTTAATCACTGGGTTTTGCTGGGGGAGTGAGGGCTCCTGTTCTCAAAGGAGATATCAGTTTATAAATATGTCACCCTGGTAGCTGATGAGTTTAACAAACAGGGACACAAGGGTGAATGATCATAGATGTAGAACTGGGAGGGTCCTTAGAGGTCACTGAGCCCAAGTCCTGCAATTTGGAGCCGTGAAATCGAAGGCCTGGGAAAGAACAGTGACTTGTTCAATGTCACACAGGTAGTAAAATCAGTGGCAGAGCTGTGGTCGAAACCCAAGTCCTCTGACCTCCAATCCAACACTTGCTCTAATCTGCTGAGAAAACATGGTCTGTTTTGGCCTAAAGAACCAAGGGCATTCTAGAGGAGGGAACTTGTATCATTCTTTGAGGAGGCAGCACAGGATAGTGGAGAGAATGGTCTTAGCCTCAGGAGATATGTGTTTGTGTACTGACTCCCGTGCTCACTGGCTTTGTGACTCTGGGTAAATAACTTCCCTTATCTATGTATCAACTTCTTATTTGTAAAATGTGAATCAATCAGCACGCGTAATAATACCCAACCTGCCTTCCAGGGCTATTATGAGGAAAGCACTTTGTGAGATTTCAAAGTGTTCTGATGCTAGTTCTTTTTTTTAATAAAATAATGACACTTGTAACTACATACCACCATGGCTCCATGAACTCCTTGATGTAGGCAGTCCCTTTGCCAGGAGAGATCACAGGTCAATAGCAGTAAAATGCTCTCCTTTCTGGATTGGAGCCAGGGCTGGAAGAGCTTCTGAGTATACCCTTAAGGTATCCTGCTTTGGCCTAATAGAATGTATTGGACTGTCATTAATAGATATAACTCTAGGCAAGTCACCTAAGCTCAGCCTCCCTTCTTGATCTGTAGAGATTGTACCCTCAGTTCTTAGCACAGTGCTTACTAAATGCCTGACTGATTCCAAGGTTGTCCCTCTTTACCACTCTGCTTCTCATCATAGTACTAGTTAATTAACAGGAGTAATTATTATCATTAGTAGTAGTACTTAAAAACTTCAAGGCTTTGTAGTTTCCTGTGCCCTTCTTCTGTGAGGATGGATCACAGCCCCTCTATCTTCTTTACCTTTAGTAAGGTCTGCCCCTTCTCTCCCCCGACTCCCCACACCCCCCAATCCTTCTCTGGAGAGCCAACTTTCTGATATTGAGCTTCCTTACCCAAGCTAGACCGGTCCTTAAATGACAGACACTGGACCAGAATTCAGAACCTGGCTGGCCAGGCTTGGCAGGACCTGCCCAAATATACTCCATTGGCATAGCCCATTGGAGAGCCCAGGGTCCCTTCCATGCCACATGGGCCAGAGGACAACTTTAGTGGATAATTAATGATCATATGTGATTGTTTCAATGAAGGTACTTCTTCCAGCAAATTGTGCACGAACCTTTTCCCCCAGGGGGTCAGCTCAAAGCATATGGGGTCTTTCCCTAGTTCTCTCTCTCTCTCTCTCTCTCTGGCAATTGGGGGTTATGTGACTTGCCCAGGGTTACACAGTGTCTGAGGCTGGATTTAAACTCAGGAACTCTTGACTCCAGGACTGGTGCTCTATCTACTGTACCACCTAGCTGTTCCTCCCTAGTTCTCTTGACATTTTGTATAGACCAAGGGAGCCCATGGCTATTGTTACTTATCCTAATCTTCACACACTACCAGCCCATCTTTTAAGAAGTAACAATATTGCATTAATATTGAAAGGCAATGTACTGTAGAGGATAGATAGCTGGGGTCAGTGTTAGGACATCCTGGGCTCAGATCCTGCTTCTGGCACATCCTGGGTGGGTCACCCTCACTTAACTTCTCAGGGCACTAGGCAATCTAAAATCAAATTGTAGAGAAGGGACTGATCTGCATAGATAAAGGTAGTTTCTCACTGGGAACTCTATGCATATGTATACATACACATACACACAGACACACACACATACATGCACAAATTTACATATGCATGCCAATGGACCAACAACCTGTTCTGCACACATGTTTAGCAGACGCATGCATATGCATAGCAAATGCACATACATGTATAGCTATAAACGCATATGCACACACATAAATATAGACTGGATTGTGGGTATATACATCTATATACACATGCACAAATACACATGTACATATGTGTGTGTATACATATATATTTCCCAGCAACTATGTATGTATATGTACATGTATATATTTATATAGATGTATGTATATTACAGATGCCTTGAAAGTCCTATGTACATATGTGTATCTTTCTCTTATTTTTTTGATATCTTTTGTTTTTATATCATCTTGTTTTCTAAATATATCCATCCCACTTCCTCAACCTAGTGATCTGACTTTTGTAAGCATAATTGAAAGAGACAAAAATTCAGCAAAGCAACATATTAACTGTATCTAATAATATACGCAGTAATAAACACTTGCTGTACCCTGCTGCAAAAGAGTGAGGGAATTTTCTCAACTCTTCTTCAGGCCCCAGCTTGGTCATTATAATTACATGTGTAGCTTTTTAAAGCAATTTTATTTTATATCTATTCTCTCACTGGTCCTTACAACAGTGCCATGAAGGAGGCAGGACAGGTATCATTTTTATCTGTCATTATAATCTTCATTCCCATTAATGGAGGAGGAAACTGAGGCCAAGTGGGTTGTTCCAGATTATATACCACATTTGTGACCAGGGTGAATATAGAAAGCTGGTCTCCTGACTCATAATGTGGACCCCTTCACACTAGATCACGTTAATGTTATTATTTTCTCTTTTGGTATTACTCATTGCTCATGCTGGCCTCTCTCCTGTTAGGTGAGGGCCTTTGTACAGCCCCCCATGAAGGGAGTGGTGATGGAGACTTTCGGCACAGGCAATGGACCGACCAACCCTGACCTGCTTCGGGAGCTGAAGAAGGCCACAGAGAGGGGAATGGTCATTGTCAACTGCACTCACTGCTTACAGGGTTCTGTGACCTCAGACTACGCAACTGGCATGGTGAGGGCAGGTTAGGTTGGGGGTAGAGCCTATACTGGTTGTATATATATGATTTTCTGCCCAGAACCATGGTTTAGGGACTGGCTGGCTAGCTCAGAAATATTTCCTATGAGTCTGAAGTCAAATTATGCTCAGGAAAGGATCTATTAATATACTTGTGGAATGCCAAAATGAGAAGGTCTCTTAGAACATAGAACATTAGAACACCTTTTAAAGTGAAAGGTAAGTCTTTATGACATTATAAAGAGGAGTATAGGGCAATGAGGCAGTTTGGAAGTCTTCTATTCCTGCACTATATTGGTAACAAAGGCTGAATGTTAACACTGAAGACCTTTACAGAGCTAAACTTTCTCTCTCTCTCTCTCTCTCTCTCTCTTAATAATAATTATATATATATATATATATATATACATATATATATATATATATATATATATATATATATATATCCATTATCCACTCATCATTTAGAACAGAAAGCATGGAATATCAGATCTAGAAGGGAATTTAGAGATCATTAGGTTCAATAACACAGAACCTTCACATCCCCAGTCTGGAGTTTTAGACTGAGTGTGGAGTACATCCAGTTTCTCTAGCCTGGCCAGACATTGTTTGGGTGGTAGCTTTCTATTTCAGCAATCCTGGCATTAGCCATTTGGGCTCTGAGCTGAACCATAGAAAGTTTTTAGGGGTAGGAGGTGAGAAAGTGGGTTGTTGCCAGTCTTAGGGACCAGGAAAGCCTTACAGAGCATGGGATGTCTTTCTATCCTCATCTCTTTTTGTTCTTTATAGGCTTTATCAGGTATTGGCATCATCTCCGGGTATGATATGACATCTGAGGCAGCCTTGGCCAAGCTCTCTTATGTGCTGGGCCGGGATGACCTGAGCCTGGAGGAGAAGAAGAAGGTAAATACCCTGTTAGCCTGTGGGCTCCATTAGACATGTGTTGGTGTACGCAAGTATCTGAGGGTGTATGAATTTGAGTGAGCTGGTGTCCATATGGATTTGCCAATGAACATGAGAAGCCCACACAAGCCAAAATGCACAGGATCTCAGAAGGAATCTCAGAAGTCAGCCAGCTGAACCCAAACGTCAACAAGAATTCTCTCTATAACATTCGTGACAAGTGCTCATTTGGCCTTTGATTGGACGAGTGCTAGTGATTCAAAAGTTTTCCTTTATGATGAGCTTAACAATGCCTATCCACAACATTGACCCATTGTTCCTAGTTCCACTCCCTGGTGTTAGTTCTCTATCAGTCAAAAGGCATTGTATTAAGCACTTACTATGTCCACAGTGTGTTTAGGGAGTACGTATGTTTATGTGTTCCATGAGTGTTTTTCTCCTTCTGTTTTTGTTATGTCTGTGTATTTGTGAAAGTGTGTGTTTTGTGCAGGTCTCTTACTCTTATTTCTATGCAGGAATGTTTGGGTGTCGGAAGATAGATCTTATATAGTAGTTATCACTTAAGCTGATAGGAAGGTAGGGGTTCTATTAGGCACAAATGAAAAAGGAATATATTTCTGACATGAAGGAAAACTTGTGGAAATGTAAAGAGACTGGAGATATAATTTGTGGATTTTGGTGGTGTTCAAGCCCAAGAAGAACCAATTATTTAACATGTCAGCCTAAAAAGTTAGCACAACCATGGGCATTCTTGCTTTTTTTTTTTTGGAGGGCAATTGGGGTTAAGTGACTTGCCCAAAGTCACATGGCTAGTAAGTATGTCAAGTGTCTGAGGCCACATTTGAACTCAGGTCCTCCTGACTCTAGGGCCAGTGCTCTATTCACTCCAGCACCTAGCTGCCCCTAACCATATGCATTCTTATGGAGTCCAGAACGTGGGAGGTAATAATCTTGCTGTTCTCTACCTTGATCAGATCACATCTGGAAAATTATGTCCAGTTTCTGAAGGCCATATTTTGGGGAAAGACATTTACTGGGAAGATGAGAGGACTGGAAATAGTTCCCTATTAGGCAGTGGTTGATGGGACTGGGGATGTTTAGCTTAGAGAAAAGAAAATTTGGCAGCCAGGGATGCAGGGTGGTAAAGCATTGTTGTCTTTAAGTATCTGAAAGGGTATCAAGTGAAGAAGAATCATACTTATTCTTCTTGGTTGCTGAGGGTGCACCTAGGACCATGGGTTGTCTCAGGAGCAAATTTCAGCTGGGCATAAGGGCAACTCTAACAGTTAGAACTGCCCAAAGGTGGAATGAGCTGAGACGCTTCTGGAGACAAATGACTCCCATCATTGCAGGTCTTCCAGTTGAGGGTTGGATAAGTGACTCTCACTGGGGTATCAGAGGAGTCATTCCAGTTCAGGTCTGGATTGGATGAGAAATTTCTAAGATCCTCTGATTCTAGGCAACATTTCCTCCTCTTCAGCTACTGACCAAGAACTTGAGGGGAGAGATGACTTCCCTGCCTAAAGATGTCCGGGTCTCACTTCGGGACAGCAAGTTTGTCCAGCTCATTGCCAACCTCCTCTACCTGAACTGCAGCCAGGTGAGAGCTCATCTGCGACTGGTTCTATAGCTTTGTGAAACCTGGGGACCTTCCTGACTGTCCTATCCTACCACTCCTAGGAATTGAACAACACTGTCGCTCTAGGTTAGGGAGAATTGGCCTTTAACTCTTCCAGGTGTATCAGCAATTCAGTTACTTTGTGATACTAAAAAGCCAGGTGTGGAAATTATTCTGGGCACCTCTGAAGGGCAGAACCAGAAGGCTTATTCTTAGTTCTTCCAGTTACTAGTTGTATGACTATGGGCAAGTCTTTCTTCTCTTTGAGCCTACAGTTTCTCATCAGTAAAATGGGGATAATTCTAACTACTTACCTCATATTGTTGTTATGAGGATGTAATGAGAGAATGGGCATTTGCTTTGAAGCACCTTAATGTGCTGTATTTTTCTGGACTGTAAGCTCCCTGAGGCAATGCCTTTTTCTTTTATGGATGTTTTCTCTCTCTGGTACCCAGCGTGCTGCTTTGCATGCAGTTAGCACTTAATAAATGCTTGTTGAATCACATCAAATTGAATTTATGGGATTTTCGAGCAGGAAGATACCTTAGAAAGAATTAATATTAACCCACTGTATGTGAGGAAACTCGAGGCCCAGAGTTTTACCTAAGGTCACATAGGAAGTTAGCGAGAAGAAGAGTAGAAATCTCACATTTCCAACTCATGGCTTTAAACGAAATTTTAAAACAAGCTGCCTAGCAAAAGAATATGGTTCTGAGCAATGCCCTGTCCTTGAACAATTCTCGTTTAGGCTGAAATACGACTGAGCAAGAAGGGGAAGGGATTCCTACAGTGGGATTATGGGAGACTATTGAAAAGACTTGCTTACATTCAGGGTAGAGCAGGTGCAGGTGATAAGTTGGAATCTTGTGGCCCAAATGCATCTAATCTCACACTGACAGATGCTCTATTTCTGGTGCCTCAGAATGAGAAGACAGAGGTTATTCTAGATTTCCTCTCCTTCAGCATCTTTTTTTCTCTTCAAAAGTAGATGATTTTTTGATGCTTATTTTCCTCATTTTAGTAACTTTTCACTATTTCCTCCTTATTCCTATAGAATCCTTCTTACCTTATAACAAAGGGGAGCATTTAAACAAAACAAATCAGCACACTGGCCATTCCTGACAAAGCCTTTCCACCTTTCTGCCAGGAGGTGGGAGGCCTGCCACCAGCCAATTCTATGAAATTGCAATTGTTCATTGTATGGTTCAGGGTTGGTGGTGGCTTTTCTGTTTTATTTTTATTGAAATACTTTGTTTTTACATCACTTTAATTTTTCCTAACTTATCCCTCTCCTTCTTCTCCCTGGCTATAAAATAGGTTTAACAGTAGCACCTACCTTGCAGGGTTGTTGTGTGGATCAAATGAGATCATATTTGTAAAGCATTTATTGTAGTGCCAGCTACAGAGTAGGGGCTATATGTGTGAATGTTCATCCCCTTTTCCTGCCCCCTAATCCTTCTGTAACAAAAAATAAATAATAAAAGGGAAAAACTGTTCAACAAAACTAATTCAAAACATTAATGTCTTTCAGAGGTGCTTTCCTTTACACTATTGTGATCTTAGAATAAGTCCTGGTTTTGCTCATGTCACTCTGGGTCAGTTCATACAAGTCTTCCCAAATTGTCCTGAATTGCCCATTTCTTACTATGCAATAATAATCCATTCTATTCACATGACAGGGTTTGTCCAGTCATTTCTCTAGATGATGGATACCTACTTTGTTTCCCATTTTTTTTGCTATCACAAAGACTATTGCTATAAATGAATGTTTTTGCATACATGGATTCTTCCTTTCACTCTTTTTCTTTCTTTGGGATAGAGACCCTAATTCAGTTTCTCAACTGAACCAATTTTCTGAATTCATGGGACATGCATATTGAGTATAGTAAGCTAAACCTTAAAAAGAATCTTTCAATGTCAGCTCTGGAAGTGACCTTAAACATCATCTAATCTGATGGTGTCATACTCAGATAGAATCAGATCCCTGAAAGGCTCATGTTGACTTAGACAACCACAAATTAATATTACCTGTGTTGTATTATATTTTTACTTATTTTGTAAATACTTATTTACTTATTATATATTTACTTATTTTACTTGCATTTTTCACTTGTACTTTAATCTGGTTTGGGCAGCACTCATGAGTTTTATGGACCTTGAGTTTGATCCCTGATTTAGTCCAGTTCCCTCATTTTATAGATGAGGAAACTAAGTCCCATGGTAGGGGCAAGAAGGACTTGCTTTATTCACATAAAGAGTCAATGATATAACTGGGACCAGAACTCAAGCATTTGAATTTTCCTTGGGATACATAAGCCAAGGTTCATCACACTACACCCACTGTATCCTTTCCCTGTCTGGATATTTGAGAAGAGACGAGGGGACAATTTAGAGCAAGCAATCCTGAATCCTCTGGATTATTGGCTCAGTCCTTCACCCCCATTTTTTCTGGTTGGATAAGACTCTTGTCACTGAGCTTTTTTCTTCCTATACTCTTTCCTTTTGGGTGATGAATGAATGAATGACAAAAGCATTATGAGGTGATTACTCAGATCTGAACATTGCTAAGTACTGGGAATACAAATGCGAAGTGACAAGTCCTGGTGGTTTTTACCCAGCTCATTCTGAGAAAAAGAGATGAACACATTTAGGTGATATGAACCATTTCCAGATTGAATGCTGAGGATCACAGGAGGAAGGCTTTGCCTTTTTGGGTAAACCTTTGCAGGACTTCCCTAGAACTGTGGAAAGCATGCTGGTTTTGGGATCAGAGGACCTCAATTCAAATCCTGATGATACCACTTAGAACTTTTGTGGCTTTTGGCATATCAGTTCTGCTGTCAGGGCTATCTGTAAAAGAAGGGTTGGACTAGCTTTCTAGGAGCACTCCTAGGTCCCCTTCTGGCTCCATATCTCTGGTCCTTCTATGGATTGTATTACACACCTTCTATGGTGTGTATTGCCAAGAGCATTTTGACAAATTTAATTGAAATAGATTCTCTGTAGCTGTCACTTTGGAAACCTCCTTGCCATTAAGGATTGTTTCATTCTTTGTTTTTGTATCCCTAGCACCTAGCACAGTGTCTGACACATAGTAGGTAGTCCATAAATGCTCATTGATATTCCCACTCATACACACATCTATTTGTTGATATATATATATATGGTGTCCCCAAAAATCTTTGTAACATGAGGGTGGTGGTGGGCCTGCCAACAAGGGCTCCCTCAGTGTTAATTGATGCTTGCCTGTGGTAGATTGCCAGATGAAAGGTGCCATTGATGTCCACTGTGTTATTAAGGCTTCAGTTATTAGCTGCTCTTTAATAGAGAGTGGGCCTCATGATGCTTTCATTAGCTTTGTAATCAAGGCTGGGTTATGGGAGTTTGATGCAGGTGGCTGAGGACAGTGAGTGGGCAAGAACCTGTACCGGTCTGAATTACAGCACCTTATTTTCTGTATTTGCTCCAACATTCCCACAGCAAGATCTAAGATGTGGCCAGTGAAGTGTCTCTGACCACAGAATGTCACAGTTGAAAGGCACCTCCATAGCCATCTCAACTAGTTCCACCCATAACTGAAAAAAAAGAATTTGATGACTGGGCAGCCAGTCTCTGCTTGAGGCCTCCTCGGAGGGGAAATCCTGCTGCCTCCCAAGGCAGCCCATCCAGCTGTGGGATAGCTCTCATTGTTTGGAAGTTCTCCCCAACATCAAGCCTCATTTAGTCTCTTTGCAACTTTGAACCACCATTGCTAGTTCTGCTTTTTGTGACCAAACAGAACAGATCTGAGCCCTTTTTCAAGGCATATTCTAGTCATTTTTCCAGACCAAATATCCCCAGCCATTTCTATTAAAAAAAAATTTTTTTTTGGAGGGGGAAGGCAGGGCAATTGGGCTTAAGTGACTTGGTAAAGGTCACCCAGCTAGTAAGTTTGTCAAGTGTCTGAAGCCAGATTTGAACTCCGGTCCTCCTGACTCCAGGACTAATGCTCTATTCACTGCCACCTAGTTGCCCTTCAGTCATTTCTATAGATTCTCATATGGCATGTGCTTGATGGTGACTCTCCACCATTTTTGTTGCATGTGGGGCTTTGAGGAGACTTAGGAGTAGCAGATGAGGTGGTTGGCAGTGTGGGTTCCTGTTATCATTATTGCTTAAAGAGAAGTTTCACAACGTAGGGGAAAATACTCTGCATATGAGAACCAGAAGACCAGGGTTGGCATTCTAGGTCCTCCACTTTCTAGCTACTGCAATGGCAAGTCATTTAACCTCTCTGCCTCAGTTTCCCAACCTGTAAAAAAGGGCAA
Source organism: Gymnobelideus leadbeateri (assembly GCA_011680675.1). NCBI lineage: Eukaryota > Metazoa > Chordata > Mammalia > Diprotodontia > Petauridae > Gymnobelideus > Gymnobelideus leadbeateri. Next base: position 328,399 of record WOXC01008873.1, on the reverse strand, counting down.
TAAAAATAGCTTGCCCAAAAAAGCAAACTGTATTGTAATAGAGATGTGCAGTTTCAGGTACAATCCTCCCTTTTTCTGTTCTACTTTATATATGGAAACTCACATCTTGTTTGGTGTTGTCCAGTTTAGAGTCAAAAGAAATAAAATTTTAAAATGTCCTTGGACATCCTATTGTATAATAAAATTAAAATGTGTGTCGATGACAATGGTTTCCCAGTGACACATGGGGTTGTTGTGAGAAAAGTGCCAAGGAGCCCTTAAAAACATGAAAGGAGTGTGAGTCACTTTGCTGTATGGTTTATAAAATACTTTACTTTTGCCATCTCATTTGTGTGTTACATTGACCCCATTAGGTAACCTGTATGGGGACACAATGTTTTGACCAGGCTTTCTGACTCTGGAGCCTGTGCTCTTTCCCTTCTCCAAGAGAATGCCAGAGCTATAAGGGAGCTCCTCTAGACCAACCCTGTCATGCTTCAGGTGGAGGAACTGAGGTCCAGGGAAAGGGACAGGCTTTCCTAAGGCCACAGAGTGAGGCAGTGTCAGAGATGGGATTCAAACACAGGTCTCCAGGTTTCAATCAAGTGCATTGTCTTCCCCACTGTACCACACTGTCGTCTTTCTTTTTGCTTATCATGGATGCTGGGGGAGGGAGAACTGAGCAGTGTCTTGGGTTGCAGTGTTCTTTTCCTTCCTAGGACCTTGATGCTGTAAGAGACTCCCTGACTCCTACCTTGGCCTGTGCTGCAGCCCGAATGGGGGACATGGAGGCCCTGGAAGCCATCATCGAATTGGTGAGCCTGCCCTTCTGCCTTCGGGTTTTGCTCACTTTCTGTTCCTGTCAGAACCTTATCTCAGGAGCTGAGTATGAAGGCACTTTTAGAGGCATAGAGGGTACCCCTGGAAGGCCCTGAGAGAACATCTGGTTTGATGTTTTATCTCTTTTATTCTGTAATGAAACTAAGTCCCAGGGAAGGAAGGGGACTTCAAAGTCACACAGCCAGTCGGTGGTAGCATGGGCAGTAGGCTCCAGGCCAGGGGTTTTCTCAGTGTGTCACTGGGAAACCATCGTCATCAATGCATATTTTAAGACTCTGGGATCAATCAACTCAGTCCTTCAAAGAGTTCAAAATCTGGTCTTGGTGGGGAAAGGTCACATACACAGACCCTTAAGAAGAAAACTAAACATCCAAGGCATATGAGGGATTCTGAATGCTGGAAGAGTGGCCCTACTAGACTGTGAGCTCCATGAGGGCAGGAATTGGCTCATCAGATCCTATAATCTGACAATGGAGAGTTGGAAGGTGCTTAGAAGCCTAAACTGTTCCCCAATGTGGACCAGTCTTTTTGATGGATGGGCTCCCAATGTCCTCTTGATCCCTTCCCTCAATGATCAAGGCTGTCCAAGAAGGACATGAACAGCCCCAGGAGGAGTGAATTCCTTATCCCTGGAGACTTTCAGATAGAGGCTGGATGACTTGTTGGGGATGTTGGAGAGAGGGGCCTTTGTTTAGTAAATGTCAGACAAAATGGATCATTGAACAAACATTTATCAAGCACCTATTGTGTGCCAGGCACTGTTGTAGGCACTAGTCTTTGCTATTGCAGTAGCCTCTCAGTTGAACCCAAGGAGCTCAACCAGTCATCCAATCAAGCATTTATGAAGGGCCTGCTTTACATTGTGCTTATGGTGGTGATCCATAGGCTCAATCTAACCAGTCTCCATCCTCAAAGAGCCTTTATTCAAATATGGGAAAACAACATGTACATATGTAGGCACATAAGTAACATAGAGAGTTAGATAGCAAACATATGAAACTCATTTTTTTCAGGGGGAAAACATATATTTAGAAAACGATTTACAGAGTGATTTGGAGGAAGGAGAAGATAGGCTTCAGCAGGAGGCAGTGCTTGGACTAGAAGATCCCTGGATTTGGACTTGGAAGGTCCAGGATCAAATCCTAGCCCTTGTCCTTGCTGCTTAGGTGACCTCTAACATTTTACTTAACCTTTCTAGTCCTCAGCTTCATCATCTATAAAATGAAGGAGTTGGGTTATTTGACTCCTAATGTCTTTTCCACTTCTTTATTTATTATTCAAAGAGGTGGAGGGATGGTGTTTCAGGGACAGGGGACAGCATGGACAAAAGGCATGGAAGTGGGAAGCTGAGATAGAATGTGATGTTTGGACAACCCTGAGCAGGGTGGCTTGGCTGGAATATAGAGTTTCTAAAGGAAAGCTACTGTAGTAAGACTGGAAAAGCTGATTGGAACTAGATAGTGGACTTTACAAGCCAAACAGAAGAGCCTGTATTTGATTCTAGAAGCAAGAGGGAGCCAGTGAGGCTTCTTGAGCAGGTGAGTCACGTGGTCAGACTTGTGCTTTAGGAATATCAATTTAGCAGCTATATGAAGGATGGAGAGGAAAGTGATTGAGGCTATAAGATCACTAAGGGGACTCCTGTAATAGCTCAGGCAAGAAAGGAGAGGGGCTTGAATGAGGGTGGTGACTAAGAGAGTGGAAAAAGGTGATGCATATGAGATACATTGTGACAAGGCTTGACAGGAGTTGATAGTAGTTTAGCATTCATGTTGCACTTTCAGGTTTAGAAAGGGCTTTTTTGATCCCAACAACAATCCTGTGAACTAGGTGCCATGATTATCATCCCAATTGTACAGATGAGGGAACTGAGGCCGAGTGATGTCACACAGCTAGTAAGGGTCTGAAGCTGAATTTGAATTCAGATCTTCCTGACTTCAAGGCTAACCCTCAAGCTGCTTTGTCATCTAACTGCCTTATGAAGGAAGAGTTGAACGATGACCTTGAGGCCTTGGATCTAGGTGACTGAGAGGAGAGTGGAGTCCTCACAAGAAGCAGAGAATTCAGAAAGAGAGAGAGGGAAATTTGGGGAAAAAAATATACTGAATTTTGTTTTGGACATGTTGAGCTCGAGATGTCTGTTAAGACATCTATTTGGACACTGGCAATTGGTGATGACAGACTAGGTTTCAGGAGACTGAGCCTGGCTGTCCTAACCTGGGGATCATCTCCATAGAGGTGATGGATGAAGCCCTGAGAGTTTGAGATCACTGAGAAATTTAGTCTAGAGGGAGAAGGGAAGGGGCACTGGGACTGGTCTCTAGAGAATACCCTGACATGGTGTAGGGGATAAGGAAGATAATCTCACAAAGAAGTGTGAGGAGGAGTTGCCAGACAGGCAGGAGGAGAACAAGCAGAAAACCCAGGGAGGAGAGGGTGGCCACCTACGGAGGCATTAAACGTCTGAGTGCTCCTGAATCAGCTGAAAATGTCATTGGGAAATAGTTAATAGAATCAATAAAAATACAATAAAATAGAAATATTACATTTTCAAACTAAGTCAGTCTGTAGACTGCAGGGTCTTCTGGATAAGCTAGTGGCTTCCTTTCTAATAGAGTTTGACATCACTGGTCAGCAACATCAAAGGCTGAAGAGAAGGGTAAAGACTAAGAAAAGGCCACCGGATTTAGCATTGAAAAGATCATCAGTAACCATGGAGAGTAATTTCAGTTGAGTGATGAGGTTAGAAGTCAGATCTGGGCATGTGTATAAGCAATAGGGGAGAAGCCAGTGGTTAAAGAGAAACTGAAAATGAGGAGGTGAGAAGGGATGAGTGAAGGGACAGGGTGAAAATAGGAGGGAGTGAGACTGAGGGCAGAAGTAGATAGCTGTGCATTTTCAAGAGGGGCCACCTCCTCCTCTGAGACTAGAGCAAAAAAGGAGAGAAAGGTGTGGGGGGCAAAGGAAAGAGAGGGGAAGACACACACACACACACACACACACACACACACACACACACACAGAGGGAGGAAGGGAGGGAGAGAGATTGACATGATTTGGAATTGCCTTAGAGTTTTCAGTAAAATCTTTGTTAAGGTCCTTTGCTGAATAAAGCAGAGAGAGTGGGGATGATATGAGGAGAGAAGAGAAGGTTTAGAATACATGCTGAGGGGAGTGAAATAAGCAATCAGGGAAGAGGAAAAAGATTAGCATGCAGTCAGGAGGGCGCCACTGAAATGATGAAACAAATTTGGAGTTGACTCAGTTGTTGTGGTTTTGTGACTATCTCATCTTCAGCAGAGCTGTGATATTCTGTGATCTTGTGATTTCCAGTAATGGGGAGCTCATTACCTCCTAACATAAATCTTTCTACTGGATAGTTCTAATTGCTGGTTCTGGCTTCTGGGATCAGGAAAAATTAGTTTAATTTCTGTTCATTATTATTCTACTACTTGGCAACAGTGATCATGCATGATTTAAATCTTTTCTTCTCCCAAAGGTAAACATCCCCAGTGCCTTCATAGGCAGAATTCTGACTTCTGGACATGAAGGGCTTCAATAAATGGTTGTAAAATGAATAAATGGTGGAGATGAGAGTTTAGAGGAGAGAACAGACACACTGAGATGAAAGTTTCAGCAGACTTTCTGGAAGAGATAGGCCTTGAAGGATGAATCAGATTTAGAAAAATTTGGAGACTAGGGAGGACATATACTATGGTTTACAGTGACAAGTCCTATCCATTATTGGGTAGAAAAAGCATTGGCGGCCTTCAAGGCTCAATCCCAGTCAAATAAGATTTAGGTAAGTCATTTCAACTTTGGTTGTAGCAGAAGGGCATCTGAAAAGAAACATGGTGAGCTCTAAGCTGAAGAGAAATTTCCAGTCAACTCTCAGCTCTCTAAAAGAACCTGCCTAATCCCAAAGCACAGTTAATGCATAAACCATAGATAGAATCATAGGATCTAGAGCAGGAAGGCCTCTTAGATATCATTCTGGCCAACTTTTTGTTTTATGTGTGGGGAAACTGAGGCCCAGGGTTATTAAATGACTTGCCCAAGGGAAGTATCACAGGTGAGTGAACTGAACCCAGTTCGTCCAAATCCAGTGTCTTTCCCACTATCCTGTGAACCTTAGAAGTCATCTAATCCAGTGTTTCTCAATTTTTTTCACAGTGATAGAACACTTAGGTTTATTTTAAGTGACTTGTCCAGGGTTACAGAGTTAGTAAGTGGCTGAGGTCGAATTTGAACTCAGATTCACCTGACTCCAGGACTGGTGCTCTATCCACTGCACCACCTAACTGCCCCAAATTTTTAAGGTTAAACATAACTTTGGCAGATCCTTTGTAGTAAAATCTTTTAAAATTTTTATTTTAAGGTCTACTAACAAGCAAAATAGATTTCATTCAAACAGTTACAACAACAAACTTGTGGTGTTTCTGGGTCCCTTGCAGTACAGTTAGAGAAACACTGACCTAATCCAGTCACCACATTTTACAGATGGGGAAACCAAGGCTCAGAGATTTTAAGTCACTTTTTGCTCAAGGTCATGCATCTAGTAAGTAGCAGAGTCCAGATTCAAACCAGCACCCCTGTCTCCAAATCCAGTGTGCTTTCTGCTTGGGTTTACAACTCAAATAATTTACACACTGAAGCTAAAACAGGTATTCATCTGCAGGGGTGTTCACTGGCCTGTTGTTGTTTCTAAATAGATCACCCAATGGACTCTATCTCTGTCTCAGTGACCCACTTCCTCCCACCCTCTGATTTCCACCATCTGCAATGTCTGTCTGTCTGTCTATTTATAGGGTGGGGACCTGAGTGACAGTGACTTTGATGGCCGCACTCCCCTGCATATGGCTGCCCGGGGAGGGCATGTGGCTGCTGTCCAGTGCCTTCTGAGGAATGGGGCAAAGGTGAACAGCTGGGACGGTGACAGGAGCAGTCCACTGTTGATGGCCGTGAAGGGCAGGTACTGTGGGACCCAATGGTAGGAGAGGATGGGAGGGAATCAGGGATCTGGCTTTGGGCGTCAGGGTTTGGCTGCCTGTAACTGTCTCCAGTCAGTAAGGTGGTCGCCTAAAGGAGGAGGAAGTCTAACCTGGAAGTCTTGGCAGCTTGGTGGCACAGGGAATAGAGCTCCAGACCTGGAGTCAGGCAGGCCCTTGCTTAAAGACTTTTAGTAACAAGAACCGATCATTTCCTCTGAGAGAGCTCATTGCCCTCTGGGACTGTAATTGTTAAGAAGTTTTCCTTTAAATCAAGTTGAAATGTTCCTATCTTTTTCCCTTATTGTTTCTAGCTCTGCCCTCTGTTTCCCTATGCAAGCCCTTCATCTACTTGAAGAGACACCCTCTAAGTCAAGGCTTCTTAACCTTGTTTGTGTCATGGCCCCCTCTGGCAATCTGGCAAAACCTTTGGACCTCTTCTCCATCTTCTTTTTTTGTTTGCTTTTTTTGGAGGGGAGAAGGCAGGGGCAATTGGGGTTAAGTGACTTGCCCAAGGTCGCTTAACTAGTAAGTGTAAGTGCTGAGGCTAGATTTGAACTCAAGTCCTTCTGACTCCAGGGCTGGTGCTCTATTCACTGTGCCACCTAGCCACCCCTCCATCATCTTTTTAAATGCATAAAATATGTAAGATTATTGAAGGAAGTCAATTATATTGAAATATAATTATCAAAGTCTTTAAAAAAAAAAACAAACCAAAACAAGCCTCTCCTTCCCTTCACAAAATCCAGGTACATATAACTCTGGTTCTAAGTTTTCCCTTCTTTAGGCTACACATTCCCATTTCCTTCCTCCTATATCCTGACTTCTCAACATCCTAGTTATTCCTTGATGCTCTCCACTTTGCCAATGTCCTTCATAAAACGTGGTGCCCAGAGCTGATCATAGGCTCCAGGTGTGGTCCTACTTGTGGTACCTGGCCAGCTTTGAATGGGGTTGGGGTGGGGAAGAAGGGGTAGGAAGACCAGGAGAGAATGACAAAAGCCCCAGTTCTATAATAGCATAACCACATTTATAAAACATGAAAGCACAGACACATGTCCAGGAATAGACAAAAACGTATCTCTGAATCATTACTTGCCTGATATGCAGCTAGGGTTAAAGTTTGGACCCAAACCCGGGGCCTTTTGATTCTAGGTGCAGGATTCTTTCTGTGAACCCTTTGCTATGTTTTATACTATTATGACTCAATTTAGCATTTATTAAGTTGATATACAGTTTGGTATATGTTGTTGTTCAGTTGTGTCTTACTGTTCATCAATCCATTTGCAGTTTTCTTGGCAAAGATACAGGCGAGGTTTGCCATTTCCTTCTCCAACTCATTTTACAGATGTGGAAACTGAGGGAAACAGGGTTAAGTGACCTGCCCAGGGTTACACAGCTAGTGAGTGTCTGAGGCCAGATCAGAGCTCGGGAAGATGAGTCATCTTGACTTAAGACCCAGTACTCCTTCCACTGCGCCTCTTAGAATCCATAGTTCTACTTGGCATGTTAGTAAATACCTGTAATCCATGCTTTTGAGGAGACTGGGGTTGGTGGATCTCTTGAGTTCAGTGCTGCAGAGGGTGAAGCTGATCCAGTAGCATTAGTGTGGGTGATGTGGGGCCAGCAGGTTACTTAACCAATCCTGTTCATAAGCAGAGAAGCAAAGTTCCTGCATTCATCAGAATGGAGCCTGGCTCCTCAATATAGCTCCTTCATTTTCCATTTGGGCAAGATAGGGAGACCTAATCTTAAAAAAAAAATCCCTGTTTTCCTTCAAATCTCAAAGGACTACCCATCTACATGAAAACCTTTCCTGATTACCTCCAATTGCTAATGCCTTTCTTAACCAAGTCACCTTTCATTGATTTTGTATATGATTTTATATAATTATAAATGTATTTGTTGTTTCCCCCTATAGAATGTAGACCCCTTGAAGGAAAGGATTTTAATCATGTCTTTATAGCCTCAGTACCTAGTACAGAAGGCAACCAAGTGGTACGGTGGGTAGAGCATTGGGACTAGAGTCAAGAAAATCTGAGTTCAAATGTGGCTTCAGACACTTAATAGATGTGACCCTGAGCAAGTCACTTCATCCTGCTTGCCTCAATTTTCTCATCTGTAAAATAAGCTGAAAAAAGAAATAGCAAACCACTACAGTATCTTTGCTAAGAAAACTCCAAATGGGATCCTAAAGACTTGGACATGACTGAAATGACTGAACAACACAAACCCACTAGAGTGCTTGGCATGTAGTAGATACTTAATAAATGCTTATTGATTGATAAAATGATTTGCCAAGTCCTAGACACATAACATCCCTGCCCCCAAGGAGCATACATTCTAGTACTAGATAAAAGTCATCTTGGTAGTCTGAATGGGGATTGTATGGAAGAGATAGTTACAAAACCAATAGTGTTAGAATTAAAAGGAAAGGAGGGGTGTAGTCAAGATGACGGAGTAGAAACAGGACTTCCTCAAGGCTCAGGCTTCCACCTTCCCCAATTCATGTAAAAGGAGACTCTGAACAAACTTTGGAGCTACAGAACCCACAAAATGACACAGAGTAACTAACCTCCTGTTGAGGACAGCCCGCCAGCCTGGCAGGGAGCAGCCAGCACAGCTCTCTGGGAGCCAAGCCCAGGCTGGTGTGAGTTGGAGGTTTTAGCCCAAGGCAGCCTGACCAACCACAGGCTGGAGGGACTTCAGATCACAAGCAGCTGTGGTGGTTTCCAGAATTATTAACACATAGATGTGAGAGGTCAGTGTAGTGTGGACTTTGGGATCCAGGAGTTGGGAGTGCATTGGCTTTTGCCCCTGGGGCGAGAAGCCACTGAGGCACCAGGCCCTGCTGCCACAGCCACACATGGCTGCTTCAGAGCTCCTGACCTGCAGATTGTAGGGGGACCAAGCAACCAGTCTGAGGGTAATTGCTCTTACTTTAACCTGCTTGGATCTGGATCACTATTTGGGGTGGAGGTCCTGGGGTGTGTGATCAGCTTGTCAGAGTGTGTGGAGGCTTCAGAGAGGGCACCCAACTAATACCTCCAGCAGCTGAGAAAACCCCATCATTTAGGACAAAGCTCCCCTATCTGGTAGCAGAGTCCTACTGTGGCAAAAAGCCCAAGGGTCAAGTGACTTAGTGGCAACATGACCAGGCAAAGGAAGCAAAACAAACAGAAGAATCCAACATTAGACTCCTATTTTGGGGACAAAAAAGGATCAAAGCATGGAACAGGAGGAAGACAGTGAAGTCAGAACTCCTGCACCAAAAGCTTCAAAGGAAAATATGAGCTGGTTACAGGCCATAGAGGACCTTAAGAAGAAGATAAGAGAAGTGGAGGAAAAATTGGGAAGAGAAGTGAGAACAATTAAGAAAATTATGAAATGAGAGTCAACAGCCTGACTGAGGAAAATAACACCTTAAAAAATAGACTAACTCAAATGGCAAAAGAGGCTCAAAAAGGCAATGAGGAGAAGAATGCCTGAAAAAGCTGAATTTGCCAGACGGAAAAAGAATCTCAAAAGCTCACTGAGGAGATTCATTCCTTCAGAGTTAGATTGGACCAAAGGGAAGCTAGCAACAAATAACGTAAAAAATAAAACCCTTACATTTTAAAAGATAGGAAGGGACTTATTGTTAATGTAACAATAATCCTGGGAGGCAGCAGTATGTCCTTATTCAGTCATACTGACGTGTCAGGACTAAGATCATAATTTGTCATTAAAAAAAAGAATAATACTGAGAAAAATATATGGTGTACAACTAAAATTATTTAATCTTAATTAAAATTGAAAAATTTTGAAAATTGAAAAAATTTGAAAAAAATCTGAAATTGAAAAAAAGAATTAAAAGGAAAGGAGGAAAATGGGGAAAATTTTTTACACTAAGTTTTTGTGATAATGGCCTCATTTCTCAAATATATAGGGAAGTAAAACAAAATTTTCACCATTTAAGAGCCATTTCCCAATTAATAGTCAAAAGATATGAACAAGCAGTTCTCAGCTGAAGAAATCCAAGCTATTTATAGTGATCTGAAAAGTGCTCTAACTCACCATTGATTAGAAAAAGGTAGATTAAAACAACTGTGAGGTTCCACCCCATACCTATCAGATTCGCAAATATGACAGAAGAGGAAAATGACAAAGGCAGGCAGGGATATGAAAAAAATCGGGACCCTAAAGCCCTGTTGTTAGTATTGTGAACTGATCCAATCATTCTAGAAAGCAATTTGGAACTATACCCAAAGGGTATATGTATACTGTTTGACCCAGTAATGGTAATACTAGGTTTGTATTCCAAAGAGATCAAAGGAAAAGGACCTATTTCTACAAAAATATTTATAGAATTTTTTTTTGTGGTGGCAAAGAATTGGAAATTGAGGGGATTCCCATTTATTGGGTAATGGTTGAACAAGTTGTGATGGAATATGATTTTGCTATAAGAAATGATGAAGGGGATGGTTTCAGAAAAACCAGGGAAGACTTACATGAACTGATACTGAATGAAGGGGGCAGAACCAGGAGAACACTGTACACAGTAACAGCCATGTTGTAATGATGATTTACTTTGAAACACTTAGTTACTCTTAACAATACAATGACCCCAGAAAATTCCAAAGGACTCAGGATGAAAAATACTATCTACATGCAGCGAAAGAACTGATAGGACTTTGAGTGCAGGTTGAAGCATACTTTTTTCACTTACTTTATTTTTCTTGTTTGTTTGTTTGTTTTTTGGGCAACATGGCTAATATGTTAATATTGTCACATACATGACTTCATTGTATAGTTGATATCATATTGCTTACCTTTTTAATGAGTGGGGAGGGATGGGAAGGAGGAAGAAAGAAAATTTGAAATCCAAAATTAAAACAAATATTACAGTAAAATAATTTTTTAAAAGAAGGGATAGTTATTGATTAGTACCAAGAAGAGAGGACATTGTCTCCATCCACCCTGGGAAATTTGGGTGGCCTTTCTGGAGGAGTGATTGTTTCTTGTGGACTTACCCTCTCCATTTGTCAATCATCTAACTGATTTGTAGCTGCTTGATGAAAAGAATAATCTGGTTAGGATTTTGTTGTACACTAATATTAAGTCTGAAAAATAGCGGTCGATAATTACCTAGTCCTTTACGCCCATTACTGTATCTCATGTAGGTTTTACAAGAACTCTGTGAGGTAAGCATTAAGGAAATCATCCCCTCATTTTGCAGATGAGGAAATTGAGGCACAGAAAGACAGAAGGAGTTTCCCATGTTCACAGAGCTAGTAGATGTCCAAGGCAGATGCAATGCCAGGCCCACAACTCTATCCACTGTTTTGGCCTGTCCCTCACTCCTTACCCCCAACCAAGAGCTGGCTTGGTTCTGGACTTGACCCTTGCTCAGATCCAGCTCAGATAGTCAGGGTAGCAAGGCCAGGATAGCACAGCCAGCTCTTGTGCCTAAAGAGTACTAACATTGGCACATGCTGAGGAGATGTGACCAAACTGGTTTGCCCTCCTGCCAGGGTGGGGTTTGTGTAGGGGTGGATGACAAGAGAAGTAAGGTTCAACCCCTCCAGAATGGTGCTGCCTTGGGCCTTGTAGCACCAACTGGTGAAAGAGGCTTTGAAAGAAGCAGGAAGTAGGAGAAAAATATTAACTGGGGTAGGGCAATACATGCATCTCTCTGAATACATCAGTTTGGAGGAATGGAAAAAACCCTGGGCTAGGCGTCAGGAGATCTAGGTTTTGGTCTCAGCTTTGCCATTGACTCACTGGGGGACTCTGGGCAAGTCCCTTCCCTATTTGCGTCTTGGATTTCTTCTGAGAATAATGAGCCCTACTTCTTTCACAGAGCAGTCAAGAGCATCACCTATTAGGAGAAAACACTTTATAAGCTATAAAATAATGGCATCTCAAGCTAGTGGAGTACAAGGGGTTAGGGAAGGCTCTTGTAGGACCGAGGAGGCAGCAGGCTGCTTGTAAGCAGAGGGGAAGGAGCCAGTGGTGATAGAGAGAATGAATGTGAAAGAGGAGAGAAATGGATGCAGCAAGCTCATAGAGGAGACCTGAGGGAGGGAATACAGTTGACAGTTCTTATGTACACATGTATATCTTTCTCTTATTTTATAATATCTTTTGTTTTTATATCATCTTGTTTCTAAATGTATCCATCCCACTTCCTCAACCTAGTGAGCTGACTCTTGCAAGCATGGTTAAAAGACAAAAACTCAGCAAAACAACAGATCAACTGTATCTGATAATATACGCAGTAATAAACACCTGCTGTACCCTGCTGCAAAAGAGTGAGGGGATTTTCTGAACTCTTCTTCAGGCCCCAGCTTAGAAGAATTGAGTAGGGGCTGCCCTGCCTTCCCCATGAGGACTCAGGACAAACCTCCACCTTTTCTGGGTTTATTTAGTATCCTCTGTTACTGAACCAGATTAAAATGTACTTGGGAAGTATTTAACCAAATAAATAAAAATACAATAAAAACGCAGATGAGAATATATTTTAAAACAAGTTGAATAGGCAGCCCACTGGGATCCTTAATATGGATTACTGGTCCCTGTTTCTCTTTGCAGATGAAAGGCACCATAAGAGCCAAGCCCATTATGTATCTTTGTGCTTTTGTGAGAGCAAAGCTGTCACTTGGTTCTGTACTTAAGACTTGAGGGCTTTATTACAGCAGAATAGAACAACTTTTTATTCTTCACCTAGGACACTCTTGCCTTCTTGGACATCTAGAGACCCAGGAGAGAGGAGGAGGAAGATTGCTGAGTGGTTAGGGGATTTTAAAACAAGAACAAAGTTAACATGCACCCACAGGAATCTTTACATAGGAATTACTGGCTTCTATTTCTAGTTAAATTTTATATTTTTGCCTTAAGACCATAGAACAGACCTGCTCAGTTTGGCAGTAGGTAGGGGCCAAAATTAAAATAGGTTCAACTTCTCTGGGCCGTGGATAGTGTAGACTAGGGATAGACTAATGATGATTGGTTGCCACAAGTTACATGACAGAGTGGGAAGTGGTAACTCTACATTTATTTCAGGTCATGGAAATTCTTTGGTGGGCCTCAAGTGACTGGTGGGCTGTATATTGTGCAGCCCTGCCACAGAATATTAGAATTTAGATTCTTAGATGCTTAGACTCCTTAAGCTATTGAGTCTCATAATTACCAAATCCAAGGCTCTTAGAAGTATGCTTCTACAGATTCTTGAGAACTGTAGAATTCTTTTGGAATCCGAGAATCTCTAAATCTGATTGTAGACCATTAGAATCAGACTTAAGTATCTTTAGACCCTTTGGTTTCCTGCAACCTTCTCCTTTCCATGGATGAAAGTTCTTCAGCTCCTAAAAGCTCTGTACTGCCCATGATATACTCTAAACCCTGCCTGCCCATGTTCTCATTCTTTTCTGGTTTCAAACCACAAATTAATTTAATTCAATAGGTCCTTATGGAGCAGATATTAGGTGCCCACCTCCTAAGCTCTGAGGTATGGTCAGATAAAGAGCTAAGATTTGGCCCCTGCCTCTCAGGGTTCTATTGTCTAGTTTGTAGGGACAGGACCTAAGAATGTACCTTTAGAAGTGGTAATACCTTTACACAAGCCTAACTTCCCTTTGTCTAGTTTTATTTAGGCATGGTGTAGTGAATAGGGAGTTACTCTCACTGTCAGGAAGACTTAGATTTAGTTCCGATTTAGTTCCATCGATGACATGTGACCTCAGGCAAGTCACCTAAAGTCTTGATCCCCCTAGACAGCTTTCTAAGTCAACAAGTTGAAATCTGTGTTAGTAGAGGGAGTTTGTGCATAGGAATTCCCCACACCAATGAAATAAGTGTGGGATAGGGGAAAGCCACTAGATTTTGAGTCAGTTCCAATCTTCCTCTATGACTTAGAGTAAGTCAGAGCATTTCAAAACCTCTGTTGCCTCAGCTGTAAAATGTAGATGGTAATATTTGTACTAACTACCTTGCAAAGTTATTGTCAAGAAAGCAGCTTATCAACAACTGTGGTGTTTCATCCATAGGATAACTCGCTCCCAAGGTGCAGATTGCAACACATTTATATACTGTCATCTTGTGAGATTTTTGACTCTGCCCTCCCATAAATAGTCCCATAAGAATCTACCCAATAAACTTGAAGCCTTCCTTTAGCATTTTTAGCCATTCATTGGTAATATTGTAGCATGTAGTTCCCTCATCTGTTAACGAACTTTGCTCTTGCTACAATCAGCAAAAATCTGTTTTCTCTCCCCACTGAGAAAGAAAGAAAAACAAAACCCTATAACTAAATGTGTATAGTTAAAGCAAATAAATTTCCACATTGGCCATGTTCAAAAAAATTTGTTGTTATCTGTACTTTGAGTCCATCTCCTTTCTATCAGGAGGTAGATAGCATTTTTTTTCATGAGTCCTCTGGAATTGTGTTGGTCATTGTTTTGTTTGTCTTTGTGATATTATTGTCACTGTATAAACCGTACTCTTGGTTTTACTACTACTAACAACTCAGTATTGGTTCATAGAAACTTACCCAGTTTCCACTGAAAACATCCTCTTTATCATTTCTTATGGCATAATAGCATTCTATCACATCTATATCTTAAAACTTATTCAACCTTTCCCTGCTTGGTGAGCTCCTCCTCATTTCCCAATCCTTGGACAAAACCCCCCAAAATAAATATTTTGGCACATCTTTAGAGGGCTTTTTTTTGTTTAGGATGAATCACTTACTTAAAATATCCTCCCTCTTATTTCCCCTTCTCCTTTTTGTCCTTTCTATCCTATTTCGTTGTTGAATGAAATATGTTTCTGTACTCATCTGTGTGGGTATATGTGTCTTATCTTTCCCTCTAATGTCCAGTTTAGATGAAAGTGTGGTTCAATTATCAACTGCTTCACCCAGACCTTCCTTCTTATTTGTATAGACTAATACCTGTGTACCTCAATTATGTGAGATAATTTCTTTATCCTTCCTCTCCCTTTCTCCCAACTCCCCATTCTGTTTTCCCCTCCCTTTCTATTATCTTTTAAGATCATCAAAACATAACAGGAATAGGAAAGGATATTAACAGGTTGGTACAAGAGGTACAAAACCCTACCTAAGCAACTCTCTGAAAATTAGATTGATTAAATGGAAGTTAATAGCTACATGAGACAAAAAATATGAAAACAAGTCAGAAGTCTGAGAATACATAAGAAAATATGTAAGGTATCTCATTGTAAAAACGATTGACAGAAAACAGATTGAGGAGGAAAAATTTGTCATTAGACTTCCAGAACCACTGTCTATTTTAGATTACCTCTATGAATTACGATGACAAGAAGGTTTAGAGGTCCACATATTAGAGTGTAAATAGTTTGTGCTTTATGATTGTTTCCTCACGTTTACCTTTTTGTGTTTCTCTTGACTCCTGTATTTACACTTTAGTTTCTATACAGTTTTTCATTAAGAATGCTTTAAAGTTCTCCATTCTACTAAAGATACATTTTTTTTCTCTTGTGTTATACTTAGTATTTCTGGGTAAGTTATTCTTGTCTGTAAGTCTTCTGGAATATCATATTCCAAACTCTCTGCTTCTCTATGATGATGGCTACTAAATCATGTGTGATCCTGATAGTAGCTCCTTGGTACTTGAATTCTTTCTATCTGCTTTTAGTATTTTTTCTTTCACCTTAAAGCTTTGGATTTTGGCTATGATGTTCTTGGGAGTTCTCATTTGGGGGTTTCTTTTAGGAGGTGATTCTTTCCCTTTGGTTCTAAAAGATCTGGACAGCTTTCTTTTGTGATTCCATTAGATATAATAGCTAGTGTTTTGTTTTGGTCATGCCTTTTGGGTAATTCAGTGTCTTTCTAGGTCAGTTGTTTTTGCTATGAGATGACTGAAAAAATATATAAGAAAATATAAGGTATCTCATTTGACTTGTTTTTATATTTATTGTCTATTGTTTATTGTCTCATGGAATTATTAACTTCTATTTGATCCATTCTAATTTTCAGAGAGTTAGTTGCTTAGGTGAGGTTTTGTATCTCTGGTGTCAACCTGTTAATTTCCTTTCTAATTCTTTATTCCAGGGCTCTCATTTCTTTTCCCATTGTGTTTTGCTTTGGCACTTTCATTTCATTTTATAAAAATTATTTTTACCTCTTTAAAAAAGTCCTTTTCTCTTCTAGGAATCCTGGTTGTACATGGTTCCAAGCTTTGTTTTTCCTTAAGATTTTGCTTTCTTTTTTGGTCCAATCCAATTTTCAAGGATTCTATTGATTGAGTGAGTTGTTCTATCTTAAGCTAATTCTCTTTCCGATTCTTCCTTCCCTAAACCCTATTCTGTAGCACTTAGCTATTTTCTAATTTCCCCTAGCACTCATTTCTTTTCTAATCATTTCCTCTATCACTGTCATTTTATTTACAAAATTGTTTTTATTTCTTAGAATAAACTTTTAAAAATCATCTCTTCTAGGAATTGTAGCTGAATTTAGGTCCATGTTATGTTTTTCTTTGAAGTTTTACTTGTCGATGTTTGGGCATAATTTTCTTTTAGGTTCTTGTCTCAAACATCTCTTTCATCACAAAAGCTTTTTTTTTTTAATATAGTGGAACTCTTTGTTTACTTTTTTTCCTAGCCTACTTCCTGATGCTGAATTTTATTTTATAGCTGTCTTTTGTGGACTTTTGGAGAGAATGTCTTGATTCAACTGTTTTCTTAGGTCTTTGAGTATTAAGTTTTTCCTCTATCTCAGGGACAACTCAGGCTGGGAACCTATAACAAAGCTGTCAGTGCTCCCAAAATGTCCTGATTCAAGGCAAATCAAATTTTTGCCTCCTTGGTCTGAATTCCTCACAAGGCTCTTGTAGACTTGTCTGGTTTCCCCCAGCAGACTTAGCTACTAATAGCTAGCTGGAATGAGTGGACAGAGTTGGAGACTCCCCTTTAGTGTAGGATTCCTGTCCTGGTTATTCTGCAGCAGGCTTCAGACTGAACTGGAGTTTGGAACGAAGACCCTGCTCCACTCCTGGGCTTAATTCACAGCTGCTGCTTGCTTCTGACCTTGCTCCTCACTGTGGATCTCCACCCCTAGGCACACGTCTCTACTGTCACCTGGAGCTAGTTAGTGAGTGACAGAGCTGCCAGCTGGCCTCTGTTCCTGCACCCTATACATGTTTAGGTCCTTCTCTGCTGGATCAGGGGTGTCTTCTTCCTTGGCGTACATCTTCTTGAGTTGAAATGTTCCATGACATGACACATTCCTGATTAGACCCCATCCCCAGTGTCTATAGATCTTTCTGCTGTTTCTCCCATTGCCAAGATGGACTGGAAAAATGACTCACTGTGATTTGGGGGAGTGGGACATTTCTTGATTAGGATTAAGTTTGGCACATTTTCTAGATCTTTGTGGAGGAGTTGTGGCATAGAACCCAGCCATACAAAAAAAACCAAACCAAACCAAACCAAACCAAAACAAAAAACCCAAGTTCAATCAGGATTCCTAGAACAGATAAAGATTTTTTTATAAAGAGGTAAAAATATTTTTTTATGAAGTGAAATGAAAGTGCCAAAGGAAAATGCTTGGAAAAGGAAATGAGAGCTATGGAATAAAGAATTAGAAAGGAAATTAGCAGGTTGACACAAGAGATTGAAAACCTTACCTAATTCCTGCCCCTCCATTCTTAATTTATGTCTCCCCTCATGACTGTAATATAACATAACGCCGCCAGTCTCAATTTGCCTTAAGTCTGGGCTCCTTTTAGATCTATTTCATCGTGTTGGGAATGTGAAGGAAGCTCAAATGTACTTTCACCTGCTACTCTACCATATTGTCTCCCCTGTTCTGCCATCTTGGTTATTTTCCTTTTCCAAGCCATTTCTCAGATATCTTTTTTGCCATTTTTTGTATTGATAATCTGCTTTAATCTACCCACACCCAAGCTTTTCTCCCTTATTCTCTGGGCTGCTGCAATTTTGATTTCTTGGATTGGGGTGTTTGTTACATGATTTGTAGCCATAACGCATGCTTAGACTAATAGGAGTCAAACTTTAAATCTCTGTGTGAGTTAGTTTTTTTGGGTGCTTTTACATCTATATCCTCACTAGGACCTCACCAGAGATCTTTGAAGTAAATGGAGAAAGTTTAATTTTCCTCTTTTTTGCAGATAAGAAAAGGCTAGTTTGGTAGGTGATGTGCCTAAGATCACACAGCAATTTATGGAAGAACCAGGATTAGAATCCTGGTCTCTTGATTCCACTTCATCATTGCTGCCCCTCTCTGTGTCTCTTGTTATTTATTATTTAGTCATTTTTTCATCATGTCTGACTCTTTATGACTCCATTTGGGGTTTTCTTGGCAAAGATACTGGAGTGGTTTGCCATTTCCTTCTCCAGCTCATTTTCCAGATGAGGAAACTGAGGCAAACATGGTTAAGTGATTTTTCCAGGGTCACATAGCTAGTAAGTGTCTGAACCCAGATTTGAACTCATGAAGGTGAGTCTTCTTGACTCTAAGCCTGGCACTCTATCCTCTGTACTACCTAAGCTATTAAACTTGAGCTTTTGAAGGGTTGGGTATCAGGGGTTGGGACAGAAATATGATGGAGCTTACACAATCTCCATACCCACAAATCTCAGATTGTACCAGTGGCTGGTGGTATCCTTACAGATGCCCACACTGGGACCTGACTGGAATGGTAGTTACAGGTAGAGCCATACATGTAATTGGTTAGGCAGCAATGACTCTCACCCCAATACCCAAAAACCCAAGATCTTTGCCTCTCAACACCTTGTACTGCTGTTCTTAAACACATGGAGTATGAATTGAAATCTATCCATTCCTCCACCACTGGTTAAATTGATTTGTAAAACTCCTAGTGTGGGACTTGACAGTAATGACTATTATATCAATTTTTATCTAATGAAATTCTGCCTGGCTTCGGTTTCCAGAAGGAAGGATGGACTCTAGGAAAACTGCTAAGGTCTCTTTAGAGACTCAATTTGTTTTTGTTGGTTTTTTGCTTTTTGCTTTTTTGGAGGGGGTAAGGTAAGGCTATTGGTGTTAAGTGACTTGCCCAAGGTCACATGGCTAGTTTTTTGTATTAAATGTCTGAGGCCGGATTTGAACTCAGGTCTTCCTGACTCCAGGGCCGGTGCTTTATTCAATGAGCCACCTAGCTGCCCCTTAGAGAGTGTTAAAAAAAAAAGTGATACATGTTTAGAAAGAGAGGAATGGAGGCAGGGTAGGAAGGACCCTGGACAGGGTGCTGGATTTGGAATCAGACAGCTGTATTTAAGTCCTGGCTCCAAGCCTATGTGATCGTGTGCTAATCAATCACCTCCTTGGTGAGCTTTAGTCTTCTCATTTGTCAGATGGGAACAGTAATAACTACATTCCTGAGCCTAACAGGGTTGCTAAACGGGGGAGTACTTTGCAAATCACAAGATGCATTAGAAATTCACACTCAAATGTGTGAACCAGACAGGGCACTGTGGCTGGGGGACATTCCAGACACACCTATGGGCTTCTCTTACTCTGGGCAAGATGCCCAAGTGCATTTCTCCGTTCTCTTTTCTGTCAAGTAGGGTCTGGGACCTGATAGCTGTAGTCTGCTTCCTCAGTAAGGAAATGAAAACCACCAAGAAGAACTACCTTGGCTTCCCTAGCTTCCCTGCAAGGCACCTGTACCCATGCAGGACTAGGGGTCAGGGACTTTTTCTTGGTATCTCTTTCATTCTGTATATATTCAGTATAAATCTCTGGAGTGGCTGCCTAGGAGGGAGGCAGCTTGGACTGGGCACTCATGAACATAGCAGGGAAGGGCTTGGCATAAGTCCTGGAAATAATCAACATATTTTAGGGCTTTAAAAAATTTCCCAAGTCATTGAACCCAAACCTCTTCATCTCTGAGTGAGTGGGAAATCCCACCAAATTTAGACCCCTATCCTGTGGTTGGTCCCATCTTGGGCTGGAGGTGGGGTTGTCAAGGAGCACCATTTTTAGAGTGTCTTGGATCCTGATTATAAATATATTATTCAGGGAAAAGGTGACCCTCCCACTTAACTCTCCTCCACTCCTCTCTTTCCTTCTTCTTTCTTTCCTTTTCCCTTCTCCCTTCAAAGCCTAAAACAGGTAGTGATATCTATTGTCTAGATGTCTGTTTCCTGAAAACTCAGCTAGATCATGGGGTTCCTGCCAAAGCCTGAGGGTTCTCAGGAGTTAGGAGCCATGAATGTCTCCTTTTCAGAAGAGGACTACTGCAAAGGCAGAGACCAAACCTTCCCCTTGGACTGAGAGTAACCTTAGCATAGGGTCACGTCTGCCTCTTAAACTAGGAACTCCCCCAGTATAGGACTCCCCCATAGGAATAGAATATTTTCCTTCTCTTCCTCAGACTAGTTTCTGCCCTTAAACGTTATAGTCTCCATGGAAGAATATAGCATATATGCGAATGAATGTGATGCAAGGTGTAGAATGTGATAAAGACAAAGTATTCCAACAAATTTTTGAGATGAGGAAAATTACTTTCAGTTAGAATGATTAGGAGGAGATGATTTCTGAGCTGGGCCTTGAAGGGAAAAACAGAATTTCTATAGGCAAGGATGAGTAGTGTGCCCCAGGACAGCCTTCATGAATGCAGGAGACAGGAGACTGTAGGATGGGATTGCAAACAACTTATCTTATTTTTCTGGCATGTAGAATACCTCAAAGGCAGTGGTGTGGCTGGAAAGGTGGGTGGGAACTATACTGTGGAGGGCCTTGATTGCCCCACTTTGGAGCTAGGATTTTATGCAATAGGCCATGGGGACCTCCCAAAGGTATTCCAGGAGAAGAATGATGTGTTGTGCACTAGGAAGATTGCTTTGGCATATCCATGAATCATGAACTAGAAAGGTGAAAAAACATAGGCAAATCTAGAGCCAAGGCTTTTATTGTGGTTTAGGAAAAAGGTGATAAGTAGGACCAGAGCAGAGTGAACAGAGAGGAGGGAATAGATTCTAGAGATCCCATCAATGTGGAAATGCAGTGACTTAACCACTGATCAGATATGAGAACTGAGTAAGAAAAAAGTGTCAAAGATGACTCCTGGGCAGCTGGGAGGATGGGGCCCAACATGCTTCACATGCCAAATAATGTGGTGATTAGAACTCCAGTCTAGGTATCAGAAGAGCCAAGCTCTAGAACTCACCGGCTATCTGAAATGAGACAGGCCATTCAATCTCTGGAGGCCTCTCCTTCTCAGAACCATCATCTCTAGGCCATCAGAAGAGTAGTCCCACTACTCCCTGCCCCGGGAAGCATGGGCATGAACAATGAGATCATCAGCCAGATTCTCCCTCCTTTGGCTCTTTCCAGGTGTGTGGCCACCTGGGGGGAGAAGCACCTTGAACCCTTTCAAGGTCTCATACTGACTAAGATGGTCTATGGGAATTCAGAAAACCTTTCAAAGTGCAGACTTATTCCTAGCATTTTCCCCTTTACAGGGCTATAGAGGGAAAACAGAATTAGACAGCTTTCACTTTTCCCTGTGGCCTGAGAATCCTTCCTCTGGGGTAATCTAATTTGTCCTGACATAGTGACCTTATTATGCTGTGTATGACCTTGGGCAAGCTCCTTTTCCTTTTGGGCCTCAGTTTCCTCTTCTGTCTAATGATGGGAGTGGACTCAGACTTCTGCCAACTCTTAAGTTCTCTGATCCTGCTACCAGTATTACTCTGATCTCCCGGGCCTGGCTGTGAACTCCTTTAGAAAAAAAGGACCATGTCATAGAAGTAGGCTGTGTGAGCTAATCAACTCTCTCATTTGTCAGATGGGGAAATTGAAGTCCCTAGAGGGGTTGTCCAAGGTCGTGTAACCTGAACAGTGACTAAAATCCAGGCCTCCTGCATCCCCACCCTGGTGTTTACGCCTCCTTCTCTGTTTGGGCTGTGTCTTTAGCAGGCTCCAGAGAACAGGCTCTGTGGCTTTTCCCCACCCAACTAGGCCTGGGCTGAAGGTGCAGAAGCTGATTTTCTGGCTGGGGTGGGAGTGGGGGTGGGGGGAGGGAAACAAAAAGGGGGAACAGTCCTCGGGACATATTTCAAGTGATAGAACAAACATGGGGGAGGGGAAGAGAATTGTCTTGCCCTGCCCTGCCTCTGCCCTGCCTCTGCCCTGCCCTGCTCTGCCCTGCCCGGCTTTGCTACTGGTTCCTCAGCCTTTTCCCTCTTTCCCCCCAGAGAACAGGAGGCTCTGTCTTCCCAGTAACATCCTAACCAGTTTAGCTTAAGACTCAGGCCCCAGCAGGCAGGCAGGAAGGCAGGCAGGGGCCTGACCCTTTCTGAATAACTAAACCAGCAGGTCTCCAGAAGTTATAAAACGAATAATAGCAGAAGCTGATATTTCTCAAGATATTTTGTAAGTATGTGCATACATATGTATATACATACACATACCTATATCCTTGCATTTACATGCACACGTATACACACATATGCATATATATTTATGTATGTATACACACATATGCCTATATATTTATGTATATGTACACATACATATGCATATATATGTTTATGTATGTATACAATAGGAAGGAAGAGGGTTTAAGGGAAAATATATATAGACACAGGCATACACGCACATATACTGTATATACACATACACAAATACATATGTGTGTGTATATGTATATAAAACTTTCTCTTTTTTACCACACACACACACACACACACAGGTGTGTCTGTGAGTTAACCAATCAATATTTTTAAGTGCCTACTATGTGCCAGGCTCTGTGCTAAGCATTGGGGATATAAAAAGAGGCAAAATACAGTATCTGCCTTCAGAGAACTTACAATCTAATGGAGGAGACAACATGTAAACAAATATATACAGGATAAATATGAAATAATTGTAATGGGAATTAAGAGGGGTTAGGGAAGACTTTCTATGGAAAGTGGGATTTTAGTTGGGACTTAAAGGAGTGGGGGAGGGGGGTGGGGAGCAGTAGTTAGTGAGGAGGAAGCAGAGTGTTCTAGGCGTGAGGGAGAGCCAGAGAAAATGCCTAGAGCCCAGAGATGGAGGGTCTCATTTGTGGAACATCCAGGAGGCCAGTGTTTCTGGTTTGAAGAGTATGTGTTTATAAGAAGAATGGAAAGGCTAGACTTTGAAGGGCTTTGAATGCCAAACAGAACATTTTGTATTTGGTCCTGGAGGCAATAGAAAGCCACTGGAGTTTTTTTGAGTAGGGGGTGACATGGTCTGGCCCAGGCAGATGCACCAACAGGCTATTACAATAATCTAGTCATAAGGTGATGAAGGCTTGCACCAGATGGTAGTAGTGTTCAAGGAGAGAAAGGGGTGCATTCAAGTGATAGTGCAAAAGTGAAATCAATAGGCCATGGCACCATATTGAATATGGGGGCAGGGGGTAAGCAATAGTGAGGAATCCAGAATGACTCCGAGGCTGCAAGCCTGAGGGACTGGAAGGGTGATATTGCCCTATACAGTTATAAGGAGGGTAGGAATGAGCAGTGTTTAGGGAGAAAGAGAATGAATTCTATTTTGGACATAGTGGATTTAGGATGTCTAGTGGATATATAATTTGAGATATCTGAAGGCAGTTGGAGATATGAGATTAGAAGTCAGCAGAGAGACTGGGGCAAGATAGGGAGACTGAGAATCAGCACAGAGATGCCATGGAAGCTGATGGGATCCCAAAGTGAAGTAATGTAGGGAGAAGAGCAGAGGGCCCAGGATGGAACCCTAAAGGCTACCTGTGGTTAGAGGGTGTGGTCTGAAGGAGGATCCAGCCAAGGAGACAGAGATGGAGCTGTCTGACAAGGAGGAGGAGAAGCAGGAGAGTGGCGTCCTGAAAACCTAGAGATGTGTATACTTAAATGTACATATACATACATGTGTGCACACCTACGTTTCATTCAAGCCTTAACAGTAGTACGAGGTTCATTGTCTCATTTTATAGGTGAGGAAACTGAGGCTCAGAAGGGTGAATTAACTTGTCTGCCGAACTGAGATTCAAATCCAACTCTTATGCATTATTTATTCCCCACTTTAACATTTCCTGTATCCCTGCCATTTATTTCTTTTATTCAATAATTCCTGATGCTGGGTTTAGTTGCAGCTGAGTCAGAGATGGGTATAATGGGGTCCCTGCCCTCTCATGACCACAATCTGCTAATATTAATAACAATAATGATTTATATAGCACTTCAAGATTTACAAAACTCTTTACAAATATTATCTCACTTGAGATGAGATGAAAACCCTGCAAAGGAGGTGTTGTTATTATCCCCATTTTATAGATGAGAAAACTGAAGCAGTTGAGATTAAGGCACTTGTCCAGGGTCACACAACTGGTAGATGTCTAAAGATGGATTTTAACTCAGATACAGACTCTGCGTTGTCTTTATGGTGCCACTTTGCTGTCTCCCAATGAGAGGGATAAAAAAATGTGAGGAGAGAGAGAGAGGACAGGTTCAGCTGAAGGGATGTGATGGAGGAGATGGCATGGTCCCTGAAGAATAGATAAACTTTGACAGGTGGAAATAGAGAAGAGGCATTTCCAGGAGCTAAGGCAAGCTAAGGCAAACTAAGCAATAATGGCTGGAGCCCTAGATATGTTTTGGAGTCACGACAAGTCCAATTTGATGAGAGGATATAATTTCATAGTAGGAGTAACAAAATGGTGATCAGACTGAAAAAGGAGGTTGAAGTCTTACATTCAGTGTCAGGCCAAGGGATTTTCCAAAATATGAACACCCTGGAATTTAATGCTGTCCACTCTCTGACTTTTACTTTTCTGTTCTTATTTGCTATCACTTCCTTTTTTATGGAACATTAGCTATTCTCCAAATCTATCACACTGTGTTTTGTTTTTACACAATTCCTCAAGTCGTCCCTTATATTTGGAATTTGATCTGTATTGATTTCTGCCTCTTACCTTACTTCAAGGCTCAGGTTAAGTATAATCCCCTCCAAGAACCTTTTCCTAACTTTTCCAGATATTAGTAAGCTCCTTGTTTTTAAAAGATCTCCTATTATACTCACCTGGATACATGTTATGCATTTCGTATGGATTATAAGATCCCTGAAGGCAAAAATTATTTTATTTTTGTCAATTGTATCCCCAGTGCCTTGTACTTAATATGCATAAGTACTTAATAAAATGATTGTTGCATTCAATCAAATTGAGTTGAGTTTGAGAAATTTTATTGTTGAGCAAGGGAAATAGACCATACTATCTATATGACTTAGAGATCTGGTGTTTATTCAGAAATTTCCATGAAGTACATGTGTCTCTGAAAAGTCATTTCTTAACATCCTTGATTTTATACAATATCCTGAGTTTTGCTAGTTAGATAATTTTGGATTCATAGTTCGTGCTTCTTAGTTTTATGTATATTGTATTTAACAAGCATTTATTAATCACCTACTATGTGCTAAGCACTGCTTTAAGTACTGGAGAAAGAGGGGGGAACAAAGAAAGGGGGAAAAATCCCTGCCCTCAAAACTGACATTTGACCCTTTCCTTCCTTGTGAGCCTGTTTGGTGTCCCTTAGCTTGTTATTTATGTCATTCTAATTGCAATTTGTATGTTCTATTTCCCCTTATCATTCTAATGTTAGAATTAAACTATAAAGTGTCTAGGAGGCATAAATATTTTTTCTTGTCAGGATACTGTGGATTCTATTTTCACAGTGTTGATTGTTTTAATTAATTGTGGACAGTTTTCTTGAACAATTTCCTGAAACTCAGTGCTTGGACTATTTCATTTTTCTAAGCATCCTGAAATGTCAATAATCCTGAAATTGCTGTGATTTGTTTGGCCCATCCTCTGACCTGTCACTTCAATCTGAATGTTTTCTGGGACTTTCAATAATTCAGTCATTTTCTGAACATGTCCTTTGAGTTGCTCTGGGCTGTTGGTAAGTTTATTTCCTGACATCATCTGCTCCTGTTGGATCTTTTCATTATGTGTTCTTGGAGGTGGTGAGGTGGTGCATTGAAGAAAGCACCTGACCTGGAGTCAGGAGGACCTGAGTTCAAATCCCACCTCAGATATTTAACACTTACTGGCCATGTGACCTTGGGCAAATCACTTAACCTCAACTGCCCTGCCTTCCCCCCTCAAAAAAAACAACAACAACATTATCCATGCTCCTCATCCTCTCCCCTCTGAGTAGTGGTTCATTTTCCTTTCCCATCTTTCCCTTAACCCCAAGGTAACTTACAAAATAAAACAGAACACCCTCTCCTCATTGTCTTAAGTGTTTATGACAGCCTTATCTCATTGGGACTTTAGTGCTTCTAACAGGTCCTCCAGGATGACACCACACTTTTGTGTTCATCTCTGTTTTACCTGTCCTTGCTTCCATTCCACATACATGTATTTTAAATATAAAGTTGGCCAATTATCTGATTGTCAGTTTTATGTCAAATATTAAATTATTTTTGCACGAAAATTACAAAAGTTTTAACATACAAAGAGGAGTTTTAAGACTAAAAGTAATGCTGATATGACAAAAATATCCTATATTTATGCTAAAACAAAGGGTTCAGAACCTGCACTATATTTAGGCTGAAGACCAGTATATAATATCATACAGATACTATGTTTTCTCGGTTAACTATAGGCTTTAAATTACTTTCTAAACACATTTGCTGGTTTTCCAGATTATTTATTCATCCACCTATTTTAAAAAAATTTATCCATTCATTCATTTATTTGGTGGTGGGGGTGGGGGTGGGGCTGGGTCTTTCTATCTCACCCTGGCTGGAAGCATAGTATTCCCAGTCCAACTACTGAGCAGCATGGGAGCTTTGATCAGTTCTTTTTCCAACATGGGCCAGTTCACCTCTTCTTGGGTAGCTCAATAGCCTTCCTGCTCTTGGGGTCTCAGCATATGGGTTCCAGGTTTAGTTCAGACACTTGATAGGGTTAGCCCTCTGTGGTCTTGAACTCAAGAGATCCTTTGCCCAAGGCTCCCTGGTGGAAGGCACTGCCAGCTATCACACTCAGCAACCCCTTTACTTCTACAAATATTCATCCATTTAATTTACATCATCAGTGTTATTGGCATATATTTGGGCAAAATAGCTCCTAATAATTGCTTATTTCATTTTCATTGGTTGTGAATTTACTTTTTTCATTTTTGATAAGTTAATTTGAGTTTCTTCTTCTTTCTTCTTTTTTTTTGCTTTTTTGGAGGGTAATTGCGGTGAGTTTCTTCTTTATATATTCAAATTTATCTAATGATTTGTTTATTTTTTGTTTTTCCCCTGAAAAAACAGTTCCTAGTTTTATTAGTTAAATGGTTTTTTAACTTTCAATTTTATTAGTCTTAACTTTAATTTTCAAGATTTCAATTTTAATGTTTAATTAGGGGTTTTTAATTTGACTTTTTAGAACCCATTTGCTCATGCCATTTATTTTAAGGAATGTGGATGCAGTGTTTCATTTTCTTCTTGTGGACAGGAAGGGACCAGTAAGCAGGATCTTCATTTATGTTTATTGTTTTATAAGTTTAAAAGTTATTTTAAAAAATCTAGCCCTGTGGTGTATCCACATCATTCACTTTAGAGAATTTGCTCTGTTTTTCCTTATTGGAATTGCTCCTGTAATTGGAGAACTATTAAGAATATCATTTTTGAAAACTAGCCACCCCTTTTATCTATCTATCTATTCATTCATTCATTCATTTATTTATCTTTTTAGAGGGCAATTGGAGTTAAATGACTTTGCCCAAGGTCACATGGCTAGTTTTTGTGTTAAGTGTCTGAGTCCAGATTTGAACTCAGGTCCTCCTGACTCGAGGGCCAGTGCTCTATTTACTGCACCACCTAGCTGCCTGGAGTGCAAGCATGTAGTCTAAGCTGTACAAAAACTTGAACTGGTCACTAATGGAAGGGCTACTAGGGGAAAGAAGTTTTCCATCACTGGTTGTCTTAAAGGGTTGGGTGGATGACCCTCTCTCAGGGACGTTGTAAAGGGATTCCTGCTCAAGAATGGGTTGGCTAAGATGATCTGTGAGATCCTTTCCAATTCTGGGATTCCATGATTCCATGATACCCTGCTAGAAATAGCCTTAAGGCAGGTAGGCAGAGGTAATTTTTTCCCCTCTCAGGAACCAACCCTTGGGAAATCTCTTTCAAAAATCCTTGGATCAGAGATCAGGAGCTGGAAGAAGATCATCCAGTCTATGCCCTCCCTCCTCCCATTCCACCATTTTACCAATGAGGAAATGAAAGACTGGAGAAGTTAGGTGCTTTGTTGAAGGCCATCCAAGTACTATGTGTCGGAGCTGAGTTTGGCACTCAGGCTTTCTGATCTCCAATCCAGCATTCTTTCTATGTCACCATGTCAACCCTCTAGGGAGAGGCAACAAAGCAATGATTGTTTTTTTGTTTTTTTTTTCTTGGTCACAGGCACAGAGATGTCATCCAGCTCCTCAGGAATGCAGGTGCTCAGCTGTCTCCTCAGGAGCTTCAGAGTGCAGGGACTGAGCTCTGCAGGTAAGAGACACTGGCCAGATTCCCTGGGCTGTCTCCCTCTCAGCTCACATCAGTGCTGCCAAGGCTTAGCCAAGACAGCAATCTTGGTTACTAGAGGGAACCAAGTCAGACCTTTTGACTGCATCCAAATTTTACAGAACATATTGGTGGGCTTCTAAATCCTTAATTCCAATGAATTTGTTCTGTAAAATTTGGATGCAGTCAAAAGGTCACACTTAAGGACCTAGAAGGCCACATGTGGCCTTAAGGCTGCAGGTTCCCCCACCCCTGTTCTAGATGGACAGACTCCCTCAGGAGAATTTAAGAGGCAGAAGGTCTCTTGGGAAAAAGAGAAGCCCTTTGTTAGGGATATGACAACCTGTTCCATTGTCCTTCAGGAATTCATAGAAATGAAGTCCTGATGAATCCCTTCATCTCCTTGTGCTTGTATTCCAGACATGTTTTATGAGGCGCAAACAGAATATAGAGCTCTGGCCTGGGAGTCCTGAGGCCTAGGTTCCAGACCTTACTCTGACAATGACTTCTTTTTTTTTATTTTTGGAGGGGGCAGGGCAGGGCAATTGGGGTTAAGTGACTTGCCCAAAGTCACACAACTAGTGAGTGTTAAGTGTCTGAGGCCAGATTTGAACTCAGGTCCTCCTGACTCCAGGGTTGGTGCTCTATTCAATGCATCACCTCGACACCCTGACACTAACTTCTTGTGTCAACACTGAACATTCTGTTCTCTGAATTTGAACTTCTCTCTCTGTAAAATGGGGTTGTACTAGAATCAGGGGTGGGGAACCTGTGGCCTTGAACTGAATCCAAACTTCACAGAACAAATCCCCTTAATAAAAGGATTTGTTCCATAAAACTTGACCCCAGTCAGAAGGTTGTACCCAAGGACCTACAAGGCCACAAGTTCCCCACCCCTGGAGATAGATTCTAGTTTCCCTTTTGGCTTTTACATTCTGTGTTTTGTGATGTAAGAGTGTTTCTAGCTCTTAAGATTGCATAAATTAGGATTCTGAGGCTTCTTTTGGCACTGACATTTATGTTCTAAACCCCTTCCAACCTTCATGTTTTTAGAGTTCATAGTTCTGAAACTCCTTCCAGCTGAGACATTCTATTTTTTGTTCTGTTTTAAGGTCTTTTTCCAACTCTAAGGTTCTCTGCTTCTGTGTTAGAACCTAGGAATACCTTTGTGATTGAGATCTCAGCCTTAGTGAGCTCTGGGTGTGAGTCCGTTGTCCATCAGCCCACATTCCTAGTTAATGCTGTGGATGGACAGGTAATCTCTTGTGTTGGAAAGAGTGTTGTGTTAGACTTTGTCTGTTCAAGGGATAAGGGCTCAAATCTTGGCTATGACACTTATTAGTTATATGGTCTTGGATAAATATCCAAAATAAAAAAACAACCACATAGGATCACATATGTAGAGCTAGAAGGTACCTTAGAAATCCTCTAATCCAACCTCCTTGCTTGAAGCTAGGTGGTACAGTGCATAATAGTACTGGGCCTAGAGTCAGAAAAACCTGAAGAAAAAACTTAAATGAAGTGAAAGGTAGCAAAGACAACATTGGAACTCGGGTCCTCTGATCTCACATTCAAGAGTCTTTCTATTGAACCAGAGAAGGTGGTATCCCTGGGATACCTTGCCTCCCATCCAGGGCCCTCCTCACTATTCCTTTTCAAATCACTTAAGTTCAAAGAGAGGAGGATGGTTGTTGGGATGTCACACAATAAAGTTAGAGTCGGGGGCAGCCAGGTGTCGCAGTGAGTAGAGCGTTGGCCCTGGAGTCAGAAGGACCTGAGTTCGGATCTGACCTCAGACACTTAACACACACAAACAAAAGCCTAGCCGTGTGACCTTGGGCAAGTTACTTAACCCCAATTGCCCTCCAAAAAGCAAAAAAAAAAGTTACAGTCAAGAGGCAAAAAGAACTCTTCTTATCTGGAAGCTTGCAGCTCTCAGACCTGTGGGGACCTTAGATCCCATTTCCTTAAACCCCTTCATTTATAGATGAAGGAACTAAAAGACAAAGATAGGAAGGGAAATGCCCAAAGTAACACAAGTAGGAAGTGATAAAGCTGTGAAAATTACTCCACGTATTCAAACTCAAAATCCAATGCTTTTCCCATTCGATAGAAAGGTCTCTGTCCCTTTCTCAACTCTTAAGAAAACGAACTTCACCTTCTTTTGTTGCCCCCGCTTTCAGGTAGAGAAGGCAGCAGCTTCAGAGAGAAAATAGTGGGTGGGAGGATGGTTCCCTGCAATAGACCTGCCCAGCACCTTCCCCCTCTGACTTTAAGGCAACCTCACCCACCTGTTGTTTCACCCTCCTGCCAAAGGCACTCCCAGAATGACATTCTTCATTGAGGAGAAGATGGCCCTGGACTAAGGCTTAGATAGTCCCTGCAAAACCTGTTTAACTGGGAAGAGAATTAAGGTGAGGGAAAGATGAGACAGAGAAGGGCAAGATAAAGGAGAGAGTGATGAGACATGTATAAGCAAGATGAAACAGATGAGAAAGGGGAGAGGAAGAGAAAGATGAGAGAGATGAGAGAGGAAAAATAAGGAATAAGATGAGAGGGAGAGAGAAGAGAGTATAGGAGAGGAAAAGATAAGAGAGGGAGGAAGATGACTGGGGGAGAGAAGAAGATAGAGAAAGATGACTGGGAGAGAAGAAGAAAGAATAGGAGAGAAAAAGACAGAAGGAGAAAGATGACTGAGGGAGAGGACAGAATGGATGGGAGAGAGGAAGAGAATTTAGACTGCAGAGTTGCAGAGGGGCTTGGGCACAAAGGAAGCTGTGTGATGGAGTGAGTGGGGTGTGAGGGACATATCTGGGGACTGGTCGATTTCTTGTGAAATAAAAAGCAGCAGAGTCAGTTCTGGGAAAAGTTGTGAAGTCTGAGATGAAGCTGCTCTTGGATGGTCCTCCTTTTCCACTGTGCCATTCCCATAGAGCAGGCTTTTAACATTCGCCCCTTCTGTGTCCCATCCCTAGAGGATGGTGTGTCAGGATTGGAAGGGGTCTTATAAATTAATTCTTGCTAAATATGTTGAGGGTGATTATGGTAAGATTTAGATGTAAGATAGCCCCTCTCTTCTGCCTTTCCTTGGCAGACAATGTGGACAAGCCTTCCAAACCCTTTGGGACACATTTCTCTCAGAACCTGCCCCTCCCATCCCACTTTCCAGATGGGATGCTGCCCCATCAAACCACCTTCCCTCCTAGGGTTAGGGAGGTGATTGGCAGGTGGGGCTGGACTTCATCCCAGTCTCCTCAAGTGACCAAGGGCCTGGAGTGATGGGCAGCTGAGTCAATTGGTCTCTCCATGAAGGTTGACTGGTTTCCTCTTTACTCCCTCCTTCACCTGAAGAAGCTTAATTGGCCTTAAGAGGCATAGTATCTCAGGGGTAGGAGGGTGGAAGTATCTCAGAGAGATCGTAGATTTAGATTTGGAAGGGACCTCAAAGGGTTAAAAGAAGCAGGAGACCTTTTTCCCACATCTCCTCCAAAAAGTGATCTGTTCCCTGCCTGAAGACATCCAGTGGCTGGAAACGCATCCTCTACCAAGGCAGACTATTTCACTTTGGAACAGTGCTGATTAATAGTAAGTCTTTTTGTAGAGAGCCAAAATCTGCCTTGGCAATGTCTACCCATTACCCCTCCTTCTGCTCTGTGGGATGGGTATATATAAGGAGGAGTAGCCTTCTGGTGTAAGGCTTGCCCAGCCATTTTCAGGACTGCCCACCAACCTTTGGTGTCCACCTGTCACCCAATTCTCACTGGTGACTCTAAGAAGCCATAGTATGTGCAGAGGCCACACCTTAGTAAAACCTGTCTCGGCAGATGGGCTAAACCAGGTTGAGGGTAACTGATAGGCCTCAGATATGTCAGTGATTTAGGGGGATGTCTACCCCAAACAGGTGAAAACTTCCCCCAGTGGAATGGGTGAATAAAAACAGTTCCAATGGCCATGAAGGGGACTGAAAGCAGGTGCTGTGGAGACATTGAAGATGCCAAGGTCATCCCCTGCATGCCGAGCCATTGCCACTCATCCTGCCTTTTGTCCTGCCAGTGGGCTTTGATGACTCTGAAAGAGAAAGTGAGGCTGATGATTTTCAGCAACTCTGCCTCACTTAAATCCGACTCCTGTGCAAAAGGCTCTTCTGCTATACTACACTCGACCTTTAGAGGAATAATAATGATCACGATGGCCCCTGGCATTTATGGGTTTACAAAGCACGTTACAAATATTATCTCGTTTCATCCTTATGGGAGCCCTGGCAGGTAGGTGCTATGATGACCCTCATTTTATAGATGAGGAAATGGAGACAGACTTGCCCAGGGTCACATAGCTATTAGATGTCCGAGGTGAGATTTGAACTCACAACTTCCTAACTCCAGGTCCAGTTCTCTTTTCACTTTGCCTCCTTGCTGTCTTCACTGATATCCCATGTATGCCTCAACTCCCTCCCACTGAAAGAAGGAAAGAAAGAGGGAGAAGACCTTTAGGTATTCAAATTCTCTGGGTACTCAAGTGTCATCCTCTTCCCAGCCCTTGGATTTCTAGCTAAGACAATGATAACTATTGAAATGTCCCCTAGGAGAGATGGCATCATGGTTATTCTTCCTCCTCCTCTTCTTTCTCAGGCTTAGAATGGCAAAGAAAGAGCTGACATCTAGGGAATGCACGTGGGTGTTGGGGGGAGTTCTCTGAGAGGACAGCTAATTTCATAGGATTGTAGAGATAAGATTGCCTCATGAGAGACAATGAAGCCTCATAGACAGAAAGCCGGCTTTAAAGTCAAGTGGACCTGTTTTCAGGTCCTTCCTCTGTCACATACTGGCTTTGACCCTGGGAAAGTCATTTGCCAACTAAAGAGACTAAAGCATGTCTCTCTTTCTCTTTTTTTTTCTTTTTGGAGGGCAATTGGGGTTAAGTAACTTGCCCAAGGTCACACGGCTAGGTTTTTGTTTGTGTGTGCGTTAAGTGTCTGAGGCCGGATCTGAACTCAAGGTCCTTCTGACTCCAGGGCCGACGAGCTACTCACTGCGCCACGTAGCCGCCCCTAAAGCAAGTCTCTTAAAACTAAACTGTAGAATCACTTGTGGTCTGCATTGGTAGAGCAGGGTTTTCTCACTGAGAGTCCTCTAATGAAATCACAGGTCTGCACACCCCTCCCTCTACCAAAAGAAAGATGGAATTTGGGTCTGGAAAAGCCTTTTGGGATTATCTAGCCTAATACTTTAATTTGATCAGTGAGGAAACTGAGACCTAGAGAAATTAGGTACCCAAGGTTACATAAAGAGCAAGTAACCAGGCTGGGATTTGAAACAGGATTCTTCTGGATTCAAATTCATTGTTCTTTAAATTATACCACACTAGCTTCATTTTAAAGTCTCTGTTGCACAAAAGTTCATTGAGAGATCTTAAACCCAGACACCAAAGTCCTTATTTGATCAATAGATCTTAGAGCTACGTGACATCAGTTGGCCTAGTCTTCTGCCTTCAAGTAGGTATAATTTTTCCCATTTGATAGAGAAAGAGATCAAAGTCCAGACAAGGGAATTTGAGGATATAGCATCGTGAAAACATTGTGAACTTGAATTGAGGAAAGCTATGGGTTTGAATCCTGTCAATGACCTTGACTTGTTGGGTAACCTTGAGCAGATCCCTTCACTAATAGAATGGAGAATCAACTTCATTGTCTCTTGGGCCATTTCCATATCTAAGCTAATCTTATTCTATGAAGTCACTTGTCCACAGTGATTACATGGCAGACACCAGAGCCTCGGGCTTTCTGATTCCTGGTCCAGAGTTCTTACCCAATAGCATGTCCAGTTTGGGAAGTTTTATTGAAACAGAAGTCACCTCAAAGTGAGCCCAGGGTCCAGGCAACCAATGGCATCTTTTAGAGAGGAAGTGATCCCTCTGGAAGAAAGTGGCCAACTTGACCCAGGACAAGTTGCTTCCCCACTGTGAGACTCAGTTTACCTCCTTTGTAAAATGAGGGAGAAGATAGGGATGGCATCCTCTATAAAATAAAGGACAGACGGGGGCAGCTAGGTAGTGCAGTGGATAGAGTGATAGCCCTGGAGTCAGGAGGACTGGAGTTTAAATCCAGAGTCAGACACTTGGACATGTACTAGGTGTGTGACCTTGGGCAAGTCACTTAACCCTGATTGCCTCACCTCCCCCCTCAAAAAAAAAAAGACAATTCTGGATGAGAGAGAAGCCTGGAGACAGCAGAGAGCCAGGCCCCTTTTTCTTCCCCATCAAAAGTGCTGGTGCTGAGCTGTGATTAACCCTTTGAAGAGTTTATTACTAACTTATGATTAATACCCAGGGAACAGAGATACTGAGTTAGACATCTCTGATCATAATCAAGGCTCCTTCCCACCACAGCTTAATTAGCAGAGGCCTTGAGTATTCTAGGCCATCTCTAGGGTGGATTCGGGAGAGAATGGAACTGATATTTATTAGGTAGGAAGGCAGAATCCTAAGAAGGAAAGGAAATTTTTGTCCCTGTTCCAAATGATCCTAAGTCCCAGGTCCAATGACCCAAGCTCTGTGACCTTGGAAAAATTGCTTCTTCCCACTCTGTCTTCCCATCTGTAGAACAAAGGGGTTAGAAAAGATCGTGTTTTAGGCTCTCCCAACTCAAATGTTTTACCTCCTATGATTTTTAGAAGAATATTATTGGTGCTTTTTGTTTTTACACAAGGTGTCTTGCAGGCAAAGCTTTCTGTATGTTCTCTTATTCCGAAATCCCTTCCAGGTCTGAAAGACGATCTCTGGGTTTCTCCCTGATCCTAGCATTCCTCCCAGTTCAGACATTCTGTGATTCTAGATCGACAGTTTTAGGAGAGGTCAGAATCTAGTCCACCCACAGGTAGGGGCAGGGGTCAAAGAGGAAAATGGAAGTAGGCTGGAGGCAGGTTTACATTGCTCCTTATATCATACAGGAGCTTCACTTGAAAGGTTCTGTTGCACAGCTGGGGAGTGAGAGGAGCAGATTTTCAGGATGTTTTAGGCTGTCCTTGGCCTGTGCCCATGACTTAGGGACCTTGTCAGAGTCCGGACCTAGGCTGGAGGGGCAGGTGAAAGGGCACATTGCTCTTGAGGACATCATGGTGCAATGGAAAGCCCATAGTCTGGAATCAAAAAAGACCTGGATTCAAGTTCTCTTTCTGCTACTTTTATGGATTTGGGCAAGTCATTTAAACTCTGGGCCTCAGTATGCTCATCTATGCAATGAGGGGTTTTTTCCTCCTAAGTGTTCCCTAAAATCCTTACCTGTCTAAATGTCTGTGATCCTGCAATTTTTTTTTTTTGCTTTTTGGAGGGCAATTGGGGTTAAGTAACTTGCCCAAGGTCACACGGCTAGGTTTTTGTTTGTGTGTGCATTAAGTGTCTGAGGCCAGATCCGAACTCAGGTCCTTCTGACTCCAGGGCCAACGCTCTACTCACTGTGCCACCTAGCTGCCCCTCCGAAAATTATTTCTTGAGATACCTAGCTCGATCAGGGCACATTCGATAAACATTATCATGCCAGCCAGGCTTAGTGTTGAGAAATTCAGCATCCACTGACAGCCCTTCATCCAGGCAGAGAGTTCACAGTGGGGCATCCCCTGCCACCTCCCCCAGGCATACAAGCTACTTATTTGTGAGGAGGGGGTGTTTCTATCTTCTAGGAATGTTCTTTTTATTGGAGATAGTTAGAGAACAGAACAAAAAACCTTGTAATAGAAGCAGCTGAGTTTGAATCCTGATTCTGATAGCTTTGTGACATTGGGCCTCTCATCCTCTTCAAGCCTCAGTTTCTTCATCTGTAAAATGGGGGTGATAATAATAATGCACTATTTTCCTCACAGGATTGTTGTGAGGAAAGTACTTTGTGAATCTGAAAACTCTCTATAAGTGTTCTTACTATTACAACCACCATCACCATCACTGTCTAATCCATCTGGACAGATTGCCTTGAGCAGTGCCAACCCCAAGTGCTAGAGAAATATATTCTATGTGACCTCCTTTCCCTGGGCTTGCAGAGAACTCCATAGATTCGTGGAGGTGAGAAGCTTAACTTCCATCCTAAACATCCTTAACTGCCTTCTCCAGATCTGAGAGTTCTGGTCTATACTTTCTTCCTCATCCTCCCCTATTTCCAGCTTGCCCTGAAGACAGGATTGAGGAACTTCTTTGGAAGTAGGTGGGGGTGGGTTTCCCTGGCCTCTTAGCCATGGAAATGGGGGCATTACTCACCCTGGGAAATAACCCTACCCTATTACCTGAGCACTTGGAAGGGGTGGAGGTGAGGGGGGATGAAAGAGATGTTTCTGATTAGTACCTGGCACATTGACTAATACTGGAAGTCCTCCCTCCCCGGGAGGAAAGCTGGTATCCAGAAGATAAGAACAAAGGTTGGGAGCTCCAGAATTTCAAGCAAACAGATCTGGGATGGCTCTTTTCTGTGGCACTGGCTGTATTCAGCCTCCATAAGAAACAGGATTAGTTCTTCTCTCCCCACCTCCCCTACCCACACCTTCCCCAGAACCCTTGGGTTATGGGGCCTCTTGGAGGAGTTTAGAGACAGGACTAGATATGGAAGAGCTCTCCATCCATCATTGATAGAGTTGGAATGGACTTTGGAAGCATCTTGGCTTTCCTTAGCAAACAGTTGTCCATCCCTGTCTCTACTAAGGCAATGCTCAAGGCTGCTCCCTCCCTGCTATTACCACAAACACGAAAGCTGGACAATTCAGCTGTGGGAGCAGGAAGGTAGCAATGGTTGTCAGTAATTTTAATGAGGGCACCAGCCTCTCTCTCTCTCTCTCTCTCTCTCTCTCTCTCTCTCTCTCTCTCCCTGAAGCCACCTGTGGGGAGTTCGGGCTTTTGGACTTATATGTTCTAAACTGTCCCTTATATTGTGCTAACGAAGAGGGAGAGAAAGGGAAGAAAGCCAGGTGGCTTTCAGTGTCCCAGAGTTGTCAGCATCAGGGAGTCTGGTTACCTGGATGCCTCCCTTAGTGTTTGTATCCTCCTGCATTGTGTGTCCCTGGGGAGAGGTGTCTGTTTTTTTGTTTTGTTTTGCAGTGGGATGTAGTCCAGGGCTGCTGGAGGTCTTAAGGTACAGCATGCACTGAAAGATTAAACAACGAAGGATGAATTATTCTCTGTAGCTAAGCATATGAAAGCACTTTTCCTTATGATCTTGGGAGTGTCCTTGCCAGAACTCATAGACCCTTTGCAGACTCTCATGGGTCTTGACCTCAGCACATTACGTATGACCTCTATCACCTCCCCTCTTGGAGTGACCATAGGAACGTAACCTTCTCCAGTTTGGCCCAGGTTGGGAGCAGGGTGAGGAAGGGCAGGATGGAAGAAGTCAGTATTTTATTCAGTAAGCAGGGCAGAACCTGAGGGAAAAAGAAGGATGCTTTCTGCCTTCCTTTCTGCCCTTGCTTTCTCCCTGCTGGTGGGCATTTCTGTGGGTAAGGCTGCTTCCTTGCTTCTGATGGGTAACAAGGCCTGGCTGGCTGGAGCAATGCCACAGAGCTATTCTTAGCTCTGGGACGCATAGTCTCACTTCCCAGGTGATGTGGCCAAACAGCTGTATTCCCTCATCCTCTTTC
Source organism: Gymnobelideus leadbeateri (assembly GCA_011680675.1). NCBI lineage: Eukaryota > Metazoa > Chordata > Mammalia > Diprotodontia > Petauridae > Gymnobelideus > Gymnobelideus leadbeateri. Next base: position 290,471 of record WOXC01008873.1, on the reverse strand, counting down.
TCTCCTACTTTGAACTACGTATTGGCTAAAACCCATTCTGTTCTTAAAGTGCCAGAGGGAGAAAAAACCACGTTGTGAAATATGAAACTGGAGACGCTCTCCCTCTCCTCTGTGTCTCTCTCTGGTTAGTCATGGTCACACCCACTGGGTGAAACTAGACTCTGTTCTGCCCTATTAATTTTCACAGCTAATTCCCTCCCCCTCCCAGCCCCCACCCCCAGGCTGCTGCTTGCTCAGCTGTTTGGCTCTGTCATAATCACCTCTTCTTTCACCCGCCCTGGGCTCTTGGCCTGCATCCCTCTGGTTGACACAAGATGCTGCCCGTGGCCTCCTGCTGCCACCACCCTTAGGGACCCAGGGCTAGCTCTACTCATGGCTTCTCCCCGACAGGCTGGCTGCAGGTGGTGACAGGGATGGGCTGATGGCGTGGCAGCAAGCAGGCGTGGACCTCTTCCAGACGGGATATGATGGGCAAACCCCACTGCAAGTTGTAAGTCTGACCTTCCCACTGGTCCTGGAGACCTTGGACACACTTTACAGGAGATTTTAGGGGCAAGGGGCTGCATGTGAAAGAGTGGTCCCAACTCCTTGATTTGAGCACTGTTCTCCTGGACCCTCAGAAGCACTTCACAAGTCCTTATAAACCCTTACAAACTCTTGTTACCCATCAGAATCTCAGGTTTCCACTTCCTAATAAGCTATGGTGCTTACTGGCATGGAGGGACAGGGGATTATTTGTCAATTCAACCAATACATATTCAGTACCTACTTTATACAGGGGCATCAAGGGTCAGGCGCTGAAGTCCGGAGCCAAAAAGATTTGGGTTTGAATTCTGTTTTTGATACTTTCAAGCCATATGTTTATTAACTCTCTTGACTTATTGACCAAGTTAGATAGGTTTCCCGGATATTCTTCTTACATGGATTAACCCATAGAGCCTTGATATATTTATTCATAAAAAGCACATGCAAAATCTAGATTAGGTGACTGTCTTTGGGAAAAAAAAAGTGTATTTGGGATAGCTAAGTGGTGCAGTGAATAGAGCACTGGCCTTGGAGTCAGGAGGATCTGAGTTCAAATCCATCCTCAAATCCATCTGAGTTCAGATCCATGACACATTTACTAGCTGTGTGACCTTGGGCAAGTCACTTAACCCCAATTACCCTGCCTTCCCCCCTCCAAAAAAAATGTTGTACCAAACATCTCTAATAAGATTCTGATGTATACATAATATACCTACATACATATTTTCAAACACTGTGATCAATCAACAAATAAAGCTAAAAGCCATTATCCAATATATTATTGGAAAAAGTATATGGTGAAGAGTTCTCAAGAGAAGAATTGAAGACTATTAATAACCCATGAAAGAATGCTCCAAATCACTAATAAGAGAAATATGAATCAGAACTACCCTATTTCACCTTATACCCAGTAAATTGACAAAAATGGCAAAAGGTAGGAATAGTCAATGTCTGAAGGGTTGTGGAAAGATGAGTGCACTAATGCCTTGTTGGTGGATCTGTGAGTTGGTGCAACCATTCTGGAAAGCTATTTGGAATTACGCAAACAGTGGTTAGAACGTCTCTACCCTTTGACTCATACCCCACAAAATACTTATACCCCAAGGCTAACAGGGATAAGAAGGAACACCAAAATGTTTATTGCAGCACTTTTTTTGATAGCAAAATTGGAAATAAAGTAGATGCCAATGATTGGGAAATGGCTAAACTATAGTCCATGAATATAATGCAATATTAAGCACTATAATAAAGATTACTATGAGGAATACAGAGAAATATAGAAACTTATATGAACAGAACAATCAACCATTTTTTAAAATGCCTATTATTGGGGCAGCTAGGTGGCACAGTGAATAGTGCACCAGCCCCAGAGTCAGGAGGACTTGAGTTCAAATCTGGCCTCAGACACTTAGTTGTGTGACCTTGGGCGAGTCACTTAACCTCAATTGCCTTGCCTTCCCTCCTCCCCTCCTTAAAAGCTTATTATTTGCCAGACATTGGGGACACAGCTATAAGGAATGATTTCCAAGGAGCTAACCTTCTAATGGGGAAACAAGTTCAAATTGTATATGCAGAATAAATATAAAGAGAATCAATACAAAGTATTTAGGCAGGGAGATCTGGAAGTTGGAGGGGTCAGAAAAGAGATCATGTAGAAGGTATTGCCTTAGCCATGTCTGGAAGGCAGAGAGCTTTCCTTTAAGACTAGCATGACAGTAATGGAGCAGTTGAAGCTGAGTGATGCAAAATCATCAGGACCCTAAAGATGAGACACGAGAGGACAGCGAGTTTCTCCTTTTTCGCAGGAGTAGAGGATCATGGGTGTGGAAGGTTGCATCTAATTGTAGATTTTTGTGATAGTGGTTAGTTTTGCTGACTTTTTTTCTTCTTTTTTTAATCTTTGTTGTAAGGTTTGGTAAAAGTAGGAAATAGAGATAATATAAAAATAAAAGATATGAATAAAGTTTCAGAGAAATGAAGTGATTTGCTCAGTCATACAACATATGAATCTCAGAGGTGGGGCCTGGAAAACAGGTTTTCTGATTATTCACGTAGCTTTCCTCATCCAGCACAGACTCTGTGTTCAAGGAGTTTGGAATCTAGTGGGAAAACGGAGGCTCTTGGAAGTCAGGGCTAAGGATGACGAAGGGCCAGCTCCCGGGCCCACAGGATAGCCAGTGAGTATAGCTAGTGACCCCACAGGTTCATTCCTAAGTATCTCTGCCTATGCTGTGTCCCTGATCTGAAGGGACTCCCCCACTCCTCTCCAAATCTGCCCTAAATTTCAACACTTACATGCTCCCCTATGTTGCCTCTTTGTTGACCCGTGGACCTTAGCATACCAGTATTGTTCAAGAGGTTTTCTTGGCACAAATACTGGAGCGGTTTGCCATCTCCTTCTCCAGTGGATTAAGGCAAACAGAGGTTAAGTGATTTGCCCAGGCTCGGACAGCTAGTAAGAATCTGAGGCTGGAACTGAACTCAGGTCTTGTTGACTTCAGGCCCAGAGCCCTGTCCACTGAGCTGCCTCTTCATGTCCTCCCATTAGCCTCCTGTAATCAACACTTATTTCTCCCTTTTCTGACCTCGCAAGTCATAGGACCATAGGCTCATAGAAAGTTTAGGCCAGAAGCAAACTTTAAAGTTCCAATTGTCCAAAAGCCTCATTTTTCAGAGGTAAAATGGAGGAGACTCAGAGAAGGTAAGTGCTTTGCCTAGAGTCACACAAGTAATAAGGAACAGGGCCGGGACCTGAACCCAGGGTTCACATCACTTTCCACTGTACCATATACATAACATCACTTGGTTCTTTCCAGTTACACAGTCTGACTTAAATGATTTCACAGGTGAATCTTAGCCCTCAACAAGCTGCACATGGCACAGTCAGTGTTTTCTTTTTATCCCTTCTCTTATCTTTCCTTTTCCTGGCAGAATGAAGCTCCAGGCCTGGGACAGGGCTCACTGCTGGGGTCAGAAATACTTGTTGAATACCTAGAATGTTCTCCCTCCTTAGGATCCCTAGAGTCCTTTAAAGCTCAGCTTAAACACAGCCTGCTATATATGTATATATGTGTATGCACACACGCACTCACCCACACACTTACACACACATACGTGTGTGTATACATATGTATGTATATTCTTACACGTCCATGGGTGTCCCAAAGTCTTTATGCAGTTTTAAAGCTTAAAATATATAGGGTGTATATTTGCCTATAAATCTATGTCTTCCCCTAAAAGAATGCAAGCTCTTAATGGCAGGGGTTGTTTCCTTTTTGTCTTTGTATCTCAGCACCTGGAATAGTGCTTCGAATATAGTGAGTACTTAATAAATTATTAATTGATTGATGTCTAAGTAACAGTACCCTTGACAGTGGTGGTGTGGTGATGGTAGGGGGTCCAGGTGGTTACTCATAAGGCACCATGTATTAGAGAGAGGACCAGAGATCTCAATCCAAATTCTACCTGTTAAAATATGTGACTTTGGGTAAGTCACTCAACTCTCTGGACTTCATTTTCCTCACCTGCAAAAAGAGGGTATGGGGGCAGCTAGGTGGCACAGTCAGTAAAGCACCAGCCCTGAGTCAGGAGGACCTGAGTTCAAATCTGGCCTCAAACACTTAACACTTACTAGTCCTGTGACCTTGGGCAAGTCACTTAACCCAATTACCCTGCCTTCCCCCTCCATAAAAAGAAAAAAAAAGAGGGTGGGGGCTAAAATGACCTCTGAGATCCCTTCAGCTCTAAATTGATAATTCAGTTACCCATATAAGACTTGGTACAAATTGTTTCTTCCCATTAGACCTCAGTTTCCTTGTTTGTAATCTGAGGGGGTTGTAGTAGGTGATTTCTCAGCTTCCCCTTAGTTATGGTAGTCAATGATTTATATAGCCACCGAGTAAAAGTCAACTTTTTGGATACCAAATCATTGCTGGATTTAGTGGATGCAGCAGATTCTGGTGCTGCTCTCAAGGATCTCATGGTTTGGGGGCAAGAACAGACCTGACCCCTGCTGTCTAAGAATTCAACCTGGGGGGAGATGGGACAGGCAACCTAGACTCTCAGGGAGCTGTCATAGGTTGGTGCAGATGTCTTGCCAACGAGGGGACACAGTCTGGCTGAGGAGATGATGAAAACATAGGAAAGGATCAGGGGCTGGAGGATAGGTCAGTCACTGAAGGGAGGGGGCCCTAGCTGTGACCAACAGCCCACAGATGATCCATCAGGAGCTGATGGGGGAGTGGGGCTTCTTTTCTTGTGGATTGTTTGCCAGACACAGCTACAGCAGTAACTATGCCAACCTTCCTTTCCAGGCAGAAGCTGCTGGGAACCAAGAGTTGGTGAGTCTCCTAAGAGAACACGGGATGGAGGCCAGGTAAGGGGCACTTAGAAAGGTATCCAGACAAGAATGTTGGGAGAGAGAAGGGGGATACAGTTAGATATCTCCCAGGATTATGGAGACTTTGCCCTGGTCTAGCCTACAGACAAGTGTTCTAAGAGGTACAGTATCCCAGAGAACAGGGAGCAAGAGCATCTCACCTGAAGAGAGTTTACTGAGATATAGTGTATTTGAATAGAAGACCATGGGTTTAAAAAAAAATACTTGGGATTATAGATTTAGAACTAGAAGAAATGGTTTGTTAATTGTATAGACGTGGAAACTGAGGGTCAGAGTGCTTAATAGTGAATGGCAGAGGTGGGAGGTTCACATCCCCCTACTCTGCTGGGGTGAATCACCTTACTCAGAAATAGCACCAATTACAAGTGGTATTATCCTGATTACAATTCAATGGATGGTTAGGGAAAAGAATCACAGGATTTGTTATGTCTTGCTTTCCCCTCACAGGTTGTTCTGAGGATCAAAGGGGATATTTTTTGTATACAGAGGTGCTTAGTGAATTCTTGTTTCCTTTCTTCCTAGTCTTACCCATCTGTGACTCTTCCCCTCACCCTCTTCCTCAGAGAATCATGGGGTCCCATCCACATCAGGGGTTCAGTAGATTTTTGCCCAACTGGACATACATTTTTATGAGGACCAAACAAGAGAAAAGGATTCATAGCTCTTGAGTTGTAGTGGGAAGAGTCCTGCATATGGAGTCTAAGGCTGGATTTGAACTTAGGGCACCTGGTTCCATTTCTGCACTACCCTGCTGCCTCACAGGGGAGTAGAGGAAGGTTGAGTGAGACATTCACATACAGAGAAATAACTCTCACCAAGAACCCATGATGTTTGAAGAGTCACAAGAGAATAATGTTAGAGCATGTTAGAGCAGAGGGAGATGATTAAGAGAGAAAATGCATCTTTACAGAGGGGGGACTATGGGCGGCTAATGTTGTGTATACTGGTGATTAGGCTTGGTTTTTTTGTTACACAGGGATGCCTTGGGTGTGGGGGGAGTGCGGAAAGAGAGAGGATATATCTGGAAATGAAAGTGACATATTACCCAAGAATAGGGACAGGACTTGTGATTTTTATGGGTATAGGGAACTTCCAGATGAGGAAATCCTTCTACCAATGCAGACTGGTGTCTTCTCTAGGATTTATAGTCTCATGAGAGTTGCCTAGAACACTGAGAAATTAAGTGACTTGTCCAAGTGCTTATAACTGGTATTTGTCAGGAGCAGGACTTGAACCCAGGACTTCCTACTTATGAAGCTGGCTCTCTACTCTGTATGCATGTTGTGTTGTGTGAATGCAGAGAGGAAAGATGAGACAGAGATAGGAGACAGAAGGAGGAACAGAGAAGGAGGGGAGGAAGGGGGATGGAGAGGGGGAGAGGGAGGGAGGGTAAAGGAATAAGGGACAGGAGGGGGAGAGAGAGAGAGAGAGAGAGAGAGAGAGAGAGAGAGAGAGAGAGAGAGAGAGAGAGAGAGATTACAGAGGAATGTAACCTGGAGGTGGGGATCAGGGAAACTTTCACGTCGAGAGCAAAAGTTCTTTGCCCTCATAGAGTCTAGAAGGAAATTTGACACATACATAATTGTAATTCTTGAATTAAAGGTACAACACAATTAACTTCCTCTAAGTCATTAAGGGAAAGCAGTTAATTACCACCATTTTATGATCATTAAGGACAGCCTCTTCCAATGTCCTCCCTCTTCCCTCCTTCCACCAGAGATCTGTTTGTGCAGCCTGTGTCAGACTTCAGTTAGTCAGTTAATTAATCAACAAACATTTTGGAGCCCCCTGATACAGGCCTATGTCCTGTCCAACCGGTCTTAGTTTGTTTCATCTAAGCAGTATGACTGAGAAAGAGTTTGATCGATTGATAAGTGCTTGTTCCTAGAGCCAAGCTTGGCCTTCTGGGAACTCCCAGTCTTTCGAGATAGAGGAAGGAGCTCACCCAGGGCTTGTCTCCATGAAGCTCTTGATTTGGGGAGGTAAAACCCATATACTGCAGAACTTTGAACAGTAACATCAGATAGTGGTTAATTGTCCAGGACACAAACGATCAGATATAAGTGCTGTAGGGGGTCAGCTGAAAGAGAACTAGATGGAGGTTGGAGAGCCACTCAGGGTCCCTCATAGTCCCTGAAACTACAATAAAGGCTCATTCTGCATTGATAGCAGTCATTCAACCTGGAGTTCCATGCAGACATAAAATCACAGGTCTGATAAAAAAGGAGAAGGAGGAAGTAGGGAAGGCTTTAACCTCAGACCATTTTGTGTGATCTCTTTAGGTCTGACACACTGTGAAGCTTCTGACACTCAGAAGAAGAACATTTGAGAAGGTTCTGTCCCTGAGAACCTCCATCGCTGGTGCTAAGCTTGCCTGCCTTCCTTGTATTTGGGACTGGGGAAGGGAGGGAGTCAGGGTGAGGGATGGGAAAGGGGAGAAGCTCTCAGCTTCCCATTTTCCCCTTTCCCTCCTCTAACGCTGCCTCCAAACGTCCAGGATGCCCAAATCCTTTGTGGTTCCATCATCTGTGTATTTCATGCAGCCTTTTTATACATCTCCTCACTGAGCCTCTCTGACCCTTGACAGGTTATACTTCCAAAATGAGATTAGGGCTCTGCAACCTACTCGATATTTGTGACTTCAATTCTAGTAGACATTTATTTTTATGTTTTTTTCCTCCATCAGAGGCAATAATGTCCATATGAGGACAAAAACTCAGACCTGTTAGGAATTGACATTTTTTTTTCAAGCTGATTTGAAAGAAAAAATTCAGTATTGATGCTGTTTGTTAATCTGTTGCAGAACTGGCAGTTTTCCCACTGTGTTTAATTTAACCTTGACATGTCCAAAGATTTTCGATACACATACACACACACACACACACACACACACACACACACACACACACACACACAGAGAGCATTGGTATCACCCTTAAGTTCTTATGTTTTTTTAGAGTTCTTATTTTTTAAGAATGGTATTTGCTAATGGCATGTATCTTAGTTGTTGTCATATCTGTCATGGAATATTAAAAAAGCACCCATTCTACATTGCATTTTATACCTTGAAAGTCTATTTGGATAGAACCAGCTTATTGGAGATACAGCATGGTCAAATTAGAAAGAGTCACATACTTGAAATCACAAAAACTGATTTTTGGTTTCTGCTTTTTATCACTTATATATATGTGACATTGGGCGACTTCCTTCCCTGTCTCTGGGTCTCAGTTTACTCATTTCAAAAATAAAATGAATGGGTAAAATGGTCTCCAAGACTCTTTTGGGTCTTAACATTATTTGAAAAATTTCAATAATTCCCTTTCTTTTCTGAGACTTAATTTCCTCATTGTATAAATGAAGAGATTGCATTTAGTGGTCTCTAAAGCCCCTTCCAGCTCTAAATCTGTGGTCCTATGAAAACTAAACTCATCATCTTCTCCCCTAAACCTGTCCTTTCCCATTTCTTTGTATTCTTCCCTCCCATTCACCCAGCTTGAAACATCAGAAACATCATTTGATTCTTCTGTCTCTCTCACCATTTATATTGAACTAGTTGCCAAATTATGTTAATTGTATTTCTGCAGTGTTTCTGCTCCATTCTGTTAGGAATTGACTTTTTTTTTTCAAGCTGATTTGAAAGAAAAAGAGATCATCCTTGTATTAATCCCTCACCTCTTCTCACCAGGATTATTTTAACAGGTCTCCCCATTTCCATCATCTCCCTTCAATCTATCTATTACACTACTGCTTGAATAATAACCCCATTTAAAAAATTTTGAATTTAATAAACATCATCTAAAATGATCATTTCCAAATACTCATTAGAACAGAGAGGGTGTACATGAAACTGTGAATCTTTATAATGTACAGCTTGATTGTTTTTTAAAAAGTATGTAATAAATTTAACATTACTTTCGAAGTTGTTTGTGGTTCCTTCTTTCCTTTTCTTTCACGTTTTTTCAGAAACATTTCAATGACCTTTTTTCTTTCCCCTCTTTTTTAGGGTAACATCCCCTCTTATTCCGTCCCTTCCCCTATTGAGAAAACAGAAAAACAAAACTGTCATAAACATGTATAGTCACTTAACCCCAATTGCCCTCCCCCCAAAAAGTTAAAAAAAAAACAAAACATAGCAAAACATTCCCTTATAGGTCATCTCCAAAAAAAAACCTGTGTCTTTGTGCAGTCTGATTGCGTCACTTTTCTTTCAAGAGGTGGTTATTATGTTTCATCTTGATTCCATTAGAATTATGGTTGGTCATTTCGTTGATCAGAGTTCCTATCTTTCTTTTCTTTTCTTTCTTTCTTTTTTTTTTTTTAAGCAATTGGGGTTAAGTAACTTGCCCAAGGTTACACGGCTAGGTTTTTTTTTTGTTTGTATGGATTAAGTGTGGGAGGCCGGCTCCGAACTCAGGTCCTTCTGATTCCAGGGCCGTCGCTCTATTCACTGCGACACCTAGCCGCCCCCGAGTTCCTATCTTTCAAGGGTGTTTGTCACAACAATATTCTTATTGTATAAATTGTTTTCCTGGTTCTGCTTATTTCACTATGCATCAGTTCATATAAGTTTTCCTAGGTTTTTCTGAATTGTTCCCTTTATCTTCTAAATCAATAGTATTCCATCATACTTATAAACCACAACTTGCTCAGTCATTCCCCCATTGATAGATACCCTTTTAGTTTCCAATTCTTTGCCATCACAAAAAGAAGTGCCATAAATATTTTTATACAGAGAAATCTTTTCCCTCTTGCTCTCTATTTTGAGATATAGTCCTAGTAATGGTATCACTGGGTCTTGGGGTATGCACGTTTTAATAGCTTTTTGAGAATACAGTTTTTTTTTTTTAAGGAAAGGACCAATAACGTCATTGGTAGAATATTTGGGCAATGCTGGAGCTGTGATCTGATCCACCCATTCTTTTCAAAAAGCAGTTTGGAACTAAAACAACAAAAATCCCCCAAACCTTCAGTGACTCCTCAATGCCTACTGAAAACAGCACATCAATACATCTCCCTGGTTATTCAGGTCCCTCCATGATTTGGCTTCAACCTAAGTCATCAGTTTTTGGTTTTGTTTTTTTTTTTTTAAACCACCCTTCCCCCCTCCCATTCAAGTCAAGGCAAGCTAGCTAGCTAGCTAGATGTTGTAATAGAGGGCTGTTCTTGGGTCTAGAAATCCTGTGTTTGAATCTTGCCTCAGTCATTTAGTAAATGTGTGATCCCTGGAAAATTAAAAAAAAAATTTTTTTGTTGCAGGGCAGTTGGGGTTAAATGACTTGCCCAAAGTCTTACAGCTAGTAAGTGTGTCAAGCATCTGAGGTCGGATTTGAATTCAGGTCCTCCTGACTCCAAGGCCGGTGCTCTATTCACTGTACCACCTAGTCACCCCTAAATCATTTAATTTTTGTTGGCTTCAGTTTCCCCATCTATAAAATGAAGTCATTGTGAGGATTAAATGAAATAATAAATGTAAAGTGCTTTCCAAATCTTAAAGTGCTATATACAACACAAAAAAACTAGCTGTGTGACCTTGGGCAAGTCACTTAAGCCCAACTGCCCTACCCCCCCCCCTCCAAAACAAAAGTGCTATATACATTTTTATCATTCCTGTTCACTGCCATCTTCATTTGGCCTCCCTTTGCTCACACTGTTCTCCCTGGTATGGACCTCCTTTCCAAGTGTCAAAGTCAAATATTTGACCTCTCTAACTTCCTCTTCCTTCCCTAGTTTCCCATAGTCTGGCCTTCTCACTCGACTCCCTTTCCCTTGTACCTGTTACTTGTGTAATTGTCCTTCCTCTCAAGAGCCTGTAGGCACCCCGACAGCAGGGTCTGTGTCATTTCCTTCTTTGTATACTTAGGCCCAATCATAGGGCCTTGAATGCAGTAGGCATTTAGTAAACAGTTTTTGAATTGTATTCAACTAGAAACACAGGCTGCTCTAGATGAATTGCATTGCAGTTTATTGCTGGCAAGGCTGCCCTTGCTTGCTCTTCTGCCTCTCAGTCAGCCTTGACCTGCGGAACAGGTGTTTTTCCTGCTCTCCTCACTCTCTTCCCTCTCCCTAAACTTTTCTCATTTAGATCACACTCTCCTACAGTACTGTGGCAGTCTTCAATGGCATGGGCTTTTGAGAGATGACTAATAGGCTAGAAGGAATCCCAATAGGAGGGGCAGCGTGGGTTAGAGCCTGAGTCAGAATACCTGGGCTTGAGCCCTGATTGTAATGCTTATGGCATCACCGTGAACAACTCACCAAGTCTCTGCACCTCAGTTCTGTCATTCATAAAATGGGATGGTAATACCACCAACATCACAGGCTCATTTAGAAGAAAAGTATTTTGTTGAGAGTAATGCACAAACATAGGGAAAGGGGCATGTCCAGTCATCCTCATCTGGCCACTGGACCCAGATGGCTCTGGAGGAGATAGTGAGGCTGGTGACTTTGCACAGCCCTGCCTCACTTAAATCCAATTCACTTGCAAGTCATGGCATCACCTCCCTGATGTCATGGTCCTCTTTTCGTATGAAGGACCAATAGCAACAATATAAACGTGTGAGTATCATTTGAATTACTCCTCATGAAACAGGATCCCCTTTACCCTGTTTTCTCCAGCCTCTCCTTAATGCCCCACAGACTTTTTTAGGAACAACTTTCAGTGTTTTCCAGCCCGGACAATCAGAAAACTCTACTCAGTTACCCTAGGGTCACCTGTGATTAGCCATATGTGTTCTTATCTATCTTCACTTGGATGCTTAAACAGCTCTTGAGAGTTCACTGTGCTCAGGGCCATGTGAGCCATTAGAAAAGATGAGACGGGTGAATGAAGAAGATTCAGTTCTTGCCCTTAAAAGACATGCAGTTTAGCTGGAGAGGTCTGAAATACATTAAATACAAATACATGAAATACCTTAATGCTTTGGGTCAAAATTTATTTCAAAGCATTTAGGGGTGGCTAGGTGGTGCAGTGAATAGAGCAATGGCCCTGGAGTCCGGAGGACCTGAGTTCAAATTCTGTGTCAGACACTTAACATTTACTAGCTGTGTGACCTGGGCAAGTCACTTAACCTCAATTGCCCAGCCTTCCCCCTCCAAAAAGCAAAAAAACCATTTATTTGTTTTGCAGTAGGGGCAGAGGTTACTGATTAAATATGAACACCCAGGTTAATTAGATTTTTTTTTTTTTTTGGATGGGGGAAGGCAAGGTAATTGGGGTTAAGTGACTTGCCCAAGGTCACACAGCTAGTAAGTGTGATCAAGTGTCTGAGGCTGGATTTGAACTCAGGTCCTCCTGACTCATGCTTTATTCACTGAGCCACCTAGCTGCCCCTCTGACTGATTAGATCTTACAGAATGATGAGATTTCACAATAATGAGGTTACTGGGAGTATAATGGAGAAATCCAAAGGAGAGGTGGGAAATGAAAGTGGTTGCAAATAAAAACTTGATTGCCAAGTCAGTAAAACCTCAGTTGTGTTCTTTCAGCTGACACATATTGGCTGTGTGGGCTAGCTGTTCGTCTCTCAGTGTCCCCAACAATGCTCTGAGATTACAAATTGCATCGTAGGTATCAACCTACATTGATAGAGCTCTCTCACCAGAAGTTCCCTATACCAGTGAAATCACAGATCCAGTAACCACCCCCTACCAAAAACAAAAACAAAAACCTGTCCAGTGCTGTGGATAAAAGATAAAACTAAATCATCCCTCCATTACATTTTTTTGTCTTTTTTTTTTTTGAGGGGGCAAGGTAGGGCAATTGGGGTTAGGTGACTTGCCCAAGGTCACATAGATAGTTTTTTGTGTTAAGTGTTAAGAGGCCAGATTTGAACTCAGGTCTTCCTGACTCTAATGCCAGTGCTCTATTCGCTGCACCACCTAGCCAACCCCTTCCATTACATTTTTTCCCCCTATCACTTCTATTTTTTATATTTTTTCAATTAAACAAATGCTTTATTGACTTCTGGTTCACATCATTCATTTCTGCCAGATTTTGAGTTACAATTTTCCCCCCATTTTTCCCCTACCCACCACCCCAGAATAGCAGCCCCATGAGATATCCCCTCATCCAATCTGCTCTCTCCCATATCTTCTCCCATACCCCCTTCGACTTCCATTACATTTTAATGGAGATGTTGCAATCTGCATTGGTGTGGACCACCACCAGTTCAGTTCTCTGGCATACCTGTGGCATGTTTCTCTCTCTAAAGGAGGGAGGAATTTCAAGTAGGTCCTGACCTTACCACCGTCAGTCTTTCCTTCTACAACTGAGTGATGTTAATTTTATATAAGGAGGGCTAAGAAGGGGATCTTCTGGGAAGAGAAGGCAGGTGCTCTTCTTTTGGGCACTGAGGGAATGGGATTTCCTAACAGAATGTCATGATGTCTGGTGGCTTCTGCAGTACCATCAAGGTGATTGCGTTGACAAGAATGGTCTAACTCTCTCTATACTTTGAGTCATGTTCAAGAAGACTGGGAAGGATGAGGAAATTGGTGCAGTTTGGAAAAATTTTCTTTTTATTTTTTGTTTGCTTTTATATATGGACATTTCCCCCTAAATAGAGGGGGGAAATATACATTTAATAACCGTAACTGTGAAAAATTTCTGCAAGTTTCTTTAATAAAGACCTCATTTTTCAAATATGTAGAGAATTTATAAGAATGTATGTCATTCCCCAAGATAAATGGTCAAAGAATATGAACAGGTAGTTTTCAGATGATGAAATCAAGGCTATCTATAGTCATGAAAAAGTGCTCTAAATTACTATTGATTAGGGAAATACAAATTAAAACAACTCTGAGGTACCACCTCACACCCATCAGATTGGCTAATATGACAGAAAAGGAAAAATGCTGGAGGGGACGTGGAAAATTGAAACACTAAAGCACTCTCAGTGGAATTATGAACCATTCTGGAGAGCAATTTGGACCAATGCCCAAAGAGTTATAAAATTTTGCATACCTTTTACCCTAGCAATACTATTACTAGGTCTATATCCCAAAGAGATTTTAAAAAGGGAAAGGGACTTATATGTACAAAAATATTTATAGCAGCTCTTTTAAAAGGTGGCAAAGAATTGGAAATTGTGGAGGATGCCTATTAATTGAAGAATGGCTGAACAAATTGTGATAAATGATTGTGATTGAATACTATTGTGCTATAGGAAATAATGATCAGGATGCTCTCAGAAAAACCTAGGAAGACTTACATCAACTGATGCAGAGTAAAGTGAGTAGAACCAGGAGAACATTGTATACAATGACAGCAATGTTGAAGGATGACAAATTGTGAATGACAGCTATTTTCAGCAAGACAATTCCAAAAGACTTGTGATGAAGAATCCTATCTACCTCTAGAGAAAGAAGTGATGGAATATGAATGCAGATTAAAACATACTTTTAAAAAATCTTTATTTACTTTTTTCTTTTGGTCTGTATTTTCTTTCACAACATGACTAATATGGAAACATGTTTTGCATGACTGCACATATATAACCTGTATCAAATTGCATGTTGTCCAAGGGAGGGAGAAAGGGAGAGAATCTAGAATTCAGTTTTAAAAAACAAATGATAAAAATTGTTTTCACATGTAATTGGAAAAAATAAAATATTAAAAAAGTTAAATCCTCATGATCAAGTTTTTTTTTTTAAGCAAAGTTTACATTTTGTATACTTCATAGATAATCCGGGAATTAACATTTTTGCAAAGGGATCTATCCTTAATGGGCCTGAGGAGTCTGCTGTTGTCAACGATTATCTTTGTCTTCCTGAACCCAGGGCACAGGCCTGTGTCCACATATTCGAGCTCCAGTGGGATGACCCTGATTCCTGCAGCAAAATTAAAAATCAATAATATGCAATAGTTTGGCTTTTCAAAAGAGCATTCACAAATATTGTTATCTCCATTTTATCAATGAGGAAATCCTTAGATTCCTAACACTTAAAATTCCAGGGATGGAAAGGTCTTTAGAATCACAAAAAATTGAATGTCAGAGCTGAAGGAGTCTTTGAACCACAGAGCATACAATGTTAGAACTTGCAGGTACCTTGAAACAACAGAGATAGAAGGGACCTTAGAATATTAGAACATGGAATATCAGCACTGGGAAGGTCCTCAGAAGTACAGAGTCAGAACTGAGACTTAGACCTAGATCTCCTGGCCTCTAGTCTGGTCTCATAATATCACAGAATCTCAGAAAGAGGTCATGTAGTCCTACTAAAATTAGAATAGGAATAAAGCTCTAAAACACCTGACAGATGGTCTTCAGGAAGACAATTCTGACATCTTTTGTTCTGTAGAGTAGAAGGGTGTAAAGGCGAGCTCCTTGTTTCAGTTATTCAAGTGTCTTTGACCCTTAACTGAATAACAACAATCAAAGACCTGGAGAGAACAGACTTGGCCAGAATGGCAGGAGCCATGTTTTTCAGCCTAGGTGAGTGTGTGAAGTCCCTGGGCCTGCCCAGCTTCCCCTGCCCTGTCACCTAGATATCTTCCGTGCCCTGTTTTGGAGGTGTTGGTTGGCAGAAGGAACAAATCTTTGTGTGCAAAGCAACCATATGGCATTCTAGATTCTTTCCCCAGATACCATTCAGGGCCTTGCACAATGAAGAATCCAGAGAACAAGGCATCCCTGGCACCTGCTGCCTTTTCCTGTTGAAAGCAGCCCCATGCCTCCTGGCTTCTGACCCTTTCCTTTAGAGCCGCAGGATAGAATACCAACATGGGACTGGGACCTATGAGGAGGAAAGGTGCTTGTGGCTGAGGATTTCATAAGATCCATGGCAGAACAGAGCAGTGGAAGAAGCCAAGTGGGAGTTAAGACCTCGGATTTGGTCCCATCTCTTCTGATGGCTGATTGTGTGATAAGTCACTTTATTTCTGCCTCACTTTCCCTATCTACAAAATGGGCGTGTTGTATTATATGCTCTCTAAGGTCTCTGTCAGCTCTAAAATTTTTATCCTCTATGATTTAGAGGATAAACACCTTCCAGTTTGGGTGTTTTCTAGGCAATACTTTGATTTAAGAGTCCCTCCTCTGCCCTATGATTAAGAAATCCCTAACCCCACTGAATTAGTTCATAGAACCATAGATCCCTCCTGAAGATTCCCCAGCCTTCCTAGAGGCAGCTAGGTGGTGCAATGGTTAGAATACTGGGCCTGGAATCAGGAAGATCTGAGATCAAATATGGCCTCTTACTAGTACATACCTCAGTTGCCTCAACTGTAAAATGGGGATCAGAAGACCACCCACCATCCACCACGAAGGGCTGTTGTGAGGAGCAAGTGAGATAATATTTGTAAAACACTTAGCATAGTGTCTGACATATAGGAGGTGCTTAATAAATGCTTGTTTCCTTCATTCCTTGGTGTATCACATTGGCACACTTTGGTCCTCAAATTCATGGAGTCCTCTATACAAAAAAAAATAGAGATACCAGCTTCTGCTGTTGAGATTTAGGTTTGGGGGTGCTTGAGACTCCAAAATGCCAACAAACACATCAGATCCTGCTGAGTGAATTAGACTCAAACCTTCTCTCAGTCAAAGTAAAACAAAATTTATTAAAGATTTGCCATGTTGGTTAGGCTCTTAAAGAGCCTGAGCATTTGTGACGTTTGTAAGTGGCCCAGATTGAATCCGAGCACCTTCACGGAGGCAAGATGGATCTTATATACAGAAAGACTGTGGGAGGAATCTAGGGCTGGTCTAGTAGTCTGGGGTGATGGGAGGAGGGGTCCAGGGAGGATCTGGAGGAGGAGTCTAGGGAGGATCTTGATGGGACTGAGGTCAGACTCCAGGAACCAAGAGTATGGGATTTTGATTGGATCAAGAGTGGGAAACAGACAATGGAGGGCTAGGATAGGTTAAGAGTAACAAATTCAATGGAAGTGATAATGGAAGACTTTTGGCCTCTGGGGAACACCAGATCAAGTGGGAAGATTCAAAGGGGTTCCCAGAGCCTATACCCCATCACTGCTGTGTGGACCAATTTCTTCAGTGAGGTCAAAGGGTACTTTCACTTCCCTTGGTTGCCAGGATCATAGGGCCCATGCCAGGACCAGGATATGGTGGAAAAAGTGTTGATTGGTGACCTGAATTCAGACCTTGAATCTGCTATGAATTGGGGAAGTTGCTTCAGCTTCTGTGAGTCTGTGCCCTGCCTTGTAAAACAAGGAGCTTAAATTATATCATTTCTAAGGTCCTTTAAGCCCTATGATCCTTTAAGATTCCTCAAGCTATGAAGTGCATTTGCTGGAAAGGCCTTTGTTGAGTTTCTGTCCCTACACCTGGGCCACATTGGTATTTGATGTCTTGCCTCAGTCTGTGTGTTTGCTGGGTTTAGGGTGTAAAAGACCAGAGAAAGAACTCTTAGGTTTACACTGGGCAGTGACAGAGGCCAAGGTGGAAACGAGGCCTGTCAGCCTCCTGACCTTACTGTCCTTCCTGTAACATTAGTTACAGAAGAAAGGTGAATGTGCATGGTCACACAGTGCCAAGGCTGGCTCTAGAACCCGTCTACTGACTCCATATACAATGTTCTTTCCTCCTACACCTACATACCATCATGCACCAATGCACATATACATATACTCACATGTATGTATACATGTCCATATAGGGATGCAAACATATACTTGCACACATATACACAAATGCATACAAAAACATGCATATAGTTTACTCATGCAGACCCACTTCTTTGTGCATAAGCCTCTGAGTGTACAGACACACACACACACACACACACACACACACACACACACACACACACACCCATAGAGGTTCCACTGAAGGCCAGCAGGACCTTGTCCACATGGTAGGGCTCAAGTTCTCCTTGCCCAAAGATTCCCCCTCTTACTACCTTCTTTTACTACCTGAGATTCTACCATTAAAGCCTCCTCAGGGCTAAGTGCTGCCCTGTGTAGTTTCCTTTATTTCCTCCATTCCTCCATTTCCTCCAAAATGTGACCATCCCCTCCCCTAGGAGGTAGGTACTCCAGTCTTCCCTAGCACCTCCATGTGAGTAAGGTTGTTAGGACATTTCCCTCTGGGACAGCCCCAGGCTCTGACTGTGAGGGTGGTGCTGGAGTTCTTTCAAGTGGGCCAAAGGACACAGTAGGGAGAGGCGTCCAATAGTTTTGACTCACCTCAGAATTTTACCCAGGGCCAGCCTCAAACCCTTCTTCAAAAGGTTCAGGCCCCTTGGGACCCTGAGTCCCAGGGGTAAATGAAGAAGTTAGAAGCCAAGGAACCAGCAAACTAGTCCTTGGCAGAGATACCAGTATACCAGTGACCCTGGCACATAGGTCTAGACACTTCCCAGATTCCCTTCTTCCTGTCCTTCACCCATGCCCAGAATGGACACCTTCTCATCCCCTCTTCTTCTTCCTTCCTTTCCCCCACACTTCAGCAAAGCACCAGAAATCCTAGAATCCAACCTAAAGTGGACAAGGACTTTCAAACACAGGATGTCAGAGCCGAAAGAATCAGAATATAGACTGTGTCAGAGTCTATAGAATGTTAGAACTGGAAAGGATGGTAGAGAAAACCTAATGACTGACTGACTTCCTCATTGGGAAACTGTAGTATGGGGGACTGAGGACCTTGTCAGATTCTCAGAGCAAGCCAGTGGCAGAGCTGGAGCTGGCTCTCAAGTCTTGTTTGAAAAAAAAGGAAGGAAGGAAAGAAAGAAAGAAAGAAGGAAAGAAGGAAAGGAAGGAAGGAAGGAACAAAAGAAGGAAGGAAGAAAGAAATAAGAAAGGAAGGAAGAAAGAAAGGAAAGAAAGAAAGAAGGAAGGAAGGAAGGAAGGAAGACAAAAGAAGGGACTTGAAGTAGTTAATTGGCTGGGAAGGAGGCTAGCCTGTGTCCTGGCCTGGACTCTTGATTTTCGATTCAGGATACCTGATCACTTCTAGTTGCCTGTTACCATCTCTACTTCACCCCAATAGTTTTATTCCTCTAGCTTAATGCTGGAGAAGCACCTTGTTTACTTTTCACCTGGACTAACAGTCCATTCCAACTCATCTCTGCCAATCTTCACACCATTTTCTCTGTTTCTGGCAGAAGTCTTCCTAATGCACAGGTCTTTCTTGGTCACTCCCTTTTTCAAAACAAAAACAAAGCTTTCAGTGGCTCCCCATGGCCTACAGGATAAGGTCCCAAGTTCCCAGTCTGATATTCAAGGCTTTTCATGACTTTTCTCCAGTCTGTCCTTTCAGACTTATTTTACTCTATGGCCCTGTCAGGCCAAATTGCACTACCTCATTCCCTCATCTCATCCTGCCCTTTCCTTCCTCTCTGAACTTGTGTAAACTGTCTCCCATATCTCCTTTTCTCTCCCTATTAAAACTCTAGTAGGCTCACCACGAAACTTCCTGACCCTGTCCTTGTTCTCCTCCAGAGAAGACAACTCAAGGTTGGTTAGAATAGTTAGGGAAGACACCTTGGAGGGGATGGGCTATAGAGAACAGGAGCAGGTGGTTTCTGTTTCTGGCTGCCGGGTCTCTGCTTGACCTTCTTTTCACCTTGGATTTTATTTTGCATCTCTAATTCATGTAGCTACATTATTTTGGATTAATAGTTATCTGACTATCTCTAATTCATGTAGCTACATTATTTTGGATTAATAGTTATCTGACTAGTGCTTCTGGAATCTTAAAAGAATGTTCAGCAGATTGGGGTGGGGGGAGCCAAGGGCTTTAAGCCTTCTGCAGAGGCTTCTGGGTAGTTCTCATCCCTGCTACAGTCTTTGGCATTGAGATCACTCCTGTCTCCACTTAGATACTCTCACCTCCTTTGGCGGCTGGGTGTGATGTTAGCCTCTCCTAGTTCCCTTCCTTCTTTCCTGATAGCTCCTTCTTGGCTTCTTTGAAGGATTCATCACTATCCTCCCACCTCCCACCTCCCACCCTGGAGTGTCCCCCAAGGCTCTGTCCTTGGCCCTCTTCTCTTCTCTCTTCTCTGTGAGCTCATCTCAGCCATGGGTTCAGGTATTAACCTTTATGCAAACAACTCCCCAAACGTTACAGCCAGCTTTATTCTCTTGCCTGTATTCTAGCCCCATGTCTCCAGCTACCAGTTGGCTATCACCAGCTTGGCTATCCTGCTGACACCTCACGCTTAACATGTGGCAACCTGAATTCATTCTCTTCTTCCCAAAACTTGTCCTCCCTTCCCAACTTCCATATGTCTGTTGATTGCATTTCTATCCTCCCAAGGTTGAAACTTGACTCTTCTCTCTTCCTTACCCTTCAGATTCAGTCTGTTGCCAAGTCCTGCCCATTCTGCCTCCCTCAAATCTCTTCCATCCCTCCCTTGTCTTTGCTCACATGGCCACCACTCTAGTTCAGTCCCTCATTACTACTCACTTGAACAATTATAATAGCTTCCTAATTGGCCTCCCTTGACTTCAGTCCCTCCCCTGTTCAATCCAGGCTTCACACAGCTGCCAAAATAATCTTCCTATGGAACAGGTCTGACCATGTCACCCCCCTGATCAGAAACCTTTAGAAACTCAGATCTGCCTCTAGGATAAAGTATCAGCTCCTTCACCTGCCTTTGAAAGCCCTCTGCCATCTGTCTCCAGCCAACCTTTCTGGTTTTGTTTCACTTTTCGACCCTCCAACACCCACTTTCCAGACTTACTGAACCACTAACTGCTCCCCGAACCTGTCTGAAGATCTTGGGGTCATAGCTCCAGAGCTGGAAGCTCCTCTGCCCAAGCTGCCTCTTTTTACAAGGGGAGGAAATCAAAACACAGAGCGGGTGAATGACTTGCCCAATGTTGCTCAGGTAGTGAGCAGCACAGCTGTGCCATCTTCCACCTCCAGGCAATTTGTAGGTCATCCCTCATGCCTGAAATGCAGCCCCTCCTCAGAATCCCCTTTTTTCAAAGCATCACCCCCTCCATGAAACCTTCCTTCATGTCCTTCCTCCCCTAATCTTCCCTGGAAAGTGTTTCTCTTCCCCAGATTTTCATAGATCACTTTGGCTGATTCTCTCTTTTACCTTGTTACCCTCTAACTTATATTATACATACATGTGTGCATATCTTCCCTAGAATCCTCTCAACTTTTCAAAGGCAGGGAATGGGCCATTTTTTTTCCTTTGAATTCCTAGACCTAGCACAGTACTTTGTATGTGGTAGGTACTTAATACATGGCAGCTAGGTGGTACAGTGGATAGAGCACCAGGCCTGGAGTCAGAAGGACCTGAGTTCAAATTGGGCCTCAGACATTTACTAGCTGTGTAGCAAGCCTTGCTCTGAGCAAGTCACTTAACCCTGTTTGCCTCAGTTCTTCATCTAAAATGAACTGGAGAAGGAAATGGCAAACCAGTCCAGTGTCTGTGCCAAGAAACTCCAAATGGGGCCCCAAGAGTCAACAACAGATATTTAATGCAAACACAGAGAAGAGGCTTTATATTTCTGGAATCTTCAGCACAGAAAACCAGGATGAAATAATGCAGTTGCTCACTACTAAAATACAGGTATAACATAAAGAGTTTTTACACAAGAACTTGGATCCAAATCTAGATCCTGCCATTTACTATCAGTTTACTTAGAGGTAATCACTTAGAAGCCTCTCTGGGCTTGTTTTCTCACTCATAAAATGGAGAGGTTGGACTGGATGGCCTCTGGGAGCCCTTTCAGTTCTAAAATTATGATCTCGTGATTCCCAGTTCCATGAAACTCTGCATGGAGTAGGCCCTCCCAAGATGTTTGTTGGATTGAGTGGACTGTGCCTTCTGCAAACTTTTTATTTTCCCCAGCTTTGAGTACACTGCTAGGCACACAGCAGACACAATGTTTGGTAGTTTGATTTCAATTGAAGGCCTTCTGAGTAATACAGAGGGGGCTTGGACAGGGAATTGTGAGCCTGATGCTCAGAGGCCCTGCTCAAGCTTCCCTTCCCCGGGCTTGCCCTCCTGTCTTACCCAAGAAGACAAGGTGGTGAGGCTCTGATTTCCCAGGCAAGATCCTGAGAAGGAACAAGGGACCCAGGTGGCAGCAATGATCTGTGGCAAAAGGATGCACCCCGCCCAACAGCTCCTGCGGCCACCTTCACCTTCACCGAGAGCTGACAGGAGCTGTCGAAGGTGTGGTAGGAGGGAGGGACTCCTGGAGGAACCCGAGGCAGACAGAAGGGCTGCCTGGGCGGGCGAGGGGGTGGGGGTGCAGGGAATGGGGCCAGAGCCAAAGGGGGCAGACGCTCTCTGCACTGACGTCTCTGGGCCTCCAAGGAGGGTTAAACCAAGCCAAACACAAAGCAGCCACCCCGACCCACCCCATGGATGGCGGAGGCACCCTGAAAAACTGGTCCTGTCGGGCTGCTAGGCCGCATTCCTGACTGGCTCAGGAGGGTGGGCAGGCAGGTACCGGTGAGTATATAAGAGGCCCTGGGCTGGCTGAAGCTCAGAGCGCTCACGGCGCCCTGGGGTAGCCAGTATCCCTGCGGGTTGGACCTGGCCAGGCAGCTCCCCAGAGAGACTCCGAAGACTGCAGTTCCGACCTCCCAGCACCCCTGCCCTGACTTCTCCTCTCAGGACGGCTCGGAATGGGGCTTCATCTCCAAGCTGCAAAGGGCCGGGGCCGGGAGGCAGCGTAGCTACGGGTGAGAGGGGGGAGCCAGCATCTAGGGGTACCAGGAACTGGGCTGTTACTCAGGAGGCTCCCTATGAGGCATAGTCTTCGGAGATTACTTCGGGGTGAAATAGCGAGGGGGAAGGTTCCAGGCACTCTGCAGGCTCGCAGGGGGAGACTGGCTTTGCATGGGGTACCGCGACTGGGGAAGGGCTAGTAGCGCAGGAGGACGACTTTGCGTAGGTAGCTCAGTGTCTCATTTAGATTGCGATTTATACCGGGGTTGGGAGAGGGCAGGTTGTGGAGGAAGCACAGCTCCACATCACAGGGGTTGCACTGAGAGCGCAGCGCCGGAGCGCAGATTCCCAAGGACTTTGGGGCTGTTCAAGAGATGCGCAGGCGTTGCTGCCGGTTAGGCTGCTCTGCCGCCCGAGTTGAGGGGCAGATTCCGACTTTGTGTCAGGAGCTCCTTACCACTGGGAAGGAGAAGGGGGAAGAGTCCAGGGATTGTATAGGGCACACCTGCAGAAGAATCAGAGGATTCTCGCTGGAAGAGAGTTTAGACAGCGTCTGGTCCCCTCACACTTATAAGTTGGTCAGATGAGCGGGACACCAAAGGGCTTGCCTCTGCCCACAGTAGGGGCTTTTCGGGGAGGTCAAGGTGGGTGGCATGCCGTATGGGGGTCTGTAAAATGGTCTCAGTCGTTGCACAGAGGGGACGCTGGCCCTGACCCCGGTTCTCTTTCTCTATAGGTCGGCGGGAGAACTGCAGCTGCCGTCGGAGAGGATAGACTTTTTGGCAGGGGCGGCATGGATTGATTGCAATCCCCACGCCAGCTTTTCTACCAGGACCCTCAGCTTCCCTGGTGCAGTGGTTCTTAACAGTTCAACAGTTCTATCAAAAAATTGTGAAATGTTTAGGACCACTCGATCAGGGCTGGCCTCAGCAGCCGCAGCGGACCCGCCCTCTCCGCCCGCGCCCCGAGCCGCCGCGCCCAACTTCGGTCCCACCTGAACCCAGCCCCGTTCCACCCGGGCAAGCGGGCGCCAGCTCTGGCGAAAGCAGCGTTCTCACGGCCCTGTCGGGGCATCTGGGGTCGGACGTGGGGGCGGCCAGGGTGCGGGGGTGGGGGCGCGGTGCCTCGGGGAGAGGGAGGCGACAGCGAGGGAAGGAACCTGTTTCCCAAGGTGGGGGGCTGACCTGGGATGAGATCATATTCGTCGTTTCTCATTTACACACTCCCTCTATCTTTGTCTCTGTCTCTCAGTCTCTCTCTCTCTCTCTCTCTCTCTCTCTCTCTCTCTCTCTCTGTCTGTCTCTGTCTCTCTCTCTCTCACACACACACACCTTTACACACACACGTTCATGCACACACGGTGCTCCTTTCCTGTCTCCCTCATGCACCCCAAATCTCACAGACTTGTAGAATCTCAGAACTGACCTCCCACCTAATCCCAACCCCGGGGAGTCCTGGATTCAGATGCTAGCTCTGGCAAGTTACTCGGAGTCTGAGTTTTGTCTTCGGAACAATGAAGACGAGAGGCTGTGGCGATGGTGTTACTAGAGTTGGCCTCCATCTACAAGTCCTGCCTCTGCGGAATAGTGGCTCTTAACCAGCCAATTAAATTGTGAAGAAGGTGCCGGTCTGCCCTGGAGAGGGAGATTCTTCACCCAGACCACGCTGTTCCGGTGAAATCCTAGCTGTGGGCCAAAAAATGTGGATAATGCTACTCGAATTCCTTCTCTCAGGGCCCTTGTGAGCAGAGTGTAAATGTGTAATTGTGTAAATGAAAGGCTCTATAAAGAGCTTTATAAAGAGTAGACGATCTTGATATTATTTTCTGAAGATGGAAACTGGAAAGTGGCCTATCTGGAGTCAAAAAATTAGATTTTTTTTTTTAGCTTGGCCCCATAATGCTGAAAAATGGGTACAAGTTGAGGGAAAGCAGATTTTCCTTGGGAGAAACTTCCCAACAAAAGCCATACAAAAATAGTAGAAACAACTAGCCCAGGGAGATGGGAATTTCTGGTTTACTGGAGATACTCAAGCAGGGGCTCACTGGCATCTTCCTGGAAATGTAGCTATGCACAGGCTGAAAAGACTGGGTTTGGAGTTAGGAGACCTAGATTAAAACACTAGCTCTAGGGGTTCCATCCTTGTGACCCTCACTCTCTGGGCCTGAGTTTCCTTACCTTGTAAAATGAGGTTACTTTGGATTAAAGTTTCCTTGATCTCTGTTCCTGTTATCCTAGGTAGCAGTATTAGGTGATCTCCAAAATTGGAGATACTATGATTCTTGCTTTGCCCCCATGTCAAACGTGAGATCAGGGGCAAAACCACCCACCAGAACCCAATTCACCTTGACTCATAATCCAAACCTGTTTCTATCACCCCAAACAGCTTGTTAAAAACGACACTGCTCCCACCCTTATGTAATGTTTTCTGGATAATAGAAGTCTGATTCTGAGACTAGAGGGGATTTTATAGTTTATCTGGTGTAAACTCCTCATTGTGCAGATGGGGAAACTGAGACCAAATAGGAAAAGGGAAATATAAAAATACAGGTTTTGTGCACACCTCACAGTCATTGAACATCTATCTAATTTAAAGCTGAAGGCCATTAATGTTTTCCTATCCTAGAATCTCAGAATCTTGGAGCTGAAAGAGACCTCAGTGAACATCTAGCACAATTGCTGCACTAGCAGGAATCGTAGACTTTAGAGATAAGAGGGACCTTCTAGATCATATTGTTTAATCTCTTCCTTTTACTGTTAAGGGAACTGAGACCTGGGGAGGTTAAAGTAGTTTGCATAAGGTTATTGAGGTAAGTGCAGAGGAAGGTTTGAACTCAGGTTCCCCTGACTCCAAATCTAATCCTCTGCATGATTTTAACCATACAGGGTGCTAAAGGCTAGAATTCTCCCGGCATCTTCTAGGCATGTTCGATTGTTGTCAAAGGCAAGAAAAGTTTGGACCTCCTTTACACTATTCCCTTTAAGTGTTCACTTCAGCTGTGATTGTAAGGGCTGTCCCTGTGTGTTGAGGGTAGGTAACTTGAGGAGCAGAAGAGATAGGTTTCCCAGATTAATTGGTACCTCTTAAAGGTCTTCACACCACTCTAATAGCAGATTTCTATTAGATGGTATGGGCAGCTTGGTGGCACAGGGGATAGAGTTCGGGGACTGGAGTCAGGAAGATTCCTTTTCCTGAGTTCAGATTCCGTCTCAGACGTTTACTAGCTGTGGGATCCTGGGCAAGTCACTTAACCCTGCTTGTTTCAGTTTCCTCATCTGTAAAATAAGAAGGAAAGGACAAACCACTCTAGTATCTTTGGTCAGTCCTTCATGACTGAACAACAAGGATTTCACCCCAGTTTAAAAGCTCATTGTAGTTTGATCTGAAAGTCCTTTTCCCTCGTGGAGTTCATCCACACACAGGTCTTCACACATGTGAAGAAGCCTGTGGTAAGAAGACTGGATCTGGAGTAAGGTAAACTGAATCCAAATCCTGGCCCCGACATGGCAGCTTAGCAATTATGCAGCTTTAGGAAAATCTCTTGACCCCTCTGAGGCAGCTTTCTCCTCTTAAGTGGGTCTAATACTTTTCTTCCTTATTTTACAGGGCTAAATAGTAGGAAAAGGCTGGGCAAACCTTGAGGTGCTGCCTTAATAAAAGCCGGTCCCACAGGGTTCATCCTATACTGTCCAAGCATGGTTTTCAATATGTCTTTCCTCCCCCCCACCCCCTTCAGTCCTGGCCTCCTCTCTACCTACCTGTAGAGATGTGGTGGAGGCCATTCCTCCCTGGGGTGTGGCTCACTCTGCCATTTCTGCAGCTTGGCTCTGTTGGGCAGAGACTTTGGGGAATGCCTTTTCCATCGAATATACCAATATCAGTATCATTGTTGTTCAGTCTTTTCAGTCCTGTCTCACTCTTTGTGACGCCATTTGGGGTTTTCTTGGCAAAGATCCTGGAGTGGTTTGTCATTTTATTCTCCAGTCCATTTGGCAAATGAGGATACTGAGGCAAGCAGGGTTAAGTAACTTGCTCAGGGTCACACAGCTAGTAAACATCTGAGGCCAGTTTTGAATTCAGATAGATGAGCCTTTGCCACGTTGGAAAAAAGCAATAGATCTGATGTCACAGAATCTTATTTTAGTTCTGTAGCTGCCACTTGGATAGCTGGTTGATTTAAGAGCAGGTCACAATTTCTCTGAGTCTCAGTTTCCTCTCCTGTGAAATGTGGATAATATTTGTACCTCATATCTGCCTCATAGTGTTGTGAGGAAAGTATCTTGTAAAGTACTTAACAAAGTTTCTGGCATGTACGTTTTTAATAAATGCATCTTTCCTACCTTCCTTCCTTTGTAAATCTTAATTGTAGAAATGTGAATGGTAATGGCCCTTATGGGTCAGATAGATGATGCCATAGTGCATAAAGTGCTGGACCTGGAGTCAGGAAGACTCATCTTTCTGAGTTAAAAAATGGCCACAGATGCTTACCAGTTGTGTGACCCTGGGGAAGTCACTTAATCCTATTTGTTTCAGTTCCTTATCTGTAAAATGGTCTGAAGAAGGGAATGGCAACAAGACTTCATTATTTTTTCCAAGAAAACCACAAATGGGATCATGAAAGATTGAAATCGACTGAACAATAATAAAAGTTAATCCTTATAATTAAGCCCAATTCTCTCTATTATCTGACAGGTTGCCACTTTGCCTTGCTACTTACCCTGCCTGAAATTCTACCAATGAATTTGGGTTAGCAAATGCCTTTTAAAATACAGTACCATCCACAGGGTTAACAGGGAGCTATTAGTCATGATTATAGATTTAGAGCTAGAAGGGGCCTGGAAGAGCATTTGGTTCAATGTCCTAATTTTGCAGATGAAGAAACAGGCCCAGAGAATTTAAGTGACTTATCCAAGGTAGACAGGTTGCAGGACCAGAATTTGAGCCCATGTCCTTGACTCTAAATTTAAAGCCCTTCCCACCAGACCATTGGAAATTCCTTTCATCAGATTTCCTCCTGTCTAATATCCCCTACTCATTGAAAGAATGAGGATTGTCATGTAGTGAAGATGTGGAGAACACTATTCATTTTGACTTTGTGTTCTTTGGGCCTGAGTAGTATTGGAGGGATTCCTTCTGGGCAGTATAATGCAGATACTGGGGGAAGAGAGGAGAAAGGGCACCTGGAGGTGGTGAGACCAGAGAAAGAGAGGTTGCTATAGATTAACTTTGAAATTTTACCCAAATTCCTGGAGTGTTCCTATGGAATGTGGAGGAAGCAGTGCAGGGCTTAGATTCAGAAACCTGGGTTTAAGGCCAGGCTTTGTCCTTCACGAGCTGCCTTAGTGACCTTTCATCAAATATCTTTTTGCCTACTATGCCTATGTTCAATAGCCCTCCATGACTGGGACATATGGAGTTCAGTAGGGCAATAAAGTAAAGAAATACTCTTTTAGGAAGCTAAAGTGATGGGCAGGATAGATTAGGGGTAGGGAGACAACCAGACCATGTTTGTAGAAATGCAGACATTAGATGGATGGGGTCTGGATATTAGGACAACAGCAGTGGAAATGACACTGGATCTTTGGACCCGACTTAGGGCAAGTCCCTTCGCTGTTCTAGATTGGGGGGGGCAGTAATAGCACTGTCCTTGTAGTCAAGAAGACTTGAGTTCAAATCTTGCCTCAGATACTTACAAATTGTGTGACCCTGGGCTTGTCATTTAACTTTTTTGGTAGTTATTTAATATTATTTTTGTCCAGTTACATGTAAGAATAATTTTTAACATTTGTTCTTAAAATTTTGTGCTCCAAATTCTCTCCTTCCTCCCTCTCCATGCCCCCTCATTGAAAAGGTTCAATTCAATATAAGGTTATACATGTGTAGTAATGCAAAACACTTCCATGATAGTTATGTTGTGAAAGAAAATATGGACAAAAAACCTCAAGAAAAATAAAATAAAAATATGCTTCAATCTGTATTCAGACGCCATCAGTTCTTTCTCTGGGGATGGATAGCATTTTTCATCTAAAGTCCTTCAGGGTTGTCTTGGATCACTGTATTGCTGAGAAAAGCTAAGTCATTCACAACTGATCATCTTACCATATTGCTGTTATTTTGCATACAACACACTTCACTTTTCAGCAGCCCATGAAAGTCTTCCCAGGTTTTTCTGAGAGCCTCCTATTCAGCATTTCTTATAGTACAATAGTATTCCATCATAATCACATACCACAACTTGTTCAGCCATTCCCCAATTGATGAACATTCCTTCAATTTCTAATTTTTCATCCCCAGAAAAGAGCTGCCATAAATATTTTTGTACACATTGGTCCTTTTCCATTTTGTTTTTTATTTCTTTTGGGATATAGACCTAGTAGTGGTGCTGCTAGGTCAAAGAGTATGCCTTGTTTTATAACCCTTTGGGCATAGTTCCAAATTTTCTACAGAATTGCTGAATCAGTTCACAACTCCACCAACAGTGTGGTGTCTCATTTTTGCCAAGTCCTCTTCAACATTTGTCATTTGCCTTTTCTGTCCTATTAGACAATCTAATGTGATAGTCCCTTAGATTTGTTTTAATTTGCATTTCCCAAGTCAATAGTGAGTTAGAATACCTTTTCATATGGCTATAGACAGTTTTTATTACTTCATCTGAAAATTGTATATCTTTTGATCATTTACAAATATGGCTCTTATCTAATCATAAGGCTCTTATTTTTTTTTATAAATTTGACTTAATTCTCTTTATTGTTGAGAAATGAGGCCTTTTCAAGAAACTTGCTTCAAATTATTTTTCAGTTACTATTGCTAATCTACGCTCCCTTCTATCATCCCCCCCCTTCTCTTATCCCCTTCCCTTCCTTCTTTCCAGTAGGGTAGGATAGATTTCTATAGCCAACTATGTGTGTTATTCCCTCTTTGAGCCAATTCACCCCCCCTTACCTCCCCCTTCTTCCCCTCTATTGTAAAAGCTTTTTCTTGCCTCTTTTTTTTTTTTTTGGGCAGGGGAGTAAGACAAGACAACTGGGGTTAAGTGACTTGCCCAAGGTCACACAGCTAGTTGAGTGTGTCAAGTATCTGAGGCTGGATTTGAACTCAGGTCCTCCTGACTCCAGGGCCAGTGCTCTATTCCCTGCGCCACCTAGCTTCACCTCTTGCCTCTGTTAAGTGAAATTATTTACCCCATTTTACATTTCCCTTTCTCTCTCATAGTACATTTGTTTCTCACCACTTAATTTTATTTTTTGGATACCATCCCTTCACATTGAACTCACAGTTGTGCCTTCTGTAGCTCTTTCTCTGGATGTGGATTATCTTCTCCATAATGAGTCTCTTGGAGTTGTCTTATAACCTTGCATTTCTGAGAGGAACCCAGTCTATCAAAGTTAGTCATCACAGATACTACTGTATCTGTAATTGTCTCACTTCATTTTCAAAATCCTTTTTGAGGTCTTCCATGGTCTGAGACCAATTCATATTTTTCTTGGAGGCCTTGGATAGGAGCTTTGACTTTGTTGTCTTCTGAGTGTGGTTTTGATCTTCCTTATCACCATAATAACTTTCTATAGTCAGATTTTTTTCTGTTGTTTGCTCATTTTCCTAGCCCATTACTTGACTTTTAACTGTTTGTTACTACTTTTAGTGTGGAGGGCATACTGTCCCAAGCTTTTGGAATTTTGTGCAGCTGTTTTCAAAGATACTTTCAGGGACCTGTAAATTTTCAGTTCTTCCAAGGTGGTATGGTCTAGAGAGAGGTATTTACGATTACTCTGGTATGTGAGCTATGGCAAACACTTTTTTCTGCTCTGGAACTGGGACAAAGTGCTCCCTCCATTGAACTATTTTATATTTAAGGTCCCTTCTACCTCTAAATGATTCCATAACAAGCATCCAATGAAGGAATGTTCTCTATATGAGAGTGCTTCGTAAACCATGAAGTGCTATAGAAATACAAGATAATAGTAGACATAATGGCGCCCTGCACTGTTTGTCAAATGTCCTATGTGCCAGCACGAGAGCGTGATTTACTGATGGACCTTTGTGCAAGGTATATGCCTGCTGTTCTGGTATCCATAAGTAATAATCACCACTGGCAGTATTAATAATAATAATAATAAAATTAATAATAATAATCACCACTGTTCCTCCAACGGCAGCTGGGTATCACAATGGATAGAATGCTAGACCTGGAGTAAGGCCTGAGTTCGAATGTGGCCTCATATTTCTCTGTGTGAGCCTGGGTAAGTCACTTAACAGCTGCCTGCCTCAGTTTCCTCATCTTTAAATTGGAAATAATAAAGCACCTTAACTCCCAGGATTATTGTAAGACTAAAATGAGATAATCGTCGTCATCATCGTCGTCATCATCATCATCATCATCACTAAGTTAAATGGATGCTGGTCACAGAATTTCAGAGTTGGAAGGGACCTCAGAGGTCCAAACGCTACCTGTTTGTGTCTCTCTATAGCAGTGGTCCCCAAAGTGTAATCTGAGGTCCCTGTGATCCTTTCAAAGGGTCTGGGAGGTCAAAACCATTTTCATAATAATACTAAGGTTCTATTTATTAAAATACTCTTCCATTTTCCAACTATGTATCGATGTGAGGCCGAATTTTCTTCATATACTTCAACCAAAACAACATATTGCAACAGATTGAATGCGGAAACATGGAAAACTCGCTCTCTTTTATTATTTCTTGTTGTTGAGTCATTTTTCAGTTGTGTCCAACTCTTTGTGACCCCATTTGGGGTTTTCTTGGCAAGCATACTGGAGTAGTTTGCCATTTTCTTCTCCAGTTCATTTACAGGTGATGAAATTGAGTCAAACAGGGTTTAATGACTTGCCCAGGGTCACTAGTAAGTGTCTGAGACCAGATTTGAACATAAGATGAGTATTCCTGACTTGTCCAGTGCTCTATCCACCTTGCCACCTAACTACCTTATCTTTTTTTTTTCTTTTTGGAGGGGGAAAGGCAGGGCAATTGGGGTTAAGTGACTTGCCCAAGGTCACACCACTAGTAAGTGTTAAGTGTTCAAGGCTGGATCTGAACTCAGGTCCTCCTGACTCTAGGGCCAGTGCTCTATGACTATCACCTAGCCACCCCTGCCTTATCTTTTATTAAGCCAAATGTTAAAGTGTTAAGTTAAAGATTTGCAAAGCTATGTAAAATAAATCCACTTTTGTTTACTAATTTTTTTTGCTTTGAGAAATGAAATTATTTTTCATGAAAAATGTTGTGATAGGTTTATTATTATTGTTTTTAAATGAATTAATGAATATTTTTAACAGCTATCACTTTTAATTTCTGATATAATAAAATATCAGTAGATATAACTCACATAAACTAAAGCTATTTGGGGGTTCTTAATAATTTTTAAGAGCATAAAGGTGTCTCAGGATCAAAAAGTTTGAGAGTCACTATCTACAGCATGCTCAGTACAGTGGTCAGAACAGCCTTCACTTCAAAGGCCACCAGTATTGAGTAGCTCATTCCCTCAGAGGCAGCCCATTCCACTTTGCGATGGTTCTAATTGTTAGGAAGCTTCTCTGTACATTGAGCCTCTGCAATGTCCACCCATTGTTCCTAGTACTGCCCCTTGGGTCCAAGCAAAAGGAGTTGAATCCCTCTTCCAAGTATCAATAGCTTTTACTTACCCCGTAAGTTTTCTCTTCTCCAGACCATACCTCTCCAGTTCCTTCAACCAGTCCTCATATATCATGGCCTCAAACCCTTCATCATCCTAGTTTTCCTTCTCCAGATAGTTTTCAAATTCTTAATGTTCTTCCTAAAATGTGAGTCCTAGAAGCAAATAAGATACTTCCAATGTAGTCTGGCAGGACAGAATGTCATTGAACAAGTCACTTTAATGGTCTGGTCTTGATTTTCTCACCTGTAAAATGAGGGAGTTGGATTAGATCAGGGCTTCTTATCCTGTCCTGTATCATAGGGCCCTTTGGGATCTTGGCAAAGCCTATTCCCTTCTTTTTCAGAATAATATTTTTTGAAAAAATTCATAATTGAATGAAACTCAATTTCAGTCAGAGGTTAAGGAAAATGAAGACGTAATTTTTTCTTACCTCAGTTCAAAGACTATCCATGAACCCCTTGGGTAGGTGGTCTTTGGATCCTAGGTTAGAAACCCCTGGTCTAGATGATTTTTTTTACCTCTACATCTATGATACTATGATCTCAGTAGGGATTGTACTCCCTGATCTCTGAGGATTATCATGCATTGTCCATGTTACCGACACTATTCTTCTCATGATGTAGTTCGAAGCTACATTAACTTTTTCAACTCTATATTGCACCATGAATCATATTGAGCTTACAATCCACTAAAACTCCTAGATTTCATGTAAATAGTTGATAAATCCCATCTGTTTCTTTCTGTACTATTTTTTTAGAGACCTGGGACTATATTATTGTGGTTCCCTACTTAATCAAATGGATCCCAACCCCTTATGCAATAGAAGACAATTTTTCATGTACCTCTATGACTAAAGAACTTTGTCTTCTGGTGTCTAACCCTTTGGTGATAGATCTCTGCAGTCATCTGGACTGGACAAACTATCAAACTTTCAATAGACTAATCCTTTTTTTTTAAACTGACAATGTATTTTTAAATTATCTAAATCTGTTGTTTCCCATCCCTTCCATTTTCTTTAAATTTTTTTTTTTTAATTTTAGGGGCAGCTAGGTGGCACAGTAGATAGAGCACTGGCCCTGGAGTCAGGAGGATCTGAGTTAAAATCTAGCTGTGTGACCCTAGGCAATTCACTTAACCCAGATTGCCTCACTCCCCCCAAATTATTATTTATTTTAAACATTCTTTTCTTTTTAAATTTTGAGTTCCAAATTCTCTCCCTCCCTCTCACCCCTTCTTACCCATTGAGAAAACAAGCATTATATCAATTATACATGTAAAATCATCCCAAACATATACCCATGGTAGCCATATTAAAAAAAACACAAGAAAAATAAAGAAAGTGAAACATTATACTTCAATTTATACTCAGAACTCATCCGTTCTCTCGCTGGGGGTGGATAGCATTTTTTCATCATCAGTTGTACTTGGCAGAGTAGCCAAGTCTTTCATAGTAAATCATCATTACAACATTGATGTTACTGTGCATAATAATCTCCTGGTTTTTCTAACTTCACTTTGCAGCTGTTCATATAGGTCTTGTTATGTTTTTTTCTGAAGTCATCCCCCTTATCATTTCTTATAGCATGATGGTACTCCATCACAATCTTATGCCACAACTTGTTAAGCCATTCCCCTATCAATGATCGTTCCCTCAATTTCTAATTCTTTGCCACCACAAAAAGAGTTACTATACTTTTGTACACATAGGTCTTTTTTCCTTTTTGTTTGGTCTCTTTGGGGTACAGATCTAGTAGTGATATTGCTGGGTCAAAAGTTGTGCACCGTTTTATAGCCCTTTTGGCATAGTTTAAAATTATTATCCAGAATGGTTGGACAAGTTCAATGCTCTATCAGTAGTTCAGTAGGGTACCTATTTTTCCCTCATCTCTTCCAGCATTTATCATTTTTCATAGGTGTGAGATGGTACCTCAGAGTTACTTTAATTTGCCTTTCTCTAATCAAAAGTGATTTAGAGCATTTTTATATGACTAAGGATAGCTTTGATTTCTTCTTCTGAAAACTGGCTGTTTATATCCTTTAACCATTTATCAATTGGGAAATAGCTCTTATTTTTATAAATTTGATTTGGTTCTATACACAGAAGAAAATAGTATGGATGGAAATACACAATTAATAATAACTGTGAATGTGAATAGGATGAACCAATCCATAAAATGGAAGCAGATAGCAGAAACCAGAATTCAACAATATGTTGTATACAATAGGCACACTTGAAACAGAAAGACATAACACAGAGTTAAAATAAAGGGCTGGAGCAGAATCTTTTTTTACTTCAGCTGAAGCATAATAGATTCCACTCCAGCTCTTTAACTCTGTATGTTTTTCTGTTTTAAGTGTGTCTCTTGTATATAATGTATTGTTGGATTCTTGTTTCTAATCTTTTCTGCTATCTGCTTCCATTTTATGGGTTAGTTCATCCCATTCACATTCACAGTTATTATTATTATTAATTGTGTATTTCCCTCCATACTATATTTTTCTGTTTATCCTTCTCTCTTTTTATCCTCTTCCTCCTCAAAGGTTTGTTTTGCTTTTGATCACTGTCTCCCCTAACCTACCCTCCCTTTTATCACTGCCACCACCCCATATCTTTTATCCCTTCCCCTTTTATTTCCTTATGAGGTTAGTTATATTTTTATACATAACTGAGTGTGTATATATATTCTTCCTTCTTTGAGTCAATCCCAATGATAGTAAAGTTCAAGCAATTCCTATAATTTCCCTTCATCCCCCCTCCATTGTAAAAGCTCTTCTTTTTTTTTTTGACAAGTCGAACAATTTGACTTAATTAGCCAAAGGCAGGCCTGGCACCTTAGGCTCTTGGGTAGATGAGTTTGCTTCTTCTTCACCACCACTGACTTCTGGATCCTCAGGATGGTCCAGCAGAGAGTGGTCATGTGGAGATCTTTCTGGTATTTATTCTTGCAGATGATGTACTGGATGCTATTGAGTGTGGCCCAAACATTTTTGTTGATTGTGGTCCTCACATAGGAAGTAGCAGGCTTCTGCTGACCTGACCTCTTCTTCAGCATCACCACAATGCCCTTGCTGTCAGCAGCTAGGTCTATGCCCACTGTCTTCTGGAGGATCAGCCCATTGTAGTGGAATGAGTTTTGGGCCTTGAGATTGTTGAGCTTGGTGCTGTATGTCTGCTTGTCATGCTTGATGAGGAAGCTGGAGCAGTTCCTAAGGACCATCCACTGCAGGTAGGTGGACAGGGTGGCAGTGGTAGGAACTGCTCTCATGGTGGTTCCCAGAGATGGAAAGTGTAAAAGTTCCTCCTTGTACCTCTTTTATGTAAGAAAGTTTGGCCCATTCTCCTTCTCTGTCCCCCTTCTCCCAGTTATTCCTCTTTCTCACCACCAGATTTTATTTTTGGAGATCATTCCAACATAATCGTCTTGCACCAATTGGCTCTGTGTATGCAAACTCCTTTTAGCTGCCCTAATAATGATAAAGTTCTTGGAAGTTACATATATCATCTATCCATATAGGAATATAAACAGTTTAACTTTATCAAGTCCCTTATGATTACTCCTTCATATTTACATTTTTATGCTTCTCTTGAGTCTTGTGTTTAAATATCAGATTTTCTATTCAGCTCTGGTCTTTTCATCAGGAATGCTTGAAAGTTCTCTCGTTCACTAAATATTTTTCCCCTTAAGGATTACACTCAGGTTGCTGGGTAGGTTATCCTTGGTTATAAACCTTTTTCCTTTTCCTTCCAGAATATCATATTCCAAACCCTCCACTCATTTAATGTAGAAGTTGCTAAATCTTACATGATCCTGACTGTGACTACATGATATTTGAACTGTTTCTGGTTGCTTGAAGCATTTTCTGTTTGACATGGGAGCTCTGTAATTTGGCTAGAATATTCCTGAGAATTTTCATTTTGGGATCTCTTTCAGGAGGTATTTTGCCCTCTGAATCTAAGGTATTGGAGTATTTCCCTTGATAACAACTGGAAATATGGTGTCTAAGCTTTTTCTTTGATCATGGCTTTCAGGTATTCCAACAATTTAAAAATTATCTCTCCTGGACCTATTTTCTAGGTCAGTTTTTTTTTTTCCAAATGAGATATTTCACTTTGTCTCCTATTTTTCATTCCTTTGGTTTTGTTTTATTGTTTCTTGATTTTTCATAAAACCATTAAGCTTCCATTTGCTCCACTTTAATTTTCAAGGAATTATTTTCTTTAGTGAGATTTTGTATCTTCTTTTACATTTGGTCTACTCTGCTTTTTAAGGAGTTCTTTTCTTCAGTTAATTTTTGTGCCTTTTTATTCATTAGGTCAATTCTGTTTTTTAAAGTTCTATATTTTTTTTAGCATTTTTTGTGTCTTTTTTGCCAAGCTATTTTTATTTATTTCTAGTTTTCAACATTCATTTCCACAAAATTTTGAGTTACAATTTTTTCTCCCCATCTTTCCTCTTCCCCCACCCCAAAATAGCAAGCCTACTGAATACCCCTTCCCCCAATCTGTTCTCTCTTATATCCTCCCCCATCACCCCCCTAACTTTCTAGTAGGGCAAGATGGATTTCTATACCCCAGTGCCTGTATATCTTATTTCGCAATTGCATGTAAACAACAAAAAAATTTTAAACATTTGTTTTTAAAACTTTGAGTTCCAGGGTGGCTAGATGGCGCAGTGAGTAGAGCACTGGCCCTGGAGTCAGAAGGACCTGAGTTCGGATCTGGCCTCAGATACTTAACCCACACAAACAAAAAAACCTAGCTGTGTGACCCTGGGCAAGTTACTTGACCATGGGCAAGTTACTTAACCCCAATTGCCCTCCGAAAAGTAAAAAAAAAAACCAAAAAAGCTTTGAGTTCCAGATTTTTTTCCCTTCTCTCTTCACCTGTCCCCACTGAAAGATAAGCAATTTAATATAGGTTGTCCATGTGTGGTTACCCAAATAATTTCCATGGTAATTATATTGTGAAAGACTAACTAAATTTCCCTTTATCCTATCCTGCTCCTCTCACTTTTTCTATTTTCTCCTTTGACCCTATCCCTTTTTAAAAATGTTTGCTTCTAACTACCCTCTCCACCAATCTGCCCTCCCTTCTATCATCACCCCTCTTATCCCCTACTCCCTGATTTTCCTGTAGGGTAAGATACCCAATTCTGTGTATGTTATTCCCTCCTTAAGCCAAATTCCATGAGAACAAGGTTGTCCCATTCCCTTTCACCTTCCTGCTCTTCCCCTCCATTGTAACAGTTTTCTCTTGCCTCTTTTATATGAGATAATTTACCCTAATCTATCTTTCACTTTCTTCTCATTATATTCCTCTCTCACCTCTTAATTTTATTTTTTAGATATCATCCCTTTATATTCAGCTCATCTTGTGTCCTCTATGTATACATGAACAAACATATGCCCACACTCATGTATATTTGTATACACATATGCCCTCCTATACATATATATATTTGTATGTATACACACACACACACACACACACACACACACACATTCCCTTCAACTACCCTCATACTGAGAAAAGTCTTATGAGTTACAATTATCATTTTTCCATGTAGGAATGTAAATAGTTCAACTTTAATAAGTTCCTTATGATTTCTTTTTCCTGTTTACCTTCTCATGCTTTGCTTGCTTCTTGTATTTGAAAGTCAAATTTTTTGTTCAGCTCTGGTTTTTTCATCAAGAATGCTTGAAAATTCTCTATTTCATTGAATGACCATATTTTCCCCTGAATCATTATACTCAGTTTTTCTGGGTAGGTGATTCTTGGTTTTAGTCCTAGCTTCTTTGACCTCCTAAATATCATATTCCAAGCCCTTTGATCCCTTAATGTAGAAGCTGCTAGGTCTTGTGTTATCCTGATGGAATTTCCACAATAATAAAATTATTTCTTCCTCACTGCTTGTAGTATTTTCTCCTTGACATGGGAACTCTGGAATTTGGCTATAATTTTCCTAGGAGTTTTCTTTTGGGGATCTTTTTCAAGAGGCGATCAGTGAATTCTTTCAATTTCTATTTTGCCCTCTGGTTCTAGAATATCAGGGCAATGTTGCCTGATAGTTTCTTGAAAGATGGTTTCTAGGCTCTTTTTTTGATCATGGCTTTCAGGTAGTCAAATAATTTTTAAATGATCTCTCCTGGATCTATTTTCCAGGTCAGTGGTTTTTCCAGTGATATATTTCTCATTGCCTTCTATTTTTTTATTTGTTTGGATATGTTTTATAGTATCTTGATTTCTCATAAAGTCATTAGCTTCCGATTGCTCCAATCTAATTTTGAAGGAGTTATTCTCTTCAGTGAGTTTTTTTTCTTTTCCTTCTTTTTTTTTTTTGGAGGGGAGAGGGCAGGGCAATTGGGGTTAAGTGACTTGCCTGAGGTCACACGGCTAGTAAGTGCTAAGTGTCTGAGGCCAGATTTGAACTCAGGTCCTCCTGACTCCAAGGCTGGTGCTCTATTCACTGCACCACCTAACCACCCCTCTTCAGTGAGTTTTTGAAATTCCTTTTCCATCTGGAAAATTTGGCTTTTTAAGGCATTCTTCTCCTCATTGGCTTTTTAGGCCTCTTTTGCCATTTGAGTTCATCTATTTTTTGAGGTGTTATTTTCTTCAGTGTATTTTTGGGTTTACTTTAGCAGGCTGTTGACTAGCTTTTCATTATTTTCTTGCATCATTCTCATTCCTCTTCCCAATTTTTCCTCCACTTCTCTTACTTGATTTTCAAAATCCTTCCTGAGGTCCTCCATGGCCTGTAACCGATTCATATTTTTCTTGGAGGGTTTTGATGCAGGAGTTCTGACTTTGCTGTCTTCCTCCCACTCTATGCCTTGATCCTTTTTGTCCCCCAAAAAGGATTCTATGGGCTGATAGCACTTTCTCTGCTTGCTCACATTGACAGCCAATTACTTGACTTTTGAGCTCTTTGCCATGGTAGAACTCTGCTTCCAGAATGGAAAGAACTATGTCCCAAATTGCTGGGGTTTTCATAGCTGCCAGAGCTATTAGTATGGTGCCCTCTCTACAGCTCCCAGAAACTCTGGCTCACTGGACCACACCCCAGGACCACCACCCAAGATCTCAATACAGATCCAAGCAGGTCAAAGCAAGAGTGATTAGTCTCTGAATGGTCACTTGGTCCCCCTACGATTTGCAGGCCAGGAGCTCCTGAGGCAGCCATGTGGCACAGCCACCATGGCTCCACCACTTCTCACCCCGGGGGCAGGGGCCAGTCTGCCACTTTTCTGCCCCTCCCTCATTCTAACAGAGTTCCACACTGACCTCTTACTTTGTCTTTGGCGCTTATGGGTTGAGAAGTCTGGAAACCACCACAACTGCTGGTGATTTACTCTCCTGAAGTCTGCTCTGGCCACCACTGATTGGGGCTGCCCTGGGCTGGAACCACGTGGCTCATGTGGGACTGCTCTTAGCTCCCAGCTTGGTGCAATAAACCCTTCCTGTCCACCTGCCTGGCTGCCTTCAGTGGGAGATTTGTTTCTCTCTGTCACTTTGTGGTTTCTGTAGCTCTAAAGTTTGTTTAGAGTCATATTTTTACATGTATTGGAAGTGATTGGAATGGGAACTCATGCCAAGTTTGTGCTTTTACTCTGCCATCTTGGTTCTGCCCCCCTGCCAAGCTATTTTTTAAAAACCAATCTTATCAATCCTTTCCTGACTTTCTTGCATAGCTCTCATTTGTTTTTCCACCTTTCCCTCTATCACTGTTTTTTTATTTTTGCTTTTTTTTGGAAGGGCAATTGGGGTTAATTGACTTGCCCAAGGTCACACGGCTAGTTTTTGTGTTAAGTCTCTGAGGCTGGATTTGAACTCAGGTCCTCCTGACTCCAGGGCTGGTTCTCTGTTCACTGCTCCACCTAGCCCCCTCCCCTTCTACCATTCTTATTCCTTTTTTTTTTTAAACTTTTCCAGGAATTTCTTGTTGGGCTTAGGTTCAAATTAAATTTTTCTTTGAGGCTTTTTTGGTAGCTCTTTTCACACTGTTGTCTTATTCTGAGTTTATATGTTGGTTTTCCCTGCCACTGTGGTAGCTTTTTAGGGTCGAGGTGGTTTTTTTTTTCTCATTTGTACAACCTATTTCTTAACTTTGTACTTTCTGTTAAAGTTGGGCTCTGCTCACTGGGGGGGGGGGGGGAGGCACTGTACCAAGTTTTAGGCTTGTGTGTGTGTGTGTGTGTGTGTGTGTGTGTGTGTGTGTACTACTGTTTTCAGAGCTAGTGCTGGGGGTTTGCAAGTTTTCCATATTTCCAAGGCGATGTGATCCTGGGAGAGATGTGGTCACTGCTCTCCTGATCTGCTCACTTCCCATGAAGGAAGCTGCGTATACTAGTACTCCTCTCCATCCTGAAACGGCAACTCAGAACTGTGTATGCACAATAGAGTTGCCAATAAATGACAGTTGTATCCAGTGCCAGAAAAGGGTTCCCTGTCCCTCTTTCTGACCAGTTAGTTGTCTGACCTCCTTACTGTCTCTGGGCTGAGCTCAAGCTTCTATAACTGCTGTTATTGCTACTATAGCTGCAGCTGGGGCCATGTGTGTGGACTCCAGCCAGGCTTCCATTCCAGTGTCATAGACTTTTGCTGATCTTTTAAGTGTTCTTAGGCTAGAAAAATGTCTCACCTTGACCTTTTGTTGCGTTGCAGTTTCAGGGTAGTATAAATGCTTTCAAGATGACTTGGAGCTTTAATGCAAGATTTTTATGGACTTTGATTGATAATGTAAAGCTTCAGATCGAGGAACCAACCTCTGAGGTCCCTTTCAGTTCTGAATCTGAGTGTGTGAATCATACAACTGTTGTTCCATCTTTCTCTTTTCTTCTATAGTGAAGGCTGTCCTCCACGTGGAACATGGGAGGTGTCATTGTATGGGTTAAAGAAGGAGGTAGAATAGACTCTTCTCTGCTCATCCTTTTCCAAGAGAGATTTTAATTTCTGTCAGGAAGCATTTCCCTTAGAGAGAGGGAGTATCAGTCTAGAATTACATCTATTCGATGCCTTAGATATTGTTAATCTAGGGCATGTAGTTTTCAGGTTCAAGTTAATTTCTGATCACTGTTTCATTAATGGGGTGGTGGTGGTGGAGAAGGACCAAGCCTTATATCTTACCCTTCCCACAAAATATCAGTTCCACAATGTACACATATAGCAAGTAGTATTTATCTAGGTCACAGCAAAGAAATCAGAGAAAGTATACATAGGAGAATATATACC
This sequence comes from Gymnobelideus leadbeateri, assembly GCA_011680675.1. NCBI lineage: Eukaryota > Metazoa > Chordata > Mammalia > Diprotodontia > Petauridae > Gymnobelideus > Gymnobelideus leadbeateri. The sequence continues at coordinate 249,069 of WOXC01008873.1, read as the reverse complement.
AAACAGCAAAAAGCGAAGGAACTCTCTAATTGTGAGTGAAATAATACATAGAGACAGAGTGGGTGTGGGTGTGTGTGTGAGAGAGAGAGGGAGAGAGAGAGAAAGAGAGAGAGAGAGAGAGAGAGAGAGAGAGAGAGAGAGAGAGAGATGGAGACAGAAAAAGAGACAGACAAAGTCCTAATTCTTATCCAAAGAGAAGTTACACAAAGACTCTAGTGTAGCAAGATGAAAATAAGGGCACGAAGGAGACTGGTTTCTTCCCAGTCTTTTCCTTTAGCATCCTGAAGTGGATTTGGCCTCATCCATTTTCCCTTTTGAGGCTGGAAACCAGAAGCTCCTACAGTGCCTGTAGAGTCCAAAGGGATTCAAAGAAACCTGAAAAGATTATCGAGCTCAGAGGGACTGAAGATTTCTTACTCTTACCAACTCCACTATGCCCATCACACAAGCACAGGGCATTGATTGCCACGAGTCATGAGGTAGTTCCCATAACAGTGGGCTTTGGAAGTCAGGATACCATTTCCATTATGAAATGCATTGAAAAAGTCATGCACACTAATAACTATATCTTCTTGCTGATCACTTTCTCATGGACTCCTTGCACCCTGGTTTCAATCCGCACCCCTCAACTAGAACTGTTCTCTCAGAAGTCCCCAGTGATCTCCCAATCACCAAGTATAATGGCCTATTATTCAGTCCTAATTCTCCTAGGTGGTACAGTGAATTGATTACTGTTCCTAGAGGCAAGAAGACTCTTCTTTCTGAGTTCAAATCTGGTATCAGACACTTACTAGCTGTGTGGGCAAGTCACTTAGCTCTACTTGCCTCAGTTTAATCATCTATTTAAAAATGAGCTGGCAGGGCGTCTAGGTGGCACAGTGAGTAGAGCACTGGCCTTGGAGTCAGGAGGACCTGAATTTAAATCCGGCTTCAGACACTTAACACTTACTAGCCATGTGACCTCAGGCAAGTCACTTAACCCCAAATGCCCTGCTTGTCCCCCTCCAAAAAGAAAAAAAAAAGAGCTTGAATAGGAAATGGCAAACTACTCTAGTATCTTTACCAAGAACATCCCAAATGGGGTCACGAGAAGTTGGACACAGCTGAAACAACCGAACAAAACCAAAAATAATTCTCTAAACCTCTTTGCACCTTTTGACATCGCTGACCACATCCTCTCTAGAAACTGTTTATTCCCTTGTCTGTAGAGACATTATTCTCTGTTGGTTCTTACTACTCTTCAATTGTTTTTTCTCTGTCTCTTTAGCTGCATCTAACACATAGTAACATCTAATAAGTTATTATTATTTTTTGCTTTTTGGAGGGCAATTGGGGTTAAGTGACTTGCCCAGAGTCACATGGCTAAGCGTGTCAAGCATCTGAGGTCAGATTTGAACTCAGGTCTTCCTGACTCCAGGGCCGGTGCTCTATTCACTGCGTCACTTAGCCACTCCGTAAATTCTTTTTTTCACTCATTCATTCCTGGTCCTTTTTCTAACCCTTTAAGGTGGGATTGCCCTACTATTTGGACTGATTTACAGTTGGAAAGAACCTTGGAGATCGTCTTGTCCAAAGCCTTCATTTTACAGATGAGGAAACTGAAGTCCAGGAAATTTAAGGGATTTTCTCTTGGTAGTAAGTTACAGAGGGAGTGTTCAAACTCAAATGCAAACCTCTTTCAAGGGTGCTAGAGATAGGCATAAAGATAATTTCAGACTATGAGAACCAGGAGTCAAGTAACCCACGATCAGCCTCATAAAGGATAGGGATTAAGGCTAGATTTGTGATTTTATTGGTAGAAGAAACTCCTGGAAAGGAAACTTTATCTACTAGTACAAATTGTCATGTCTTCTGCAATTTAGATATTTAGAGCAAGGGTGGGGAACCTGTGGCCTTCTAAATCTTTAAGTGTGGCCTTTTTGCACATTACAAATTGTAATCTTTAGAGCCCTACAGATCTTATAAAACAAATGCAAATATTCTGTAAAATTTGGATTCAGTTAAAAACCACACTTAAGGATTTAGAAGGCCACATGTGGCATTCAGACCACATGTTCCCAACCCCTAGTTTAGAGCATTTCTTAGGGTTGAGAGGTAAGGAAACCTGCTCAGAATATCATAGCTATGTCTCAGGAGTGGGAGCTGGATCATATTTGGAACTTAAAACACACACACACACACAAAGAGAATGCTAGACAGACACATTGGAGCATATCTATATACTATCCATATAGCTATACATATATAACATGATAAAATTAATTAATTAACTGATTAAAAAAAGAGAAAGTTAATACGAAGTATCTGGCCAAATTCAATCAGGAACTCCCAGGGTAAATCAGTGGTCTACAGATGCCAGAGCTGGAAGTATTCTAGCCAAGTGCACATATTGCACAACAGGATTTCAGAAAGCTAAAGGCTATAAACTACAGCTGCTCCATACCTCCCTCATTGGGTTGTTGTGAGAAAAATGTTTTGTAATCTTTACAGCTCTACAGAAATTTGAGTCATCCTCATTACCATCACCTACCAAACAAAGCCATATCTAGAAATTTCAGACAATTCAATTGCTAGGCAGAGCAAAGATGTAGTAGGTTCAGCAGGGACTCCCTTGGGATTATAGACAAGGAGGAAGTGAGATGTCTGGTAGTTTCCTATTTTAACTAATTGTTCTTGCTAACTAGGGGTAAGGGTCAATTTCTAGGCTATAAAAGTAGTACAAATTCTGGTAGTGTCTTCTAAATTTCTGCAAAGCCCTAGTTACGGCTCTATTAACTGAGGTGATAGGTGAGTGTGTAGCTGAAATAATGAAGATGACTTTGCTGCCTATCTGACTTAATTCTAATATGATTTTTTATTATATTTACTTATGGAAATAAAGAAAGAATGTCTATAAAATTGGCTTTTGGGGACCCCTATTATTTCTGGCTTGAGGGAGAGAATAGAGAAAAAGTTAGAACTTTTCTCTTCTTCCTCCATGAACACATTGTGAATTAAATAAGGGCTAACCAACTTCAGTGTCATATTAATGGTAGAAGGTTAAAAAAAAAAACCATGATGGGGTCTCTTTTAGAGAAAAAGATATAGAGAGACACATTGGAGCCCAAAGCCAGGTCATCCCATCCAACTGTGCGGACAACCAATTTCTTTCTGCCCAGTTGGAGGAGAAATTGAATACTAATAACGATGAACAATCAATTTAGTCTCTGAAGATGTCTGAGTTACTTTGCATTCAATTAGAAGTGAAAGTTACAGAGAAAGAACTCTAAGTTATAAGAGGAACCAGGGGGGAAGTATATATCTACAGGATGTGACATGAAGATTCCCCCCTTCCCCAAAGTCACTGAAAGTGATGGCAGAGCTAACTGTAGGGTGGTTTGATAAAAATGTTTAAAAATATTTGTCTCCTCCTTTTTTTTGATATTCTGGTTAATGACAGCAGAAAATTACTCTGGATCAGGAGTTCTTAACTGTGTGTGTGTGTGTGTTACAGGGAGAGAGAGGAGGGGGAGAGAGAAAGAGAGAGAGAGAGAGAGAGAGAGAGAGAGAGAGAGAGAGAGAGAGAGAGAGAGAGAGCTCACATCATTCTGGCAGTGTGGTGAAACCTATAGATCCTTTCTTAAAATAAAAATTTTAAATAATTGAAGGAAATGCTAAATTTCACTTAGAAGTTAGTGAAAATATAAATGTAATTTTTCCCCATTCAAGTTCATGAACCCCTTGAAATCTATCCAAGGACTCCAGATTCAGAAGCCCTGCTCAGAAGTATAGGTATCCAGTGTCACAAAACCAGTTTTGGAGATTTTTCTGTTTGGTCAAAGCTTTGGGTTCGAGAAGTTTTATTTTTCTTTGTTTTACAAATTGTTTTGTTTGGAACTCAACAAATTTCCCCATAGAAATAATGGCACAAACACCATTTCCTTTCTAAGTCAGCTCATAAAATATTTGATCCATAATGTATACAAATTCTGGTACTAGAACCTTGGGTTTGATGTCAGAGCCTTCTATTAACTAGCTGTGTGACATTGGACAAATAGTTTAACATCTTTGGGTCTGTTTCCTAAGCTGTAAAATGAGGAGATTGGGCTGGTGGGTGTCTAAGGTCTGTTCTAGTTCTACATTTCAATGATTCTATTATGCCTATACTAAACTACCATTTAAAATCCTATTTCAATGAGTAAAGTCATTTTGAATTCCAAGCTGGGACACCAGGGATACAAACAACTTTCCTTTATTCCAACCTTGGCAGGGGTCATCTTTCAAGTTCTGTTAGTAGTCACAAGAGCTCAGAGAACAATGTTTTTAGGAGGCTGGCTCTGGATATGGTGGCTCTTAGGGGTGGGAGTGGAAATATGGTATAGATGCTCTTGGAGCATTGAATGCCTGATTAGTGAATTCACCATAGTCAGTGCGTCCCAGATGCACTATGAACTCATGCTGTGGGGCACAACATTCCTGCCAGCCCCTTATCTCCACTTGCTCTGGGGACAGTAATTAAATCAATACTATGGGGGCATCGAGGTGGCACAGTGAATAGAACAGTGGTCCTGGAGTCAGGGTGACCTGAGTTAAAATCTGACACTTACTAGCTGCATGACCCTGGGCAAGTAATTTAACCCCAACTGCCTCCCTCCCTCCTCCTTCAAAAATAAATAAGCAAATCAACATTATCTTTCCTTATAACAATTTGTCAGTCAGTTGCTCAATGACTATTCACCATCCCTGTGACTTCTCAAACCAAAACACCCCTTTTTGGCCACCCTTCCCTATCATATGTGTTGTCTTCCCCTATTAGAATTCAAGCTTTTTGAAGGACAGTAATGTTTTGCTTTTTTGTATTTCTATTCCTGGTATTTGGTGCATAGTAGGATGCTTAAATGCATTTAATCCACCCATTTATTAATTCTTCATGTCCTCATTCATTGAATTGAAGTGAATTTTGGGAAGCTTGTTACATTCTTGTGAAACTGCAACACTGAGAAGACATTTGAGACCTGGGGTCAGCATTTGGAGATGACAGCTTCCAACTTTCAATTCAAAGGGGGCATTTCTCAGTCATGAAAGGGACATTTCCATGCCTTTTCCTGTCTGGTGAATCACTTCACATATTTTGGTGGAAATGGCCTTGTGCTTTCATTGGAGAGGGGTACTCCTGGTAAGCTAACTCCCTTTACTGATACCTATTTCAATTTTTCTAGAACTTACAGTCTTAAAGATTTAGCATAGTGCCTATCTCATAGTAGGCTCTTCCCCCCCGCAAATGTTTTATTAACTTCTGGTTTACATCATTCATTTCCACCAGATTTTGAGTTACAATTTTTCCCCATTTTTCCCCTACCCACCACCCCAGAATAACAGTCATTCATATAGGATATCTCCCCAACCAATCTTCTCTCTCCCATACCCCCTTTGACTTTTCCAGTAGGGCGAGGTGAATCCCTGTGCCCCATTGCCTGCACGTCTTATCTCCCAATTATATGCACAATAGTATTAATCATAGTATTTATATATTTTTTTTAAAATTTGATTTTAAAAGGAAGATAAGCAACTCAGTATATGCTGTACATGTCAGGTCCTTTGACATGTGGAATATCATATTCCATGCTCTTCGATCCCTCAGTCTAGAAGCTGGCAGATCCTGTGTTATTCTGATTGTGTTTCCACAATATTGAAATTGTTTCTTCCTGGCTGCTTGTAATATTCTCTCCTTGATCTGGGAATTCTGGAACCTGGCTACAATATTCCTAGGAGTTTTCTTTTTGGGATCTTTTCAGGAGGTGATCTGTGGATTCTTTCAACCTTTATTTTGCCCTCTGGTTCTAAAACATCCAGGCAATTTTCCTTGAGAATTTCTTGAAGGATGGTTTCTAGATTCTTTCTTTGATCATGGCTTTCAGGTAGTCCAATAATTTTTAGATTTTCTCTCCTGGATCTATTTTTGAGGTCAATGGTTTTTCTCATGAGATATTTCACATTGCCTTCTATTCTTTCATTTGTTTGGATCTGCTTAATAGCATCTTGATTTCTCATAAAGTCACTAGTTTCCATTTGCTCCAGTCTAATTCTGAAGGAAGGATTCTCCTCAGTGAGCTTTTGAGATTCTTTTTCCATCTGGCAAATTTGGCTTTTTAAGACATTCTTCTCCTCATTGCCTTTTTGAGCCTCTTTTGCCATTTGAGTTAGCCTATTTTTTAAGGTGTTATTTTCCTCAGTCAGGCAGTTGACTCTCATTTCATACTTTTCTTGCATCTTTCTCATTTCTCTTCCTAATTTCCCCCCCACTTCTCTTATCTGCTTCTTTAAGGTCCTCTATGGCCTGTAGCCAGCTCATACTTTCATTTGAGGCTTTTGGTGCAGGAGTTCTGACCTCACAGTCCTCCTGTTCCATGCTTTGATCCTCTTTGCCCCCCAAATAGGAGTCTAATGTTGAATTTTCCTGTTTATTTTGTTTCCTTTGCCTAGGCATGTTACCACTCAATTACTTGACTTTTGGGCTTGTTGCCATAGTAGGACTTTGCCACCCGCCAGGGCAACTTACATCCCAAACGTTGGGGTTTTCTCAGCTTCTGGAGGTATTAGTTGGTTGGCCTCTCTGAAGCCTCCACACACTCTGGCAAGCTGGTCACACACCCCAAGACCTCCACCCCAGACAGCAATCTAGATCCAAGAAGGGTAAAGCAAGAGCACTTACCTCCCAGACTGATTGCTGGATCCCCCTATAGTTTGCAGGCCAAGAGCTGAAGCTGCAACATGGCAATGTGGAGCAAGCTGCGCTGGCTCCTCAGCAGCTTTTTGCCCCCAGGGGAAGAGGCTGACACATTCTCCCAACCAGTCCCAAAGTCCATAGGGCACTGATATCTCACTTTGTCCTAGGCATCTATGTGTTGATAATTCTGGAAACTCCACAGCTGCTGGTGTTTTGGGGTCCCTCCAGCAGGCTGCTGGTCTGGCCATCCTCGGGCTAAAACCGCAACTCAGGTGGGTCTGGGCTCCATTCCCAGAGCTCTGTGCTGGCTGTTCCCTGCCGGGCTGCAGGACTGTCCTGAGTGGGAGGTTAGCTTCTCTGTGTCATTTTGTGGGTTCTGGAGCCCCAGAGGTCATTCATAGTCTCCCTTTTACATAATTTTGAAGTGGTGTGGGCTGGAGCTCCGTGGAAGTGCTGTTTCTACTCCACCATCTTGACTCTGCCCCCTCATAGTTGGCTCTTAATGAATATTTGTTGACTGACTATTGATCCACTAAGCAGGGGTAGGGAACCTGTGGTCTTAAAGCCACATGTTGTTCCCTAGGCCCTCAAGTGCAGCCCTTGAATTCTGTCAAAGGGCCATGCTTGAGGACCTAGAAGGCAACATGTGGCTTTGAGGCCCCAGGTTCCCCATACCTGGAAAGAGTTGCTTGGATGATGATTGTTCAGGAACAGATTTCATAATACTCCAGATGAGACTTCACTAGGGCAAGGAATAGCAGAAGCATCATCTCCCTCCTTCTGGGACCCTGTGCCTCTTTAAATGCAACCTAAAAGCACACTTGGGTCTTTGGTTGCATGCTACCATATTGACTAGAGAGGCAAGATGTATAATGGTAAGCATGTAGGCTTTGGAGTCGGGAGGACTTGGGTTAGAATTCTGTTTCTGATACTTGCCAAATGCGTGATCCTTGGTAAGTCTCCTAATCTGTCTCAGCCCCAGTCTCCTGATTTGTAAAAAGGGGGGTAATAATAGTGCTTATTTCCCAGGGTTGTTGAGAGAATTCATTGAGATGACCAATGGAAAGAATTTTGCAAATCTTAAAGCATTTTTAAAATGTTAGGTATTACTGACTCAATTTGCAGTCCACTAATCCATCCCAGCCCTTTTTCACATGAAGTGCTGTCTAGTCAAGCCTCCCAAATTGTGTACTTGTGTGGCTGGGTTTATTAACCTGAGTGTCAGACTTTATCTTCGTCCTGATTCAATTTCATCTGGTTAGCTCCAGCTCGTTGTTTTAATGTGTGAAGATCCTTTGGAATCCTGACATTGTTACTTAATGCATTTCCTGGATCATATCTGTGTGCCACCCCTTAAATGTGCTTCCCTATAAACCCCCCAGCCTCTATTCTGGGCCCCCTTCCCTTTTTGTCTTTCATACTTTTTTGGTGAACTTGTCACTGCAATTTTTATTTCTTTGCCCACGATATTTGTCAATTCTGCCTCAATATCTCTCATATCTGTCCCCTTCCCTCTAGCCAACATCCAATTTCAGGCCCTCGTTCCCTCTTGCCTCATCACCTGGACCAGCAGAGGAGTAGCCACTTCCCTGCCTCAAGTTTCTCTCCACTCCAATCTATCCTCCACACAGCTGCCAAAGTGATCTTCCTTTAAAGCACAGCTCTGATGATGATATTCCCCAGCTCACTAAGCTCCCATGGCTCCCTATTGCCTCTAGGACCAAATAAAATTTATCCATTGGATATTTAAACCCTACCTACCTGGCTACACCCTACCTTTCCAAATTAATTACATATTATGTTCCTTCATGAACTCTCTGTTACAGCCAGACTGGCACAAAGGAATGGTGTGCATTCCTAGTGCCCAACAAAAGGCCTGGCAAATAAGATGGTTAATAAATTCTTGATTACTTACCACTAAATTTGTTATTTATTCTGGTCTAGTATTATTCTCTCATTGTTTCCTATGTTGCCTCCTCTCAGGTAAACTGAGTAGGTACTGTGCCCCCTGCCTTCTCCTTTCTTTTCCTCAGTGAAGGAAAGGAGGGGGGGAGGAGAGAGAGAAGGGGTCAAGAAAGACCAGTTAATTTATTAGGCCTATTAGTCCAGAACCTGGACTAGGGGTAGTCAGGGTAGGCGGCTGCCTAGGGCACAGCACACATAATATGACTTGATATAACTTCACACATTTTTTTATTGTAAACCTTAAAGTGCTACATAAATATGATTTATTATTATTATGCTAGAAAATTCCATTCTCAGTTAGTGAGGAGATTAATCTGGTGATAAGTGAAGTTGCATGTCTCAGAGTGAAGGTACTTTAGCCTCTGTGAAGCCTCTGGGGGAAACTCATCTTGCCTAGGGTATTCATGGGTCTGAGAAAAACAGAATTCTATAGAAATCAAGTAAAGGCTGATGGGCACTTTGGTACTGGAAATCTCTCAGTGATAGGCAGTTTCTTGGGCACTAGCTTCTCCTTTGAGGACTGGTTCAGGGGCTTTTGGCTTCAGGACTTTTACCACTATCTACTTCTTGAATTCTCACTGATTGAATGTGTTGAAGCTAGTTTGAAGGGGTTTATGGGAGTGGATTGTTAAATTTTCAGTGTGAGCATGTATATCTCTGAAATAAGCATATCAGGGCTTGATTTATTGTTTTGTTGATTTTTTAGAGTTAAGAAAATGATGGATAAAATGTTAATAATGTTAATGATATAGATGAAACTTAATTTTAAAAATATATCCTGTGCACTTCTTTTTTTCAGAGTTGATTGTTAAACATTTACTAGCACACCCCTGGATTTATCCCCATTGTGTCTATGGATTTCATACAATAAATCTTCCCAGTCTCAGGTTTACTCTTAGCTCATCAGGAAGCCTCTTGATGGCATAAAGTGGTGTTAGGAACAGGGGTTTCAGGAACAGACAAGATCTTTGTCCATCTCAATTCAGCCCCACCTAAAGACCAAAAAGATCACAACAGATACCCTACTATTTCCTCTCCCTCTAGAGTAGACCATTATCTGCTGTACCATCTAGATATGGGGCTGACAGGTTCAACTTGCCAACCCCCGAGTAGTTAAGATAGATTAGCTATATTCTGTTTTCCAGGAATCAGAATGATTCCTGTCCACAAGGTTGTACTTTGTAAACATTAAAGCACTATGTTAATTACTACTACTACTATTGCTACAACCTACTACGATTACTACTACTACTACTGTTACTACTACTACTACTACTATTACATCATATAGTATGGTATGGAAAGAACACTGTATTTAGAGTCAGAGAACTTGGTTTCAGATTCTGGCTCTGCTAATTCCTACCTGTGTGACCTTGGGCAAGTGTCTTCTTCTTTCTGGGTCTCAGAATAAAAATGTGTCTAAGGTCTTTTCTTGATCTTCATTCAATGGTTTTCCCTTCTCAAAGCACTTTCCTATCTCTCATGATTCTCACAATCGCCCTCTGGTGGAGACACAGATATCTTATGATCTTAGACTCCCTGTCTGGAGCTGGGAGATGACCTTAGAGACTGTCTTGGTCTAACTCTCTTATTTCATAGATAAGAAGACCCAGACCCAGAAAACTGGAAGTCCAAGGTCACCGAGACAATAGGTGGTAGATCAGTGATTCAAACCCTTTCTACAAAGGAGTAAACTGAGGAGTAAGTTAAGTTACTTGCTGCAGGTTGTAGGTTGTAGGCAAATGAAAGAACTGATGTCTCCTGACTCTTTCCATTGTAATGAACAGCTTTTCATAAGCGGCACAATCCCTGGGCTAGCTCTACCAAGACAGTGAAAGGTTGAGAATCCTGCATCTCTCTGAATCTTTTAAAAATAGTTTCCCCTTTCCTATATCAGCACAGAATCTTAGAGGATAGTATCATTGATTGCAGAATGTCAGAAGGGGAGACCATCTAGTTCAACTCTCCATTTATAGGTGAAGGAACTTGAGTCATAGAGTAGGGAAGTGACTTGTGCAAGGTCACACTGCATGTTGAAGTTGGCCAGTGTTTCCCACCACTGACTGGGAGGAGTGCAGGTTTTCATTCATTCTTCAATTGCCTTCCCACCACTATTCAATATAAGAGGTACATTTCATTAAGCCTATTGTGCTATGGCTCATTAGCTAAATTGGTGCTATTAATTAACCCAAAAGGATGCACAGTGCTTTCTGGATTTATCCCTTATTTTTCCTTCCCACTGGCCTAAATTAATTGCTCAAGTATTATTAGGCTGTGAATTCTTTCAGGCTCAGTCCTACCATATCTGGTCTCTGCCATGTTTTCTGAAGTGTTTAGTCTTGTTTACTTAGACATGGTAATTAATGCAAAGTTCTGGGACTTAGGACTCTACCAGCACAAAATGCCCCCAGCAGAAGAGAGACAGATTGTCCATATAGTCCCAGGTTTTCCAGCTCAAAGCATAGAGAGGTAAGACCCCTCACTGTCTTTAGAGTTTGCAGACATTTGTTCAAATCTTATCTCTGACCTATTTGAATAGTTTTATCTTCTCTCTATATAAAATGAAGAGGTTGAACCAGATGATCTCTGTGTTCTGACCTTGCTTTTGTGAATCCTTATTTTGTAGTTTGTCCTTTGAGTACTCAGAGAGGACCAATGACATCAGGAGGGTGATGCCCTGACTTGCAAGTGAATTGGATTTAAAGGGGGCAGAGTTGTGCAGTCATCAGCCTCACTTTCTTCTCTGGAGTCAATTGGAGTCCAGTGGCAAGACATAGGTCTGGAGGACTGGCAATGGTCTTCGAATTCCAATTTTATTACTTACCAACTGTACGACACTGGGCAAGTCACTTAACTTGTCTGGGCCCTATTTTCCTTATTGGATATTGTTCCTTTCATTGTAAGAAGGATAGAAGGATGGGTATGGTCATGTCTGCAATGCAATATTCACAGCACCCACAATCACTATAAATATACCTGCATAGTACTCGATTGCAAAATATAAGAAACTTTCCATATAGAATACAGAAGCAAAACATTTATTCATACATCAGAAAACCAAATCCCAAAACCAGTAAGCTGATTACATCATAGTAGCAAAGAAATTAATAAGCTACAATAGCACAGAGAGCCACAGTGTCCTTTAGCCTTCTTACAAACCATCACAAGCCTAGATGTCACAGCAGGTGGCAAACACCAACTTTTTCTCACAAGCCTGTCTGTCTCCCTTGGAGTTGTGCTCTCCTCCCAATTGTCTAGCTGACTCTGACTCCCAGATTCCTGAGGGCTCTGCTCCTCCTTTCAGCAAACTCCTCCCACCACAAGCTCCATGTAGCTACCACATTCAGTCTATTAGGGGCAGAGTATATTTTCAAAGGAGGGAAGTTCTTCAAATTCCCTTAGGCTTATTAAAGGGCAGGGAAGATCTTCAGATTCCCATTCCCATTACACTGCCCTATATATTACTATAGCAATGTCTCCTCATGGAAGAGTGATATTCTTTACTGGAAGTACTAGAGCTAGAGCTAGAAGCACTACATAGCTAAGTGGCTCAGTGGATCGAGTGCTGGATCTGGAGACAGGAAGCCCTGAGTTCAAATTTAGCCTCAGACACTTACTAGCTCTGTGACCTGGGCAAGTCACTTAACCTTATTTGCATTTATCCACTGGAGAAATGGCAGACCACTCCAGAACCTTTGCCAAGAAGACTAAATGGAAAGTATGGTCATGAAGATTCAGACTTGACTGAGCAACTACCAACAACACTGAAAGAATCATTGGTGTCAGACCTGGGTTCAAGTTCTGACTCTGATGTTCATTAGACGTATGACTGGGGACAAGATCCCCACTCTTGTCCAACTTTACACATTCAGCTAATCTCCAGCTGGCAATGGACCAGTCAACAAATATTTATTAACCATCTACTATGTGACAGAGGCATTATGTTACGTGCCAGAGACAACAATGAAATAATCCCTGCCCTCAAGAAGCTTATATTTAATGGAGGAAACACATGTACACATATGAGTGCATACAGAATACGTGCACAATATATACAGAGTAATCTTTTTTTTTGGAGGGAAAGAGTGAGGCATTAGCAGCTTCAGGGGATCAAGAAGGGGCTGATCTTGCAGGTATTAAGACTTTAGGGGCTGCAAATATGATTTCATTCCTGAATGAATAAGTTCCTTCTACCACTGTGGGTTGATACATTCTTTGCAACTTATAGTCTTAAAGGATTACCTAGAATACTGAATAATTAAGTGACTTGCCCAAGGTAACACAGATGTTAGCACCAAGACTCAAACCTATATCTCTGACTTTGAGACTAGCTCTTTCTCCATTGTACTGGACAGCCTCTGATATCAAACCCTGCACTAAAAGGAAAATGTCAAGGTGTAGAGGAGGAATGTTGTTGGCTACATAGTCCACTGAGGGACTCCCCTTATCTTTGCTCTTTTTGCTCAACAAGTAAGTGGCAGAATCTGAATTCAAGGCAAGGTTTTCTCACTCCAACTTCAGGTTTCTTTCTACAATATCACTCTCATCTTTGACATTTCAGTAGATAAGCAATTCATGGATTCTTTAAAGGATATGTGATCTACAGTGGACACTGATAATGTGGGAACTCCATATATCATTTTGGATCAAGTACCATCAAGCTTCCTCATTTGTGTCATTCTTGTTATTGCCTTTCTATAAATCTTTAATTGAAGGTCCATACAGCACTCTGGAGACCTCTTTGCAGGCCTATGGGCCAGCAAGTATCTGTAAGGACATACTAGATAGCAGCACTGAAAAATATGGGCTCCAATCTCTCTTTCCTTGCCTCAGAAAGAATATGCCCAATAAGGTTAGTACCATTTGAGTTTAACGCTGACATAGCCGTGTCATATTGGGTGCTAAGTTTTATGGCACTTGATAAATTCCATTTCCCCATATCCCAAATTTATCCTGAGAATGTGTCCCCAAGGAGCACTAGAGAATTACCCTGCAATGTTTATTGATCCATAAATGCATGGGAGATGGGGTTTGAATAAAAACATATATCTAGGGTGAATTATTTTGCCCAGAACCCTGAGGAAGAAGCTAATATACTCGAGGCTTCTTCTATGTTCTGCAGGGGAAAAATTGGTTATATAATAAAATCCTGCCCAGAGAATAGTCCTGGAGACACATGGAGCAATAGCTTGATCGTAGCTTTTAAATGTCTGGGAAAGAGGGTTAAATTTAAATAGACACGTGGTTTAAAAAATGGTTAATGGTGCCCCCAAATACTTTGATTGATTGATGTGATAATTGATGTGAGATCACAAAGTCATTATGACCCTGATACCTAGTCGTCTGATTATTCAAACATCTCTGCCTGACATTCAAGGTCTTCCACAATCTGGGGCCATCCTACCTTTTAAGCCTTGTGCCTTTTCAGTTCCTCTGTGCTCCCTGTACTCCAGTCAGATTTACACCTCTCCATTCCTTGAAGATGCCCTTGCTTTGCAGGTTCCATACATCTTCTTAAACTGTGGCTGAGAATGCCTTTCCTCTCTAACTCCCCAGTTGAATTCTTATCTTTCTTTGAAAATTCAGCTCAAATGCCATGTCTATCACTTACTGACTTACTGACATGACCCCATCATCCTTCATGCTCTTATTTTATAGCTATCCTTTCTTCCACAGTTAAACTTCTCAAAAAAGCTGTCCACAATTGTTGCTCTTCCCTACATCTGGCCTGATCTCCTTTCACTTTTTCTCTGTCCACTGAAAGGTCAACTCAAATACCACCTCTTTCAGGATGCCTTCCCTGATTTCTTTCCTTTCTGCTGCTAACAACCTGTTCCTTGTGAACGTAACTTCACACTTATCAAATAGTATTTTGTATCTCTATCATCTTCACCTACTAGATTTTAAGTTCTGAGGGTCAGGAATTATGTCTTATCTAAACTTTGCATCTCCCAACACATTCTTCTGCATATGTTGTTTTGTTATTGTTGAGTCATTTTTAGTTGTGTCCTACTCTTTGTGACCCCATTTGGGGTTTTCTTGGCAAAGATACTGGAGTGGCTTGCCATTTCCTTTTCCAGTTCATTTACAGATGGAGAAACTGAGGCAAACAGAGTTAAGTGACTTGCCCAATGTCACACAGCTAGTAAATGTCTAAGGCTGGATTTGAACTCAGGAAGATGAGTCTTCCAGACTCCAGGCTGGGTACTGCCTAGCTTCCCTGTTCTGCATACAGTATGTACTTAATAATTGTTTGTTGGATTGAATTAAACCAGTAGGTCCTTATAGAATCATGTCAAGTTTTAAAGATTATCTAATCCAATTCCCTAATTTTTGCTAGGACCTAGAGAGGTGACTTGCCTAAAGTTACACAGGAATTTAGTGGGAGAACTAGGGCTTAAACTTATTAGGCCAATCACTGCGCTGAACTCTTTTTAGGGGGTGGGGAGAGACAATTGAGGTTAAGTGACTTGCCCAGATTCACACAGCTAGTAAGTGTCTGAGGCAGAATTTGAACTCGGGCCTGAAGTGCTGGTGCCACCTAGTTGCCCCATTAGCTGAATTCTTGATCCATTATGGGGAGACCCAAGAAGGATGAGGTACTTTCCCAGGGGTGGAGGTCTTTCATTCAGAAAGTTCATAATCTGAAAATAAGTAGCACAAAAAAAGCCTAAACTCTGAAATAAAGGATTTTACAGTTTCGGGGAGACTGAAGAGAAGACTTTTGCTCTGTTTTCAGGAAGCTGATAGTCTTGGCAGAGAGGTTATGGGCTAAGGTGAAGAATGTGTGCATTTTAGGATCTGGCCAATGAAGGAATTAATTTTGTTTGACTTTGATTATTTATTGCAAAGGTTTTGTTTCAATTTGGGGGAGGGTGGAAAGGAAGGAGAAGGGGCTAGGAATAGGGTAGCCAAAAGAAGAAAGAAACAAAAGAAAGAAAGAGTCATTGAAGTATTTTTCAATTAAACAGAAGAGAACAGAATGAAGGCCAGAATGAATGAAGCAGGACAGGTTTGAAGGTTACATGTTGAATTGGTTATAGATTTAAAAAGAAAAGCAAGCTATATATAATAGAGGTTCTCAGTTTCATGTGTAGTCTTCTTTCTTGTTCTGCTATATACATGGAAATGTCTATTTTATTTGGTGTTCATTAAGTTCAGAATATTTTTAAAAAGAGATGGTAATTTTGGGGGAAGTAAGAGACCTTGGCCCTGTTTTCAAGAATTTTGAATTCTGGGGACACAGAGAAGAAGACCTCAACTCTGCCATCATGGAGTTTACAGTCTGGACTGGGGATTTCTGAGGAACCACCAGAAATCACTGTAAAATAGTGAGAGAATAAGCCTGAAGATGTGGTTCAAACTTGAAGTCTGATGGTGGTACAGAAGAGGGACAGATAATTATGGGTTGGAGTGGTCCCAGACGGCTCTTGGGGGAGACTCTTTGGGGATTGAATTGATCAGTCACTTGACCAACCAACAAGTAACATGCTAAGTACTGGAGAGATAAAGAAGCAAAAACAGTCCCCAGCCTTTAAGAACTTACATTCTGATGGTGGAGACCATGTATTTATAAACCGATTCAAACTATATGGAAGAAAAGCATAAAGACGAAGGCACTCTTGGTGAGAGCGCCATAGAATGCCTTGTGGATGAGAGTGCCATAGAATAGGGAGAATGCCATGAAAGAGTGAGAGCACCACAGAATGCCATAGAATAGTGAGAGCGCCATAGAATGCCATGTGGATGAGAGTGCCATAGAATAGGGAGAATGCCATGAAAGAGTGAGAGCACCATAGAATGCCATAGAATAGTGAGAGCACCATAGAATGCCATAGAATAGTGAGAGTGCCATAGAATGACCTAGCAAGACTTACTCTGTGCCTAATGCAAGCAAACTTTTAATAAACTTTACTTTTCTTTGGCTGAGAGAAGACTTGGGTAGAATTCATTTGGCAGGACCCTGGCGTGTTGGTATTTTGGGGTCTCCAGAGCAACCCTAACCCTCTTAGTGGATAACCTCTTCATTTTTATTCATTTTACTAGGGTGGGGAGGGGGATATGATTAGGTAAATGCATTTGAGTTGAGTCTTGAGGGAAGCCAGAGATTCTATGAGGTAAGGGGTGGGGGAGAATTCCAGGCATAAGGGACAGTGAGGACAAAGGCATGGAGATGAGAGGGAGAGACTTATGGGTAAAGAATTACAAGTTCCAGTATGGCTGGACCATTGAGTTCATGGAGTGGAGTAATGTATGAGAAGACTGGAAAGGTATGAAGGAACCAGGTTGGGAAGGACTTTAAGTGGTCAAAAGGACTTTACATTTGATCCTAGGGGCAATAGAGTTTATACTTGATTTACTAAGTTGTAGGGAAAGACTTGAAGCAGGAAGACCAGTTGAAAGTCTACTGTAATTGTCCAGGTGGAGAGGTGATGAGGACCTTGATTCCTTACAGCCACATATCTAATCTGTTGTCATGTCATTTCTACCTTTACAAGATCTCTCATATACATATAACACTTCATGCCTCAACTATTGAAATAGCTTTCTGGTTTGCCTCCCTGACTCAAGTCTCATCTTGATCCAATCTATCTTCCACCCAGCTGGATTTTCCTAAAGTACACTGTGATCATGTCACCTCTTACTCAGTAAACTCTAGTGGCTCCCTATTACCCCCAGGATCAAATATAAAGTCCTCTGTTTGTCATTTAAGGTCTGGCCTCTTTCTACTTTTCTAGTCTTCCTACACTTTACTCCTTTCCATGCATTCTATGATCTAAGTATAATGACCTTGCTCTTCTCAAAGGAAACTCCATCTTTAGCGTCCATGCTTGGAATTTTCTCTCTCCCCTCCTTGGCCTACTGGCTATTCTGATTTCCTTCAAGCCTCATGCCAAATCCCACCTGTTTTGCAGGAGATCTTTCCTGGTCACATCCCTCCCACCCCCAAAATAGAAGAAGTCAACTTCCCTCTGAGATTATCTTCCATTTATATTGTATGTACCTAGTTATCAACATGTCTCCTCCATGAGGATGTGAACTCTTTGAGGGCAAGAACCTTGTTTTTCCCTTTCTTTGCATTTCCAGTGCCTACACAGTGTTTGGCAGATTGTTGTTCCATTGTGTCTGACTCTATGTGCCCCCAAAGACTTTGCCCATTGGATTTTTTGGGCAAAAATACTGGAATGATTTTCTTTTCCAGTTCATTTTACAGATGAAGAAACTGAGGCAAACAGGGTTAAGTGACTTGCCCAGGATCACACAACTAATAAGTGTCTGTGGCCAAATTCCAACTCGAATCTTCCTGACTCCAGCCATAGTGCTTTATCCACTTTGCTACCTAGATACCACATAGTCACTACTTAATAAATGCTTGTTATTGACTGATTGAATTAGGACGTTAGCTATATGAGTGGAAATTAGGGGACATATGTAAGATATGTGAAGAAACAAATGACAAGTGCCCTTGAGAGGTAGTCAGAAAGGCAGTACTGTATAGTGGGAAGATCCCTGGACTTAGAGTAAGGAGACATCTGGATTTGCATCCCAGCTCTGAAAGTTCCTTGCTATGTGACCCTGGTCATGCCACTTACCTTCTCTAATATTTACTTTCCTCATTTATTAAAATGGTAGCATGGATTCTTCTTTGTAGCAAGTGCTTTATAAACCTAAAAGTGCTATGAGAATGTGACAGTTTAGCTTTCCTCCAAATCCACTTTCTTCTTTACCTCCTCTCCTCTTTCTGTCTTTCCTCTTCCTCCTTACTATTTTCCCCATCCTCAAAACTGTGCTAGCAGAGCGCTAGATTTTAACTTCTCAGCACAGTGACAACTACCCCATCTCATCTGTTTTGTTACTGTCCCTGGCCATGGTGCTGACAGTTCATAAGCTTGTGCCTAAACTCAATGGTCTTCCTTTTTTCTCCCATTTTTTGATTGGCTCTGGGTAGGACTGGATCAAGAGGAGGCAAAGAACTTAAATAAATCAGTCCTAGCCAGAGCTGAGATTGACCTTCCCAAACCCAAAGTCTTTTCTCTTAACTTGGTTGGAAACTTTCTTATTGATGCATGTGAAAAGTACTGGAATATTTTAAACTTGTAAAATGACAGGAAGGTGACAGTGTCTTGAGTTCTGCCTTTCCCCTAACCCCTCAGCCTGTCTAAAAAGGACTTTAAGTTCATTGGGAAATTGGATGGAATAAGACAGGATGGGACCCTGGACATAAAGTCAGGAGCATTTGGAGACATAGGTTCTAGACCTAAACCTGCCATTAACTGACTGTATGGCCTTGGGCAAATAATTTCTCTTTTCTGGAACTAAGTTTTCTTATCTATCAAATGAGGCATTTGAATGGATGGCCTTTTAGATCCCTTCCAATTATGAGATCCTAGGAAAACTTCTTTTTCCTCCCTAATACAAGAAATTGGATGTTGCAAAAGTGTTCATCACTTTTAAAAGTCATTTGATATCATCTACAAATTATTACCATCTTCATATGCTATTATAAATTAGCAAAAAAGTTGCAGTTTTGTTCCATATACCTCAAAATGACTTTTCAATAAGCTATAAGAAAGAAGAAAATGGGGGGGAGAGATAATGTTGAATTAAGGTAGGGCAAATAAAACATCTAGTTTGGAGGCAAGGTGGTAAGAAGGTGATATTTTAATATGTAGGGGGAAGATATTAAAGGTCCTTATAGATAGATTGAACAGAGTATGTAATTTAGTTTGATAGACAGGTCATGGATTTTATTTCTACTTGGAAGAAAGCAGAAATGGGGAGCTGGTGGCAAGATGATATAAGCGGTGTGTGTGTGTGTGTGTGTGTGTGTGTGTGTGTGTGTGTGTGTGTGTTGTCTTATTGATAATACTCAGAATTCCAGAGCTGTGTCATATCACCTCTACTTCTGAGTGGCCTTTTAGTCATTCCCTCTCATTCCCTAACATCACCTTCCCTATTTACCCTTTAATCGATCTTTGGTGAAGAGCATGTCAGAGCAGATTTCAAAGAGATGATATTCACAGTAGTGAGCAAAACACTAAATCAGAGATTCAGGATTCTGAATTATGTTCTGCCTATCCCTATGTTACAAGACCAAGTAATTCACTCTAAAATGCCTCCATTTTTTCACTTATAAAATGGGAAATGTTCTCTTAACAGATAAGTAGTGGATTATAGGTGCAGAATGAGGTATACTTTTCCAGATATACATGGTGTTTTGTTTTGCTTATCTATACTTATTTGTTACAAGAAGGAGGTTGAGTAATTGGCGAGTGACAGTTATGTAAAAAACAACAAAAAATTCTAAATAAAAGGGGAATCTCAGTGCTGACCTGCCATGTGAGGATTTCATGAACAGTGATAACAATGACTGTCAAACACTTTACAAATAACTACATCAGGGCCATGTTGGAAAATTATATTTGTTACACTTTACCTCATCTAATCAACCATTAAATGTTGCTATGTGTCCACTATTTTATTTTCTCACCTGTTTGTTTATCAATAACATACTACTCATTCATGTTGTTGAAAATATGTTCATTGGACCAAAATATTTTTGTGGTTTCCAGAGTTTTGCCCTTGGATTAAGAGGTAAGGTCAATTGGAAGCCCCCTAAGATTTGATTTGGGAAAAAAGAGGATCAATGTGTATCCAGGTGCATATCTTCAAAGTGTCCCCTGGAAATGGAAACAGACCACCAACTCATTGAATAGATCTTCTGCTGAGGTTCTGTGGCAGGACACAAACCAGAACTTCACAGGATGGAAAAGCACGATGGAATTGGGAGCTACCTTGATGGAAGGAATTGATGAAACAATAGAACCATTGAGGTATTAAAGGAAGAACAACCAAAGACACAGAATTAAATTAGAATGATTGATTTTTAGAGCTAACAGGGACCTGAGAGGTCATCTAATTCAACCCCCTGTGACAGATGAGCTTGTATGTAGGCACTGTTGGAGGGGTAGTCTCTTTGGGGAGAGATGGGTTCTTGTATCTACATGATTATATTTCTTGATTTTTTTAGTGTCTGGGACTGGGAAGAAACCTCTTCCCCTATCTAATTATGGCATGGAGGGAACACCTAGTTTTCAAAGGTTGTGGAAAGTACAAGACAGTCTTGAAGCACATGTTCAGCAACACAGGACTCTGTGTTTCAGAGACAGCAGACAAGGTCTTAGCTAAATGAGAGAGGCTCATTAGCATTTACCCTCAGACAGATTTTGTTTTCTTTTGTTTGACTACAGTCACCCATGAAATGAACAAAAAGGCAGTTAGTAAGTGGGAGTGTGGAGTGAATATCCCTATACCTGTCATGCAGTTGGGGAGGCACTGCTTGATTAACTCAGAGGGAGCCTAGAATTATATAACTGGGTCATATGGCAGTCAGGAGGGTGAATCCAAAGTTGGTGTGGAAGCTTTTCTAGGATGGAGGATGAAATTATTGTTTGAAGTCACTTGAGAAGAGGTGAGGGAACCATGGGCCAAGTTACTCTTGGGAACTTATTTAGATACCAGCTAATGCAATGATCCTTCCCAGCTGTGTTGTTTCTGAATCTGCATATCCTTGTGACTAAACCACAGACAATATCCT
The DNA here is from genome assembly GCA_011680675.1 of Gymnobelideus leadbeateri. Lineage (NCBI taxonomy): Eukaryota > Metazoa > Chordata > Mammalia > Diprotodontia > Petauridae > Gymnobelideus > Gymnobelideus leadbeateri. The sequence continues at coordinate 227,800 of WOXC01008873.1, read as the reverse complement.
TTGGTAGCTTTTGTGTTGTTGTGCAAGACATCAGAAAGAGAAGAACAAGGGAATGTTTGGACATTTGGTCATGGTGACTACTGCAGGAGAAGAGGGACCAACCATTAGGTATGGGCTAGGTGTGACAGATCTCTGAGCCCTGGGAACCAATCAGGAATCACAACCAGAGAGGCAAAGGTAGCTATCAACATGCCTAAATAGAGCATTAATCTCTTTCCCACTCTGAGGCTGTTAGTTTTGTTGTTGTTGAGTCTGACTCTCTGGGACCCCATTTGGGGTTTTCTTGACAAAGATACTAGAGTCATTTGCTATTTCCTCCAGCTTATTTTACAGATAAGGAACTGAGGCAAACAGGGTCAAATGACTTGCCCAGGGTCACACAGCTAGTAAGTGTCTGAGGCCAAATTTGAACTTAGGTCCTCCTGACTCTAGGGCTAGTACTCTATCTACTGTACCGCCTCACTGGTAGGCAGCAGATAAAATCACAGGGCTGGTATTACTGAAAGTGAAGTTTTTTTCAGGATGAGGGAAACATGGATATGTATATAGGTAGCAAGGAAGCAGTCTATAGGTAGGTCAAAATTGACAATGATCGAGAGAGTGGGGATGATAGAGGGAATAGTCTGCTGGAGATACACAAGGAAAGTTTAGGCCATCTAACATGCCTTCAACTGTGCTGCTTTACTAATGAGAGGTCTCCCTTTGCTCTCTTCCTTTCTCCCCCCAAACACTCAATTATATGGCCACAATGTAAGGCTCACTTTCAGTAACACCAGCCCTATGATTTTGCCTGCTGCATACCAGTGAGGCAGTGCAGTAGATAGAGTACCAGCCCTAACTTCCCTCCTGAGATCCAGTCTCATCTCAACAACTGCCTTTAGCTGTCTTGAAGCAGATATACTGTAGGAATCTCAAATTCAACATGTCCAAAACAGAATGTTAGCTTTCCCCTCAAATCTTTGCCTCTTCTGAACTTCCCTACTAAGATATTACCATCCTCCCAGTTTCTCAGGCTTAAAAATTTAGAGTCACTTTTCGATCCTTCACTTGCACCCACTTTACATTTATAATCTATTGCCAAATTTTGTCATTTGCATCTATTGGACATATCCCCTTCCCTCCACTCACACACCCCAGTGCAGGCCCTTATCACCTTGTTCTTAGATGATTGCAGTAGCCTTTAGTTTGGTGGCTCCCTGCCTCAGGTCTCACTATACTTCTGTCCTTCCTTTACCAAGTGGCCAAAGTAATTTTTCTAAGGCTTAGGTTTGACCATGCCACCTCCCCTACTATAAAGTCAATTATGAGCAGCTCTTCTGAGGACTGTTGCTGTGAATAACTTTAAGGATCTAATTACATAGTATAGTGACCTCTCTATTCAGGGACAAACTAAAGCAAAACATTTAAGAAACTAAAGCTCAGTATTCACAACAACATAACAAAACAACTTATTACTAAGGTGGCCACATAGTCTTAGACAAAGCATATCATTCAGTAAGTCACAATCTCCTTAATCAATAGAGAGTACCCAAGTCAAGTCTTCTTTCATCTTGACTCCATGCTGGCGTCCAATCATCCTTAAGCCAATCATCCTTAAGGGTTGGTAGAAAGTACAAAGACCATCCACCCCTAGGTCACAGTAAATTACAATATCATCAATCAGTACTGGATACTCAAGTAAAGTCTCCTTTCATCTTAACTCGAGGTTGACTTCTAAACCCCCTGGCTCCTCCTCCTTGCTCCCAGCTCTTGCCTGGATTCACAGGTAGGCAGCTCTCTGCTCCTGTTCCATTTTGTAGCTCACAAGAACTGCTCCATTCCAAGCTCTTCACAGTTTCTGTTTCTAGGAAAGCAAAGCTCAACAGGGCTACAGCAATATTCATACACATTGCTGGCACTATCATCTCAATTCACTTTTTGTCTGACAAAGTAACACAAATCAATTGACAGAGTGGTTCTGTCTGACAAAATAACATCGATACAGACAGAACAGATGGACAGAGTGCCAATACCACAAGCATTCTCCCTCTCAGTTATTTTTGGTTCCAGCTAGTGCTGGAGTTTTTATCTGCTCTGCTCCTTCTTGTTTCCCCCTTCCTGTTTTGCTCTTCCTGTTCTATTCTTTTGGCAAGCTCCTCCCACCATGGACTCCATGTGATGACATTAGGCCTTTTAAGGGCAGGGAAGGCCTCGAAATTCCCTTAGGCCTATTAAGGGCAACACAAATGTATACTTTTTCCAACAAAGACTTGACACAATCAAAGGTGAGGTTCAAAGGCACCTGAATAGCTGAAACAAGCAGCAAAATACTACTTTGCTTGCCATTATACCTACTCAAATATTGATATTGGTAATACTCAGAATTCCATAGCTGTGTCCTTCTACTTCTGTGTGGCCTTTTAGTCATTCCCTCCTATCTCCTAACTTTGTCTGCCCTATTTACCCTTTAATTGATCTTCCTATTACCTCTAGGATCAAATATAGAATTCTTATATCTGGCCCCTTCCTCCCTTTCTGGTCTTATGCTTTACTCCCTCCATGAATTATATGATCCAGCTACATTGACTTCCTTGGTTTTTTTCCACAGGAAGCTCTATGCTTGGAATGCTCTCCCTCCTGGCTTCCATTTCTAGACTGTCCTAACTTCCTTTAAAGCATGAGTTCAAAAGACTAAATGCAAACGTACAACATGGTGAAGGTGTGGCTAGGCATTTCATATGAAAAGGAATTAAAGATTTTAATGTACTACAGGCTCTGTTCAAGTCAACAGGATGACACAGTAAACAGGAAGTCCAATATAATCTTGAGTGACATTAAAAGAATCATGAGGCCCAGAATAAGGGAGGTGAGAGTCTTACCATCCTCTACCCTGCCTGGTCACTTCTGGGAATGACATTGACCTGCTACAGAGCATCTATAGGAGGGCATCCTATAGCAAAGTGAGTAGCGCCAAGATCATACCATAGAAGTCTATTAAAGGAACTGGAGATTTTGATCAGTAGAAGAGAAGACTCAGAAAATGAAGCTGTTTTCTTTCTTATTTTTTGGAGGGGGGAAGGCAGTGCAATTGGGGTAAAGAGACTTGCCCAAGGTCACATGGTTAGTAAGTGTTAAGTGTTTGAGTCCAGATTTGAACTCAGGTCCTCCAGACTCCAAGGCCTGTGCTCTATTCACTGCACCACCTAGCCACCCTGAATGAATCTGTTTTCAAGAATTTGAGCAGCTGTAGTATAAAAGAGGGCATAGACCAATTCAATTTATACTCAGACTCTGAGAACTGGCATAAGTAAAGAGTGACGGATGTGGGCTAAATGTAAGGAAAAAATCCTAGCAATTCAAGCTAACTCAAAATGGATTTGTCTGACTTGAAATTAGTGGGTTTTCTCTTGCTGGAGGTTTTCAAGTGAAGGCTGGCTAACTATTTGTTGGAAATGTTATCAAGGACATTCTTGCTTAGCTACAGTTTGGACTAGCCAGACTCTAGCATCACCGTACAATTCTAAGATTCTCTTTCTGTGACTAGAATTCAGTGATCAGGGAAGATCAATAAAGTAACTAAGGAAAAGACCTGGGGCTAAAGACAAGGTCCCCTTGACCAAGTCCAAGAAGGAGCCAGAGTCCCTGGAAACTAATGATTGAGTAAAATTGAACATCTATGAGTTGATTCTTCTATATGCTTTCATTTGACTGAGAAAACTGAGACCCATAGAGGAAAACAAAAGCCAGTTCTCTTGACTCTTAATCCAGGGATCTTTTCACCCCATTCTACTGCCTTGAATATAGTAGATGGTTAATAAGTATTTGTGGAATTGAATAATTGCTACTAGGGGAAAATGAGAACCATTTCCTCATAGTCAGAGGCTGCCTACACTGTCCATACTGAAGGCTGCCTAGTCTGGACTGACTACTTGTATAAAGGAGCTTACTCTTCCAGGTGTTTCATTACAAAATGTGGGACCTAACTTCACAGAAAAATTTCCAGATTTAGCCAAGGACACAGGGGAGCTCTTCGGTCTCAGGACCATGGTAGCTCTTGGCAGGAGAACTGGGAAAGGATGACAGGGAATAGGAGAAGAAAGGGAAGGATCAGAAAAGAGAGAGGCACAAAGACCACTCAAAGATCTAGGTTGTGCTGGAAGACTGTCAGTTATGGATGAGTTACTGACCTGCACTAATGTCAGGAATTTCCACAATAGGAATTCCATATTTTCACCAAAACAGAGGTCCAGACCAAGAAGAGGAAGAGAAAGAGACTGAGAAAAGGGGAAAACAGAAATGGAAAGGAGAGAGGAGAGAAGAGAGAAAAAAGAGGAAAGGAAGAGAAAAGAGAGGAAGAGAAGAGGAGAAGAGAGAAAAGAGAGAGTGGGCAAGTCACCTAACCACTGTGGGCTTCAGGCCCCCCCACCCCACTACTCCCAGTATAAAATGAGGGAATTGGATAAACTGATCTCTAAAGAGCTTTGCAACCTCTTAAATCCCAGATTTGAGAAGAAAGGACGTATTATGAAAGGAAGATGCCCTCTGCTGGTGTCTGTCAGGTAGTGACAAAACCTCCTTGGGCCAGATGACAGATAAATTATTGAAATGACTTCCCAACTGACTGTTTGATGGGTGGGGAGGTGAGATGTAGGATAGACTTCTTGGGCCTGGGGCAGGACTGGGAGTGGGAATGGGGATGTTGAGGCAGGGCTGGAGGAGGGGGAGTGAGGAATGTGTGTGTGTGAAGGTATTTTCACTAGACTGTGGCAGAGCTAGAAATTCAGAACTCTAAATAATATCTAATCTGATTCTCTGTAACTCCTCCCCCCACCCAAGACTCCAATCACATCAACCTCATTCTCAACCAAGCCCGTATCTTGCCTCTGGAGGCTGCCTAATGGCAGGGACTCTTTGTGCTAATAATGCTTTCTCAGGAAACTTGGACATCAAGCTACACTCAAAATAAATCTGACAGCAGAGAAGGCCTCCTCTTCCATCTCTCCCTCAGGGCCAAACTAAGCACAAAGTTGGGGTCCCAAGGGGCATTCAATGAATGCTGATTGATTCACTGAAAAGAAGAAAGTCCCTGGGCAGATAGCTCCCACTCCTAAGACATAGGTTTAGAACTGAAGGAAGGGACTGATAGATCACAAATATGTGGGGGGAAGGGATTTGGAAAAGTGACTGGGAGGAGGGTTGTGGGGTTGATTCAGTCTGAAGTAGCAGACAGAGCCCTGGACTGGGAAAATTCTGATTTTAACTCATTAACCTTGTGACCTTGGGCAAGTCACTTCATTGGATTCCAGAGCTAGAAGGAAGTTCACAGGTCATCCAATTCAGCGGTACAGAATTAGTTGTCCTGAAATTAGCTAGCCAATCCATACAGGAATATTTCCAGTGATGGAGAGCCCACTACTTCATGAGACAGCTTTTTAAATTTTGGAGAGTTTGGTTTCTTGATATCTTGAAGGAAGATCTCCTGCCTCATTGCTTTTGGAATTTGATCAGCTCAGCATGTTCTGTCTCTTCATGGGGCTGATGTAGGAAATACCTTGCAAAGTTCTTCAATGTCACATTGTTTTATCCAGAGTTAAGATTAGTAGGAAGTTTTTCTTCACATTGAACTAAAATTTACCTCCCTGAGAACTTCCACCCATCCATATCAGTTCTGGCTTTCAAATATCTCACATTATGTGTCACATTCTTCCATAAGTCTTCTCTTTTTCCAGGTTAAACATCTCCAGTCTCTTCAAGTGATCTTATATTTCATGGTGTCCAGTCCCTTCCCCATCGTTGTGGCTCTAGATGTGCTCCATTTTGCCAAGTGTATTTTTGGCACATACTGAGCGTCTGTTTCTTGTCTGTGAATCAGTTCAGTTTAATTCAACAAACCAAGTGCTTCTAATGTTCAAGACCTCACACTAAGCATTCCACAAAATGAATTAGACGCCATCTCTAGTTTCAATGGTGTCATAATCCAATAAAGGGGTTTTGACATGTTCACAACTAAAGGTAAATAGAGAGTACAGATGAAACATTTCAGGAGGCAGAGATACGTTTTAGCAGCAGAATGACTTTTTCTCAGTTCTCATTCTCTTGACCTCTCTATCTTCCTATCATCCCCTCCTCTTGAATATTCTCTTTTCTTGGCTTCCTTGAAACTATTCTCTCTGGGCTCTTCTCTTACTTCTTTAACCACCCAAGTTAATGAAATTCAACCAGCATTTGTTAAATGACTTTTATGTACCAGAATCCTGTACTTGGGATACAATGGCAAAAATGAAGGAGTCCTCTAGGAAGACTTGCACTCTAGGAGTTTACAGTCTTTTTTAGGGGAAGAGCAGGGAGCAACGTGTCTGTAGATAAGTAAATAGATGTGTACATGCATATGCATACAAATATATATGTATATACACATCTATACGTGTATGTATATTGTTAACATGGGCTCTGTAATGACTATAGTAATCTGTCAGAGTTACACAACAACTTACCAATCAGAAAGGCTTCTGAAACCTAGACCTGCTTGGCATACCAGTGATCTTTTGCGAGTGAACTCTAGCTGAATTTGGAGATGCCTGTAGTAACCAGAAACCTCAAAACTAGCCTTGACCAGCTCAGGAGCAACCTTGAACAGCAGCTGCTGACGAAAGACCTTGCTCAGGACTTTCTAAACATCCTGTTGCCTCTACAGATGATTGTTTACAGATGTCTCCTCCTTTAATCTCCCCCTCCCGCTTCCCACCCAAAAATCCTCTAGAAACGATGCTATCTCATGCTTTTTTCCTTTGAGCAGCTGAGAATTCTCACTCCTCTGCTCCCTTGTAAGTTTTCTTTTGCAAACCCTTCTTAGATAATAAATGCTTTTGTAATCTGGGAGCAGATTCTGTTTCATTTAGGGTCCCTCTTTTGGAGCTCAGGGAGTCCTCTTTTAACTATCTATATCTTTATCTATCTCTCTATCTATCTCTATATCACAGTCATTTGGGAAGGCACTAATACCTGAGGGAATAAGGAAAGATATCTTCGAGGAGGTAGAATCTGAGCTGAAGCTTGCAGTGAGCTAGGGGTTCCAAAAGGTGGAGGTGGGGAGGGAGAACATTCTGAAAATAGAATGTTGTATGTGGGAAATGTCAAACCACCCATTTTGGTTGGAACATATAGTACATGAGGGGGAAGTAATGTGTCATCAAACTGGAAAGATGGGTCTAAGTCAGATTGGGAAGGGCTATAAATGTCAAATAGTGCAACTTGTAGTCTTTTTCCTAGAGGCAATAGGAAGACAGGGAAGCTTCTTGGAAGGTAAACAGCATGGTCAGACTTGTGCTTTAGGAATATCAATTTGGCAACTGGATGGATCAGTGTGAGGGAAAGCATGGATACAGGGGAGTCACTTGGGAAGCTCTGGCAGGCAATAGTTGATGAAGGTTTGAATGAGAGTTGTGATGGCAGTGGAGAGAAGGGAATGGATGCACATTGGAGAGAGATTTGATACAATTTGAGAATTTGATACAATTCAACTGATTGTATTTGAAGATCATTTTTTTGAGTAAGAATGAAGAGCTCAGGATGATTCCTAGGTTAGGAACTGCAAGAGTGGTGGCTCCTTCAACCGACTCCATTGCTGGATGATAAGTGATCTCCTGCTCATTAATTGTAAGTGTCCCCAAGGCTCTGTTCTGGACTCCCCCACCTTCTCCCTTATCACAATCACTCTCCTGAATTTAATTATCATTTAGACACAGATGACTCCCAAAGATATATTATCTAGCCCAATCTTGAGCCTGCATTTCAATGCTGGTCACTCATTTCCACCTAGATCTTCTATCGACATACTAAACTCAATATGTCCCAGACGGAAATGGTTATCCTTCCAGGGTGAGCCCTGGGGTCCTTGGCACTACTATGGGCTATATGATTTAGGGGGAGGGTGGAATCCAAAACTAAAAGGATGCCATAGGACCTAGAGCTAAAAGGAATCCTTGAAATCCTCCATTTCAACTTCCTATTTTTTTTGTGTGTGTATGTATTTTTTTTAGATTTCTATTGATATCTTTTGTTTCTCATATCATCTTAATTTCCAAGTATATCCCCCTTGCTCTTCCAGAGAGCCATAACATATAACAAAGAAAAAAAAGAGAAAAACTCCACTTGACTTAACTAACATATTAAGGTTGACATTACATGCCATGCTGCAGACCCATAGTCTTCCACCTGTTCAAAGAACTCCCTAAAATCTACCCTCTAATTTTTATAGATAAGGAGATTGAGGACCATAAGGGACTTCTCTAAGGTCATACAGACAGTAAGTGGCAGATCCAGGATTAAAATTTAGTTCTTTGGATTCCAAATCTGGTATTCTTTCCATTATTCCACATTGCCTTCTTCTTTTCCTGACCAGATAGAGGCTCCTGTCTTTAGGTTAAGGAGGGTGGAGGTGGAGAGTTAATATCCCTTCTATCTGAGCCTTCTACAATCTGGTTATGTTTTCTCTGCTAACATTCGTAGTTCATCTCTATATAGTGCTTTACAGGTTACAAAGCTCTTTCCCTGTCATTATCTCAGTAATTATCCTAACAACCCCGTGAGGCAAATAGGGCAAGTATTAAATAGCCCCATTTTACACATAAGAAGACTGAAGACCAAAGAGATGAAGTGACTTACAAACTAGTCACATAGCTAATGAATGGCAGACCTAGGACTCAAGCCCAGGTCTTCTGATTCCTAGCTCAGGGCCAAGAAGTGATGAGAAATGATCAAAAGAATGCCAGACCAGGAGCAAGGATATGTGTGTGGGAGGGGGAATCAGAAGTCTTTCATTTGAATCTCAGTTCTTGTGTGACCTTGGTTAAGTCCCTTCCCCCTTGAGACATGGTTTTGCCATCTATAAAAAGAGAAGGTTGAACTAGTCGATCTCTATAGTCCCTTCCAGTTCTAACATTCTATGATCCTGGGAGAGGAATGGAAGCTATTGTCTGATTAATTTAAGATTCTATGCCCAGGGAATGTGTAGGGAAAAGAGGGTTAAGGTAAGGGAGAAAGGAAAAGATCATTGGATGATCCAAATTAGTTATATCTGGAATGAGTTCTGAATCTCTCTGATAGTGGTTCAGTCTCATATTCTCTTTTTTATAGAAATGACAATCATAAGGAGAAGGTGAAAGACAGAAATGGGTACTCTTTATCTCTAAAAAGTACCCAAGATTCTGACCCAATGGTTCATACTAACCAAACCCAGGGCACAGATTCCCCTGCCCCCAAAGGATGTCATTGATAGAAGTCTGAGTAGATAAGTCTGCCCCAAATTGTTCCCTTAGTCTAGATATTCCTTTAGGGCTCTGGAATCCTATGAGTTTGATCCCAAGCTCCTCCTCAGAGATCCCAGGAAGACAATTTCACCTTTTCCCTCCTCCTCTGCAGTACCTATTCCTCTCTAGGGCATTAGTGTCCCTGCAGTACCTATTCCTCTCTAGGGCATTAGTGTCCCGGGTATAAACAAAATTGAGGAAAAAGAGGCAGGCCTGACCATCAGAAGATTTCAACCTGAATCCCAGCTTTGTTACTTGCTAGGTATCAGGTATATATCAGGTTACCTTTTTTCCTTGGAACAGGGGCCGTATTCCCAGATCTAAAGGTACACAGGTATTTTAAGCATGGATGTCTTGCTTCTTTGAGCTCTGGCCCAGTTCACAGCTGTGACAGATCCCGAGTCACATAGAGCCCATTAGGTGAAAACTATATATATTCAGGAAGATTCATATTGCCTTGGAAGAGGAGCTTGCTTATGGGGAGGCTTGCTTGCAGGAAGGCTTTCACACCTTTTGGTACTGAGCCAATTAGGCACTGAGTCACATGGCTTGTGGCTCTGAGCCTATCAGTTGAAAAATATATATACTGGGAGGTTGGTATTTTACTTTGGGACTCACTCATAGGAAGAATGTTTCTTTGTGATTTGGCCAGATGAGACTCTGGGTGGCTGTTGTTAAGAAGTCCTGCCCCCTCCACTTTGTGAACCCAGATGTTGGTGCTCCCTGGTCTGGTGATTAGGTATCTATTACTCTGCTTAGACAGTTGGAGCCCAGCCTATTGCATTCTTTCTTGAATACTTACTTCTTTCTACTTATCTATCTCCATTATTTAAATTAAAGTAAGATTGCTGGCCCCTTTGAAGCTGTCTTTCCTTTAGAAAAGCAGATCAACGAAGCTGTGCTAGCAGCCATTCTGTGTGCTGGTATTATTGATCTTATACCTCCACAGCAGTAGGGACTTGGCTTCTGTTGAGATGGAGACTTTGCAACAAGGCAGGAGCAGTGAGCATGCTTTTGTTCCATGCCCTCCCTGGGATGGTTTGGTACTTAGGGGATGGAGTTGTCTATTGCAGGAGTGGGGAGGGTTCATAACCCCCAGGGACCCACCCTGTTGGCTTTGTCACCTAGCCACCCTTTAGGACTTGGAAGCGGGGCGGGGGGTGGGGGAGGCTGGAGCAGTGTTAAGACTTGGACTCTTTGACTCCTTAGAGCATGTATGCCCCTGAGAGTGCCAGGTAGGAGCCTGCAATGGCAACATGGGGAGGACATCCCCCCCAACATTTTTAGGATTTGGACACTTTATTTTGGCTTGAGGGGACTGTAATCTATTATGACCTAGGGCTAGAGTGTGTTGTATTCTCTGCTACTCCAGGGATGTGTTGTGTTAGGGAAGACCCTATAGCCTTGTATTCCCCTGATTTTATAGTTGACATTTTGGACAGTACCTGAGTGAAGAAGAGTTGGCTGCTCACTCCCTAAAGATTTTGACCCCCCCAAAGAGTGTGTAAGGTGGAGGGGGCATGCTATGTTATATACTGAATGCAATGATGGAATGCTGTATGCCATGTTACATTCTGAGAGTAATGTTATATACTGAATGATATGCTTTGTTTCAGGTCATGTGGCCACTTTAGTAATAAATTGTTATGTTGTTATGAATTGTGAATGCTTTAGTTTATTGAATAAGGTTTAGACCTTTAAGACAATTTAGACCCTTAAAAATATTCACAGCAACAGCCCTCATGTGTGCTGTGTTGATTGGTGATATGGGGGTGGGGAACCTGCAGCCTCCATGACACATGCCTTTTAGGTCCTCAAGTGCAGCTCTTTGACTGAATCCAAATTTCACAGAACAAATCCCTTTAATAAAAACTTAGACTTAGTCAGAAGGCCTGGAGGCAGCAGGTTCCCCATCCCTGCCCTAGGCACTGTGGGCAGGATTGTATTTATGCTTCTCTACACAGCTCTACTCCTGGGGGAGAGGGAGGAAACATAGTTCCCATGTCCCCAGGTCTTTAGGCTGCAGGAACAAGCAGATTTGGCCTCCCCAGGAGTGGAGACTGTTCCAGAGCCTCACCTTTAAGAAAGGATGGATGGGATGTTTCCTAACCCAGAGCATGCTTGGGTTAGGAAACACAGGACTTTAGGTGACCAGGCTGGCCTGGGAGTTAGGGAAATATTTCTGGAGGATGATTGCTCTGCTTCTAGGACAAGGGAAGTTGAGCCAGAAAGTAGCTACAGCTAGGATAATCCAAGAGAGAGCAAAGTATCTGCAGAAGTGGGAATGGGTGCTGGAGTGAACAGAAATAATAGAGAAAAAAGACAAGCAGATGCCACTTTTGCACCTGGGGGGCTTGGGATTCAAGCAGCCAAGCATAGAATTCTCTCAAATCTGCATTCCTTCTTTCAAGATCCCCCCCCACATATTGAACAATTCCAAAGTAGACAAGGAAGGCCATTTATCATCAGGAAAACAGAACCGAGTTAGGCATCTTGCCATCTGCAGTACTGCTGCTCCCTTCTCCCCACCTGGAATGACCAGATCTAGGATCTGACTCCCAGAGACCATGCCTATCTCCCATCAGGGAAAATGGAAACCTAGTGACCAAGGTTCAACAAAAATTATTACATACTTGGCAGAAGAAATAGAAAAAAGTAATATCGTGTCTTAGTAACAATGTTCAACAATACACTTCTATTTGTATGTCTCTGTAAGATCTTTTTTTAGCTCTGACAATCTTTAAAATCAAATATTGAAATAACCTGAATGTAGAACCAGACCTTCTATTGTTTAATCAATATTTTAAAAAATAATGAAGTATATTCAGTCACATTTCTCTGACTAAAAATGAAATTTTTGTGAGAGCATAAAGTGTTATACCATTAATAAAAAATAAAATCCTGCTAATTTCATAATTGTCTCACCTTTTTAACATCTATTTATTATGTTTTATAGTATATGTAGCATACAATTACATATATAATTTATAAATTAGTAAACATAAGTATATGGGAGATGGTTTCTGATTTTGGGGGGGTTGCTGCTAGGGGTTCATGGTCAAAAAAAGTTGGAGACTATCACTTTAGGTAATGCCATTCCCCTCTGCCTCAAAGGCAACCCCTACCCCAAGCTTCTTTGAGAGGGGATTCTTCCTATTCTTCAGGATATACATCAAATGTTAACTCTTCTATGAAACTTCCCTTACTCTTCTCTACCACTTTACCTGGAAGTGATTCCTCTCCTGCATTTGAGATGACCCCACTTCTCCCTCTTACTGTGAGCTGAAATTAAGGATAGGAATAGGAACCAGACCTAGGATTTCATTGGTATACCACTGCAGGTTGGCAATTTCTCTGCAACTTTTAGTTTTAGAAAGTTGCCTAGAATGCTGAGAAGTTAAGGGACTCATTGAGGGTCATATAGTCAGCATATATCAAAGGTGGAACTTGAACCCATATGTTGCTACCTACATGGCTGGCTTTCCATTCCCTCTGCTATGCTGCCTCTCAGATGGAAATTGTCTGCAAAACTGGAAGACAAGGGTACATACGGTCACTTCATTGAGTTCAAATGAGTCATCAATCAGAATGGATGGAGTCAGCAACTAGGAATTATACTGAACTTTCTTTGATAAGCAATTAAATTTTATATTTTTATTCTGCTTTGTACCCATCATATAAAACATTGCCACTTAAGTCCTTGTCAGGTCTCTCATTGTGACCATGAGTTCAGAGTAGTGCAAGGTCTTGTGGGTGCTATCAAACTAGAAAGACTTAAATCACTAGCTAGTCAGGATAGGCATGCACAACACGTCTGTTTTTTGAGGACCATCCTAGTGCACCTGGGTCACTCCTCACATACCGATACCTGGAAAGGCTCCTTTAGATTCAAAGATACTTTGACTCTATAGCCATTGAAAAGCCATTCAAAACCATAGCTCATGAGCCCCTACCAATATTCCTACTTTGACTAGTCACCTGGAAAATATAATTAGTTCAAACAACAGGCTTTTAATAAACCAGTATAAACCCATGAAATATTATGAAAATTAGAGATATCCTCTCCACTCCAATATACCCCAAATACATGTACCACCAGTAGGAAGAATAGACACATGATAATATGGTTAGGGCACAAACACACAGAGGGGTAAACGTGAAAGGAATATGTGTGACCAGTGCACACAGGTGAGGGGAAACTCATCTTTCTGATGATATAAAGTTTCCAATGTCTTTTTTTTTTGCTTTTATTTATTTTTTTTGGGGGGGGGGAAGGCAGAGCAATTGGGGTTAAGTGACTTGCCCAAGGTCACATAGCTAGTAAGTGTTAAGTGTCTGAGGTTGATTTGAACTCAGGTCCTCCTGACTCCAGGGCTGGTGCTCTATTCACTGTGCTATGTAGCCACCCCTGACTTATCTTTTATTAAGCCAAATGTTAAAGTGATTTGCAAAGCTATGTAAAATAAATCCACTTTTGTTTATGAATTTTTTTTGCTTTGAGAAATGAAATTATTTTTCATGAAAAATGTTAATGTGATAGGTTTATTATTATTGTTTTTAAATGAATTAATGAATATTTTAACAGCTATCACTTTTAATTTCTAATATAATAAAATATCAGTAGATATAACTCACATAAACTAAAGCTATTTGGGGGTTCTTAATAATTTTTAAGAGCATAAAGGTGACAAATAAACAAACAATGAACATTGACTCAAATTATTAGCCAACAGTTAAAGAAGCTTAAGTGTTGTAAGACAATTCCAATGATTAGATCTAAGGAATCTTGGAAACTACTTTAGCCAGTATACAGTTGGCCTCCTTGACAAGCTGAGAGAGCAATGCATTCCTGGAAGCCAAAGGTAATTCTAGTTAATATTGTATATACTTATGGAAGAAGATAGTGGAAGGTTATGAGTAGTATCATCTTATAAAACCATAAAGAGCCATGGAGTGAAAAAACAAGTTAACAGAAAAATGGCCATGCAATTGGATGGAGAATAATGGAATAGATGTGAAATAGAAAAGCTCTTTAAAGATTTTTAATCTAAACTCTTTTCACCATCAATGAGAGTGGAGTACCTACATTTGGACTGTGGCATCACAATGCCAGATGTAGTGCATGAGAAAGTGGAAGTGATGCTGAAGAAAATAAAGATGGGAAAAGCAGCCGGATAGGATGGAGCATAAATGACAGTGCTCCAATGCAGGTGACATGATTTTGAGGGAATTGAGGAGTCAGCTCTCAAAATATCTAAAAAGGAGAGAAAATGAAAAGCTTGGGGAAAAACACCTCACACTTTATTATTTAAAAAAAAAAAGGTAACAAAGAACATAAGTAACTACCAACTCATATGTCACTTTCCTATCTCTAGAAAATAATCTACACACATACATCCAGGGCATCATTGATGATGGTCTGGGAAGGGAACAGTCAATATTTCACAAAGGGTATTGGACTTCAAACAACATTCACAGTCACAGAGGTGTCTGAAAGGTGTAGAGAATACAAGATCCCACTGCGCTTAATGTTTGTGGACTATAAAAAGCATTTGATTCTAAAGGGCAAAATGTTGCCTTAAAGGCTCTCCTCCAACAAGGTGTTTTTGGTGCATGTTTAGATGTAACAACAGAGGCAATTTTTGTCTACAATCCTTTGATTGTTAAGCAAGGCATTTATATGCTCGTCAAAGGTGTTACAGTTATTATGGAGGATGCCAGTTCAAAATACAAGCAGAAAGAACATTCCCTATAGGTGGTAACTTTTTTTGGGCAAGGGGAGGAAAGGAGATCAGTGAAAAATAAACACAGCAGAGTCTTGTATTCTATACACCTTTTAGCCAATTGTGTAACTAGACTAGAGAATTGTTTGCAAAAGCCCACTTCCTCCTTTCCTGGTTTCTTTTTTAAAAGGATACCTTCAATTCATTTGCATATCATTTTCATAAAGATCACATAGACAGTGAAGCATGCCTCCCACCTCTCAGAGGGAGAGATATGAGATGCACATTGTCACACATGGCCAATGTATTGATTTATCTTCCAGGTCACCCAGGACCATAACCTCTAGGTCATTCATTCTCTCCTTCTCACTTGTACTCACTTTGCATATCCAATCTACTGTCAAGTCTTATTTCTACTTTCTCCACATTTCTCAAGTGTCTCTTTCATGCCACTCATATAGCCTCCATCTTGGCACAGACCCTTATCACCTTCATATGTACTA
The DNA here is from genome assembly GCA_011680675.1 of Gymnobelideus leadbeateri. Classification (NCBI taxonomy): domain Eukaryota; kingdom Metazoa; phylum Chordata; class Mammalia; order Diprotodontia; family Petauridae; genus Gymnobelideus; species Gymnobelideus leadbeateri. The sequence continues at coordinate 212,287 of WOXC01008873.1, read as the reverse complement.
TTGCAATAGACTTCATCTTCCTGTCTTAAGTCTTTTTCCCACTCCAGTTTATCCTCCACTCAGTTACCAAATTAATCTTCCTAGAGTGCATAGTCTGACCATGTCACCCCCCCTATTCAATAAACCCTAGTGGCTCCTTATTACTTCCAGGATCAAGTATAAAAATCTCTGTTTGGCTTTGAAAGTCTTTTATGACCTGGCCCTTTCCTACCTTTCCAGTTTTCTTATACTTTATTCCCATCCACATTTTTGGTAATCCAGATACACTGGCCCGCTTGCCATTGCTTGCACAAGACTCTCTATCTTCTGGTTCTGGGCTAGAATTTTTCAAGGAAACAAAGTAGAGCTAATCACTAGTCAATTGTTTGCAGACACCTCTCTTCCCTTTGAAAATTAGACATTTGGGAGCAGCTAGGTGGAACAGTGAACAGAGCACCAGCCCTGGAGTCAAGAGGACCTGAGTTTAAATCTGACCTCGGACACTTGACACACTCTCTAGCTATGTGACCTTGGGCAAGTCACTTAACGCCAATTGCCTTCCTTCCTCCCTCAAAGAAAAATTAGACATTTGCCATCTTCCACTTCTGTGACACCTTTTTCTCTTCTCCACAATCTCTTGAAGATCATGGACAATCATATGCACCAGTTCTTTCTGTAAAGACACATACTAGAAGGAAGACTTTTTTCTCTCTTGGCAGTGACTCCTATGGTCTGAAGAGAGAGCTGGCCCATATGCAGTATTTTGAAGTTTACCAAAATATAGTTTACCTATATTAGGGCATCTAGGTGGCAAAGTGGATAGAGTGTGGGCCCTGGAATCAGCAGGACTGAGTTAAAATCTAGTTTCAGGCATCAGCTGTGTGACCCTGGACAAGTCACTTAATTTTGCTTGTCTTAGTTTCCTCATCTGAAAAAATGAGCTGGAGAAATGGCAAACCACTCCAGTGTCTTTGCTAGGAAAACCCCAAGTGGGGTCACAAAGAGTTGTATGTGACCCCAAACCCCAAAACCAAAGTAGTTAAAAAAAAACAACAAAAAAACCCAACATAGGGCAACTAAGTGACACAGTGGATAGAGTGCTGAGCCTGAAGTCAGGAAGACTCATCTTCTTGAGTTCAAATCTGTTCTCAGACACTTAATAGCTTTGTGACCCTGGGCAAGTCATTTAACCCTGCTTGCCCCAGTTTTCTCATCTGTAAAATGAACTGGAGGAGGAAATGGCAAACCACTTCAGTCTCTTTACCAAGAAACTCTAAATGGGGTCGAGAAGAGCCAGACACAACTAAATGACTGAACAACAACAAAATTACATACATTGTCTTGTATGATTCTCAAAATAACCCCGTGGAATCTCTGATACGATAATATGTCCATTTTACTGAAAAGGAAACTAAGGTTAACTTGACCATAATTATGCAGTTCATAAGTGTCAGAGCCGAATTAGAACCCAGGTTTCTCTCATCCCTAGCTCAGCACTCTTTCCCATCTCTCTGATTGTTTAGACATTTTTCTCACTTTGAGACTAAGGAAAGAATGGTTTTGGTTTGAAGTCTAGTTCAGGAGTATCTTCAGGAGCCCAGTGTACCAACAGTCAGATTAGAACTTCTGGTAATTGAGGAGTGAGACATAAAGAAAGCCTCTGGGGAGGGAGTGCTTGGGATTCAGTATGGAGACTCTTCCCAGGCCCACAGTACAGACTTCTCATAGCACCTCCTTACTTTGGCACTTAGCATGTTCTACTCCCTACTGTAAACTTTTTTTATCATAGACTGGGGAATGAAAAAACTAGAAGGGGTCTTAGACATAGGACCATAGAACCTCAGAGTTGGAAGGGACCACAGAAATCACTAGTTCATTGGACATTGACAGTTTGAATAAATTGATAAACTGAAGTCTATTTTGCCCAATGTCACTGGTCCACTAAGGTCCACTAAGCAAGAAAGTGTACATTTGCAATCCCCACTAGGTGACGGTAAGCATCCATATATTCATGATTTTTGTACCTCCTTCAGTGTCTAACCCAAAGCTTTGTACACAACAAGAGATGCTTAGAAAACTTTTATCCATTGAATATTGATGGAAAGGAAGCTTGGCATACCGGATGGGGAGGTAGCCTGGTATTCAGGAAAGCTTTGGTTCATTCAAGCCCTGCCTTCTGAAATAGCTTGGCTGTATGACCTGGAATAGATCACCCTCTTGGTGCTGCCAAACACCTTGTTAGACTATAAGTTTCAGAAGAGTTGCCAATCTGCATTGGCAGATTTCTTAAACAAGTGAAATCAGTGCTCTGAAACAAACAAAGAAAAAATTCAGTTGATAGAGGGAATGAGGATGGGGCTAGAGAAAGGGGGCACTTCTGAGATTCCTACTTAGCTGTCTTTGGGCTACAGCAGGGTGAGGTGTGTGGGATGACACTGAGGGAGCTTGGATCAGATGAATCAGATGTGTTTTCCTTTGTTTTCTTGTTTTCATGACATCATAGCACTGGAAGGTACCTCAGAAAGCACTTGAACTACACCATATTTGAGCAGGAATCTCTTCTATGATATCTCTAGCCACCAGAAGGCATCTAGTCCTATATGTAAGACTCCCCAGGACATAGACTCCTGGCAGCCTATTTCAATGTTGTGTTTTTTGTGTCACACAATACACCCCATCTTCTATCCTCCTGCCTTTGTCCTCATCATCTCCCCACACCTGGAACGCACTCTGTCCTTACAGAATCCAAACGCTGCCTTGTACATGAAGACTTTCCTGACACCCACCAACTGCTAGTACCCTACCCCTCAAGCTACCTTGTATTTAACTACTTTCTATTTATTCTCACTATATTTATTCACTGTCCCCTCCCTCTCTTTTTCCTCTTCTTTCTCTTTCATCTCCCTTTTCTCTCCGTCCTCCTCGTCTCATCCTTGTCCTCCTGCTTCTGCTCCTCCTCCTCCTCCTCCTTCTCCTCTCCGTCTTTGTGCCTCTCTCTCTCCTCCCCCTTTTGAAACTAATCTATACTGGTAGGCACTATTTCCTTCATTGTATTTTATCCCTGGTGCTTAGCCTAGTGCCTGCTACCTAGTGAGTGCTAATTAATACCTGTTGATTGAGAGATGCATCCTAAACAACCTCAGAAATTGTGTGACACCAGGGTCAGTTAAAAAGAATGGATCTCTGCCGAGGAAGATTGACGCAGAAGAAAGCTTAGGGGTAGGGACTGGGACAGGGACATAAAGGCTAGAAAGTCTTACGTGTTTAAGAGTTTGGTCCCAACAATTGCCCTTGGGGTCTTGGTGGGAGGGGAAATCCGAGGAGTTTCCTTTCAAGGCTTACTGAACAAAGCGCCAATATTGTACTCATGGCGCGGTGTGCATCTATGTGCGTGCGAGCATGTGTGTTTCCGCAGCAGGAAACACCAGGGGAAAGGTCTAGGGAACACTGAGACATGAAGTTGGCCTCAATGACCCCTAAAGTTCAAGATGAAAACAAGGTGGCGCCCCTCTTCTCCCCTCAGATTGTGCGTTGTCTGCGCGTCCCTCCCTTCCAGCCTAGTTTAGGCCCACGCTGTCGTGGGTCACACCAGGTCCCTACCCCAGCCGATGCCCTACACCAGCCGAATATGGTGGCTGTAGAGGCGTGCGCAGGTTGCGCAGTAGTGCGCGCTCCGATATCTGCTTATTCCCAAGCTCCGCTAGGGGTCCGGCGCTGCTTCCTCCTTTAGGCTGGGGCTGCACCGTTAGCTTCGAAAGCAAGGTGGTGGTGATGTTAGTGTTGGGACGGGGGTGGGGGAAGAATGATGCTTGTTCCAAGCCCGTCGAAAGCTGCTTCTTCCTCAGCCTTTTGCCGGTTATTCCCTCTAGGGCAGAGTACGTGACGGTGTCCTGCTAGTCCTGGGTCTCTACTGTCTTACCGGGTCTTTCAGAGATGATAGATCTCTGTGGGACCCTCGAGAAGAGGTTAACTGGGGCCAGGCATGGCCCCTGGCCCCTCCTACCCATTCTTCTGCTCCCTCACCCTCCCCTCCCACGAACTCTAAAACCCTAAGCTTTGGAGATCTGCGCCCAGGGTTGAAGCTGCAGCGGGCGACCCTCGGGTGCCTCACTCTGATTTTGCTTCCTTTTTCTATTTTTTTTTTCGGACCCCCGCCCCCAAGTAGAAAACGGAGGCGGTGGCAGTGGGAGCAACACCTCCGCAGCTCGCGGCTCGCGCCAGCCCCCGCGTGGCATCGCGGACTTCGGCGCAAAAAAGTCCATCGGAAACGCCCCCCTGCCTACCTCGGAGGAAGCACAATTAGTGCATGGGGAGGAGAAGGGGGAAGGAGGAGAAGAAGGGGGAAGGAAGGAGGAAGAAAGATAAAGGAGAAGGGGGAAGGAAGAAGGAGAAGGCGAGAGGAGGGGAAAGGGGAAGAAGGAGAAGGGGGAAGGAGGAGAAAGAGGGGAAAGAAGGAAGGAGAGAGGGAAGGAAGAGGAAGAAGGGGGAAGGAGAAGGAAAAGGAGGAAGAAGGGTGAAGGAAGAGCAAGAGGAGGAAGAAGGGGGAAGGACGAAGAAGAGGAGGAAGAAGGGACAGGAGGAAGAGGAGGGGAGGTGGAGGAAAGAAGGAGGAGGAGGGGCGGTGACCAAGTGGCCAGCGGCGACTGGGGCGCTGCCGCTGGAGAGCGGGCTGGACGCCGCGGGGAGCCCCGAGCAGCGGCAAGCGGTGCGGAGAGAGCAAGAGCAAGCCAGCGAGCAAGCGGGCGGGCGGGCGAGTGGAACAGCTAGCTACGCGGCGGCAGCTGCGGGCGGGACCTGCAGAGCGCAGTCCACCCGCCGGAGCCAGGCGCGGAGAGGAGGAGACGGCACAGAGGGCGCTTGGAGGCAGCTCCGCAGGCATGACGGGGCAGTGACAGGGAGCCCGGAGGCGCGGACAGGCGATTTCCAGTCCGCCCGCCTCCAGCCACTTGTTCTCTCAAGCTCCGGAGCTCAAATAGGATGGCTTTGCCGAAACCAGCCGAGCCTGCGCCGGGCGCCCAGAGGAAAGCGCCCAGTCTGCTGGAGATGGGCGCTCTCTGCCTGGACTCGGAGATTATCTTCGGCTTCACAAGTCATCTCCTGCGAAGGAGAGGAAAGGTGAGAGGGGCCTGGGCAATGCGTGAACCCCAGCCCCTCCCCCAGCCTCCCCTATCCCCTACTTCTGGATGTTTTGAGGACCCAGGGTGGGGGTTGGGGGCGCTGAGCGGGGCAAATGGTCGAAGCAGAGGAACCAGGGCTGACTTCAGCATACTTGTCTCTCGAGTGGAAACTTGGAGCTGGGTTGTCGGTGCCCGGGATGTACCCACCCGCAGAAGGCGGTTTCCCAGCTCAAGGGGAGGACAACTGACGGGGATGCGAAGCAGGAGGCTGTTAGCAGAGGGAGGGTAGAGAGGGGCGGGGAGGTGGGGGTGGTATTGCTCTAGCTTCTGGTGGAGGCAGCTTCCTCCCCTCCCCCCACGCCCAAAGCCAACACCTTCCTCTATTTCAGCACCAGGCGCCGTCCAACGAGACTTTGAAGACACTGTTGTGTTAACTCTCTGCTTGTGGTACTGCTGGGACTAGGGTTGTCCGAGGCAAGGCAACTCCCAAACTTACCCCTGTTATCCTGAGACGAGTTGGGAGAGGAAAGGGGAAAAGGAGGTGGGGATCCCAGTGCCAGGATTTTAACGGGGAACCCCGGCATTTCTAGGGCGCGGCTAGGGTGGGGTTCCTAAACTGGAGTGAGGCTTTTCCCTGACCTCCAAGCCCTAGTTGGGTGAGGATTTCAGGGCTAGGGTTCAACCCTTGAGGCATTTGTTTTTCATTGCTCCCTCCCTCCACTCCAAGCTCCCCCTTAGCCCTGGAAAATCTTCGCCGGGAGCGTATAGGATTGAGAGCCTGGGATGGGTTGGGGGGTGGTTAGGAATGGGGGGGGGGGCAGAGGTTATTCAGATGTGTCCAAGGGTCCAATCCTAGCCTCAGCTTCTCAGTTGAAGAAACACTCCAATATTAGAGGAGGGGGCAGGTTGGGTTGCCTCCTTTCTTTCCCAACCCGGCAACTTGAATTTCCTCTTTGTCCCCCTCCCCCACCTCAATCCCCACCCCCAAGACCCAAAGAGATATGGTTTATGGAGTCGTGCGCGCGCGTGCGTGTGTGTATGTGTGTGCGCGCGTGTATGTATGTATGCATGTAAGGTGTTGCATTTGTGGGGAGAAGTTGGGGGTGGGGCCTAGCCATTGCCCCGAGGGGCCAGGGACGCACACGTGCGTGAGTGTTTGTGGGCACGCGCGCGAGCGCTACTCCTGTTACGGGGTTCTAGATGAGGAATGTTCGGGACCACGCCACTGGGAGGGGCGCGTGGCAGCCGCCGCCAGTGCTTGGTGGGAAGGAGTGGAAAGAGATGAGGTGGGGTAAATGGGGGGAGGGGGAGGACGTGGTCTTCTGAGTTGGGAGCGGAAGTAGCAGTTAGGGTAGCTATCCCTAGGTTGCAATAGGACTGGGGCGGGGCCACTGGAGAACTGGGTATTTGCTGGGCGCATCAGGTGGAGTGGAGCGGAATAAAGAGAGTCTAGTTAGCTCGGGTCACATTCCTGTTTTTCATCGTTGTTTGGGGTTTCTGTGGGGATGGGGGGCATTGCTTCTTTGGTTCCAGCTGCTTGAGGAGACTGCTTGTAGTGTGCATGTTGCGGGGGGAGAGGGGTATGAAGGAAGATCCGCTGAAAACCCCGGGGCTAGGTAGGAATGATTAGAAGTCGAACCTCGAACCCTTCCCCCACAGAGCAGCCTCTCCCACTTCCTGGTCCGGGCTGGCCTCACGTACCACGCGGCCTTCAATCAAGGCCTTAACTCGTGTTGTAGACCCGGCTGAGTTTGCAAAATTATCAGGGAACAGCTCTCCCCTCTCCTGCCATCCACTTCCCCCTTGCTGGTGGAAAATACCTGGGACTGGGCAGGATCTGGGGGCAGGAATAAGTCCTAGATAATAGGATCAAAGTCAGTCCCTTCTGTTTTCCCAGACACAGCCCAGGGTTGGGGGTGGGGTCTTCCCAGGAGCTTCCCTGGTCTTTCTGAGGGAGTGTGACAGGACAGGGCTAGGGTGAGGTTGGCCTCTTTAGGTGGGACCAGGGCGGCCCCTGGGCTGATGGAGATGAATCCTGGCTATTTGGTTTTTCCTCCCACCCACCCCACCTTGGGGAGGGGAGAGGGATGCCTCTGGAAGGAAAGAGTGTGCGTGTGCATATGTGTGTGGAGTTAATTTCTGTATGTGCTTGAAATGATGTTCCTGTTCCTGTGTAGTGTGCTCCATCTCTTTGTCTCTTCAAGCTTTCTCTCTTGTCTCTGGCTTATGTGCTTACAAATTGGCCCTTCTGTCCGTGTTGTCTCTCCGGCTCTTTCGGGTTTCTTCGTTATTACCCTTTTATTGATATTTCTTGGCTGAAATTAATAATTCTATTTTTTCTGGGTTTGATTTTTCTCCCACCCTCTTTCTCTCATCCTCTCCCCTCCCGCTGCCTCTATGTCTCTTGCTTGGAGTGTCTCTCGGTCCGCGTGTGTGAGCGAGTCCCCTCTCAGTGTTGCGGAGCCAGCTGTGGCCAGTAGATGGCACTGGCGTAACAGACCAGGCAGGCCTGGCTCCTCCACTGCATCGAGTTTATCCTAGCCAGGTACAGTTCCCCAGGGCAGGAGGCTGAGTCCTCCCCTCCTCCAACTCCCTGCTCCCACTGCCTCCCTCAGCCTGCCGGGCGACCCCGAACTGTGAGAAGCTTGTGTCCGAGCCCGGGGGCGTGGGGATAGATAGGACTTGGAGTATACGGGGCAGTTACATAGGCCGGGAGAAGAGTTGGGTCATTGTGAGGAACGAGTAATCTTTCATTTGGGAAGGAACAGTTGCAAAGAGGCAATTAATTTTGGAGGTAAGGTCACCATATGTCAGCTACTTTCCTACAACATGTACCCAGCCAACAGTCACAACCAGCCACAGCTATAGGTATAGGCACACAGATAAGTCTAAAAACATAAAGATACCCAGATAATCAGACACATCCCTACAAATATACACAATGTCCCCACCTCCTAGAACAACGAAAATTTGCCTCTCTTCCCTGCTCAAATAACTTAATAAACGTTTGTGGAATTCAAGTAGACACATGCTAATCACTTAGAGACAGACACACAGAGATACCGTATATATAGAGACAGTATATATAGAAACAGATACAGTGTATACAGAGGCCCCAGCATATATAGAAAGACACATACAAAGATACAGCTGAGGGGCAGTGGAGAGGGACCAAGATGTGAGCTTTATTTATCCTTTACTGGGCCACTAACTCCTGACATAGGGGCAAGTAACATCCCATTTTTAGACCCCTTTTCTCTCCATCTGGCTAAAGTCCCTGTCGGCTTTGATGTTCTCTGTTCTATGACTCCAAGTAGACACAAGTCTGGGCTGTATTGGGCAAAGGAGCTATTCTTCAGTATAGGAATAGGAGAAACTGAAGGTGCTGGGCATTAGTGTACTGGGAAGAGGCTGGAAGATTCTTTCATTCTGATTTCTCTCCCCCTAGAATGCTATCCGTCCCCCCCCCCCCCGACTTCCAGCTGGATAATTCTCCCTTGTTACTGTTACATTCGCATGGAGTGTAGAGGATGGGGCCTTGGCCTAGGTGCCCCCTCCGCCACTCTACTGTCTCCTCTCCTCCCCCACACCTCCAGATGCTATGCCAAAGGAAAAAAAAATCTACCCTTCCCCCAGCTCAGCTTTCTCTTCATTCCCTCTCTTCCCCTCCCCTCCTTTCCCCTCCCTTCCCCTCCCCTTTCTTTTGGTTTAGAATCCGCGCTAAGGGAGCGAGAGAGTGAGTGACAGACATGCTTTCCCTTCCCCTCACCTTCTCTGCCAGGCCCTGCCCACTCTCTCGGCCTGGCGGCTGTCCCCCGCCCAGTCTCCCCAGCCACCTTCCACGGGTCCCGCCTCTTTCTCCGTGGAAGCCCCGCCCCACCCCGCCCCGTCCCAGCCAGGTTCCCGCCCTCCGGGTTAGCTCTCACCAAACTTGCCGCCCCCAAAACTTTGGACTACTCCAGACTCGGGCCATGGGGGCGGGAAGGAGCCGAATCACGTAGTGACTGCCGAGCCCGCAGAGCCAGCATAGACCGGGCCAGGCCCCCAGCTACTGCTTCCAGTCGCGCCCCAGCTGCAGCGGCCGCAGCCGGGCCATGGGCAGCCGCGGCACTCCCCCCGGCATAGCGGGGCCCCTGGTATATCGCTTCTCCGGGGAATGAGGGGGGATTTGACGGCGTCCGCGTGTTTGCATGTGTTGGTTACCCCTCTTGGAGGGTTAGCCTCTCCTTAGTGTAGCGCTCATGACTTCGAGGAAAGGGGGCTTCTGGGTGCTTGTAGTAATGCGCTGCATTACTTCTCCTGATAGCGAGCCTTTAAGGGCAGAGGGGACACGGGGCTCTGACTGTGTCGTTCACCCCAGGCGTAGGGCTTCCTACTCCCTGGGCTTCGCGCTTCTCCCACGTAGAAGTAGGGGCCCTGGTCTTCTGCACAGCTCTCCCCACTTCATCCAATATAGCTCTCCTTCTTGTGGGAAAACAAGGGGCTCTGCGCTGTATGCGTTTCCCTGACCTAGCGCTTTCTTTTTCGAATGTATGTGCTACTCTTAGACTCTTGAGTCTTCGAAGTTTGGGGAGGCGGGAGAAGATATCTTAGGGAATGGGGTGAGGTGAGTGTGGCTGTCCCGGGAGGCTAGGGTCACTGCCCTGGCAACAGTAGTTCTCGGCACCCGGCGCCTGCTCCTTTCCTCTTAATTATTCCCAGACTTTGGGGATAGAGTGCGGGGCCCCAGGGAGCCAAGAACCCCTCAGTTACCTGCTCCTTGGACTTTGTATGGGGAAGGGAATAGCGATCGCTGTTTTCGTGGGAGAGGGGTCACAAGGCAGAGAAGCATGACTTTGGGGCTATCTCAGGATGAGAGATACGCTCAGTCTCTTTTGTCGGGCACAGTATCTCCTCAGTTTCGACTTTGGGGTGTAGTTTGAAAATTGAGGGGTGTTTCTTTCTCTGATAATTTGGGATTGTATAGGACTTGTCAGGTCAACTCTGGGATATCTGAGAGAGTGAGTAACCGGGCGAATTTAAATGTGTGTTTGGGGGCATAGTTTTCTAGGTGTGTACATCAGCCTGAAAAGCTGTGTGGTTACTTAGAAAGTTTGGAGGGTGTTGGGATGTGCATGGGTGTCAGTTTTGGGGGAGCTAGGTACTGGGATAGTCAGGACAGAGTTTGCCCTCCTGTTGTCTCACGGTGCACTTTGCCCCGCCTCCCCGCAGGTGGCCGAGGGAAGCCCGTGCCGGGAGCAGCTGCCCCTGGAGCTGTCCCCACGGAAGAGGCTGCCAGCTGCACCCCCAGACGAGGATCGATGTGGCAACCGCCCCCCGCCCGAGGGGGCCGGAGCTGGGGCTGGAGCCGGGTCGGAACCAGGCCACTTTGAGCGATCCGGGAGAGGGGGCTGGTGCCGCCATTGTCAGACCAAACTCGCAGAACTCAAGAGACAGGCCTGGAAATTGGTCGGTGGGCAGGGTACGCCCCTCGGGGTAAGTCATTCACCCGCGCGTTATGGAGACTTGAATTTTCCTGTGTACTTAACCATTCTTAACTAACCCTGAGTCCCTTCTTAAAACCTGGGAAGGTAGCTGTCTGATAGAATCCCACTAGCTGCACATGTTTGGGGAAGGGGAGGCCTGTGCACGTTGGGAAGGGAATCGGGTCGCAGCAGACGTTCCACAGAGAGGAAGAGGAGCTTTTGTGTGTCTGAGAATGCTGGTACCATGCACTAGGCGCTACTTCGTGAGCTGACCTTCTACCCAGAACTTGCTATCAACCTCCATGCCAAGATGAAGCACTGGAGGACATCTCAGTAACAGGGCAGAAGCAGAGGAACGGGCTTTGGAATGAAGTCAAAGGGGCTGTGGGTTCAAGGTCTAACTACCACTCATTCACTATACATATGACTTTTTTGTTGTTCAGTTCTTTTCAGTTATGTCTGACTCTTTTGTGACCCTCTCTGGGATTTTCTTGGCAAAGATACTGGGGCAACTTTTGGAGAATGTGGGTTAATCGAGACTGCTGGTGGGAAGGATGGAGAAGAGGATGGAAGTGGTTTGGCCTTCAGGAGGGTAGAATAAGAGCCAAACTGTGTGGTCTGTGATTAACTTCCTCCTCTAATGTGCTGATTTATACATTTGGGGTAGGTAGATAGGTTTTCATAAGATTTGAAGTTAGAGAAGACTAGTCCATTCCCCTTATTGGGCATTTGTTTAAACTGAAGACCAGACAAGTGAAGTGATTTACCCAATGTCACACAGCCCACATACTCCATGTGTCCTGTAGGGGGTGCTAGGATTTGGATTTAGACCCTTCTGATTCTTGGTAGAAAGTGGCCTCCATTCTACCAAACTGCATCTGATGAATTTTTATTTACTTATTTATTTTACTTTTTGGAGGGGGGAGGGCAGGGCAATTGGGGTTAAGTGACTTGCGATGAATTTTTATTCCATCTCCCCTGCCCCAGCATACACATGGCTATATGGGTGTACTAAGTATTCACTTTCAGTTTTCCCTCTGTGTTTATAGTTGTTGCTGCTTTTGGCAGGACCTGGGAGGTGGGTTGGTTGGGAGGGGGGAGGAAAGCTTCTGACAGAAGGCAGGTAGCCCACAGCTGTATTTTAGTCCTACCCTCCCTAAAATCAGTGGAAAAGACTGGCCAGAAGCCTGATAAAAGTTGAACTAGAGACCTTGGGACCCTTGGGTTTGGACTTCGTATGGGACATTGTTTTCCTAAACAATGCTGCCCTGGAAGTTTGCAAAGCCTTGTGAGATTGGGGGTCTCCAGAGGAAACCAATCCCTCTTGACCTTCAGACTTATTGAAAAAGTTCCTGGGAAGTCAGCATAATTCCTATTGAATCTAAATATAGCTGGTGAATTGTGTGTGTGTGTGTGTGTGTGTGTGTGTGTAGGGGGGGCAGTGGGAAGAGAATAGCTTGAAAAGAATGATGTACTTGGAATCTGCAGACTTGGGTTGGAACTTTAGCTCTGATCTTAACTTATGTGTCTTCAGGCAAGTCACTTAAGCACTCTGGGCCTTAATTTCCCTGTAAAAATGTGGAGGTTGTAATGTGGAGTTACCTCTGAGATTCCTTCCAGCTCTAAATCCAATAATCTCATACACATGTGAGTTATATTATGGCGTTCTGTGTAGTCCTTTTCTTTTCTTTTCTTTTCTTTTCTTTTCTTTTCTTTTCTTTTCTTTTCTTTTCTTTTCTTTTCTTTTCTTTTCTTTTCTTTTCTTTTCTTTTCTTTTTTCTTTTCTTTTGCTTTTTGGAGGGCTATTGGGGTTAAGTAACCTGCCCAAGGTCACACGGCTAGGTTTTTGTTTGTGTGTGCGTTAAGTGTCTGAGGCCGGATCCGAACTCAGGTCCTTCTGACTTCAGGGCCAGCACTCTACTCACTGTGTGTGTAGTCCTTTTCTGATGCCTTACTGTGGCCCAGAGGTGACTGTATAACAGAAGGCTAGTTTAGTAGAGACACAGGTGCTGGCAGGCTCTGCCAAGCTGGGAAAGCTTTGAGTTTGGACCCAGAAATGGGTTGTTTCTGTTGTTAGAGGATAAGCTAGCTAAATTCTATCACATCTTCAGAAGGATAGTTTATCACATGAAGAATAATAGCTTCCCCCCCCCCCCCCCGCCCCGGTTATAGCCATTTGTACAGAAGAACACAAACTTTGAGTCTGAAGCCTCACTTTGCCTACTTATGACCTGGGTGACTTTGAATTTTCCCTCTATGAGCCTCAGTTTCTTCAACTATAAAATTGGGTTTAATGATCTGTTAGGCCCCTTTCAGCCCTTGATCTGCTGTATGTTGTACATTGTGGTGCAGCAAAGTCTAATATTTCTGTTCTATAAGAGAGAGGTTGACTTTACCCAGAGCGTATAATCCTTCAGTTTTTCTGTCTCTTTGCAGAGTCTATGCCTCTAATGGGAATATCATGAGGATTCTCTCCGGGGGGGGGGGGGGGGAGGGCAGTAACTGAAGCCTCTGGAGAGAAATAAATGCACATTGATTGGTGCGGGGTTGGTCAGGTGAGGAGACTTTCAGTAAAGGCCTCCTGTGTGGTCCCCATCCTGCCACTCTATCTAAGCCATACTTTTTTGAGAAGACCTCCAGGATGAGTAAACCTATCCTGGTTCCCCCTCTCAGCCTTTCAAAGTAGGCAAAGAAAAGAGTTAATTGAAAATCTGTCACCAAGTGCAATCCAGGGCCAGGTCTCCACCCCCACCCTCCTTAAGGGTTAGAGATTCAAACGAGGCTGGACTACCTCCTAGCATGGGATGGTAGTGGTGGGGAGGGAAGGGCGGGGTCAAGTACATAGAGGTAATAAAGTAGGCATTCATCCCTGAAACTCGATTGACAAATGCTGATGCCACAGGACAAGGTTATAATAAGTACCAAAGCCTGTATGGGCATGTGCCTTCCATCCCTTTAATTTTCCCAGGATACAAGAGTTAGGGGACCTGATTTTGAAATTCTAGGCTTGTTACCCTGGGCAAGTCACTTAATAGCTTTTTGCCTCAGTTTCTATCTCAATGAAATGAGGAGGTTGGAATAGATGGTTTCAAAGGTCCCTTTCTGCTTTAAATACTGTGATCTTTGGTAGATGGGGAGGAAATTAAAGGGAGATAACAGACGATCTGCTGCTGAGCGAAGCATCCTCTGTAGTCTTCTTCTGGTCCTCTTGTTAGCCTGTTACATATCATTCCTTTTTTTTCTTTCCTTAATGAAATAAAGACAGTTTCTTTCCACAGCAGTGAGAAGACCTTAATCTGAACATCAAGATAACCTCCTTCACTTGTCCTAACTCCCAGGAGGCAGAGACAACTCCTTTGAACTTACCATACTCTGACGATGGGTGTCATTGGCTGTGATAACCAAGAGATCTTTCATCGGCTTCTCTACCTACTGGGCCGGCCCAGGTCCCGTTGGGGGACTGAGGGGGGGGGCAAACTCTGCAACTGATGAAAGAGAGAGTACTCTTCTGGAGTCTCTGGTTACTCCTGAGAGGGACTGAGTGGAGATATCAGAAGATTTTTTTCCCCCTGAGCCACAAAGGAGACTGTTTTGTAGCTGACCCCAGGGATGAGGGTAACCCCTCAGAGACCAGGGACCCAGAACCTGGCCAGTTTCTGAAGCTGGGTTTTCTCATCTTGTTTGTTGGGTGTGATCATGGTGAAAAGTTTCCTGTGTGGAAAGTTTTGTGTCTGGAACTATAGACTCATAGAATTTCTATGTCAGAGCTGGGAAGGACCTTAGAGAAGACTCTAGCTTAGCACTCTCCCCTTCCCTGTTTTACAGATGAGACATCTGCCCAAGATCCTTTTGAGAGGGAGTTGATGTTACAGCCAGAACTTGAACCCTGGCTTCTGTCTCTGGATGTGCATGGGCATGGCTGTATGTTGGCTAACTGGGTGTGAAGCTGTTTTCTGAAAGTTCTCTGCCTTTTTGAGGGAAGCTAATGAGAAACAATAATAGTAATTCCAATGAGCTGTTGCAACGAACATTCCTTAAAGGTGTTTCCATTCCTATGACCTTATCCCATCTCTCATTGTCTAAAGTTCCTGCAAGTCCCATTTGGGTTCAGCGTATGGTCAGATGTATTTGGAAGAAAGCCAGAGGAAGGAAGAAAGGAAAGAAACAAGCATTTATTAAGTACTTACTCTTTGCCAAGTACCATGCTGAGCACTTTTACAAATAGCTCTAGACCTCAGTTTCTTTATGAAATGAAGAGGTTGAAATCGGTGATTTCAAAGGTCTCTTCCTGCTTTAAATACTATAGTCTTTGGTAGAATGGGAGGAAATTGAGGGGAGACACTTTACAGCCTTTTATTTTAGCAGAGGAGTGTGATGGTCAGTCACTCTGTAGGGAGGGCCTGTATTTTCAGTCTTATCTCAGCATACTGAGAAGGAATTCCCCATTGGTCCTGTGGGGAAATAAGATGAAATCCATCTCATTGGGTGGTTCTTAATTTTTTTAATCTGTGGGCTTCTTCCAGGAACAAGAGCAACCCCCCCCCCCAAACCCTCATGAGTTATCTACCCACTCCTATTCTTGCTTTGAAAAACTAGAATGAATGGAATAACTTTCAGTGCTTTAGATGAAATACTAGTGAGAGAAAAGAATGGGCAGCAATAAATCATAGAATATCAGGACACAGAACATGAACTTGGAGGGGCCATCTTAACTTACTCATTACACCTGAGGTCCAGAGGGGGAAGAAACTTGCCCAAGGTCACATAGGTAGTAAATAGAAGAATGGGGATTTGAATCCAGGTCTTTTGGCTTCAGAGCCAGTGCTTTTTTCAATTCAGCAGCCCGTTCTGACTCCTAATACTTACTCTTCTAAATAAAAAGTGCTTTAAAAAAATGGAGATCTTAAAGCAATATTAGCAATTCACATTTATTTGGCACATGGAAGGTAGAATGAGGTGTGCTGGAAAAGAACCCTGGGCCTGAAATCTAGATGATTAGATAGCAGACTCTGCTTTCTAGCTGTGTGACTTCAAGCAAGTAAGTTGTTTAACCTGTGTGAACTATTTCCTCATCTATAGGAGGGTGTCTGTTTGGATAGTGTCTATGTTTTTTCCCAGCTCTAAAATTCTGTGTTCTTTTCTCATTTAATCTTCCCAATGACAACAAAGTCCAAGGAATATTATCCTCATGTTAATGATGAATTCCCATCCATTTCCAATTTACCCATCTGGGAATTGTAGATTGAGTTTGGTGGCTCATTCTATAATCCAAATTTCACTATCAAGAATCAGGAAATCTGCTGATTGGAAGAGGGATATAGCATCCCACTTGGATGGAAAACATTATCTCTCCCTTAAGTGAAAATAAGGATATGTAATGGGTACAGATAGTGTTTCTTTCACTTTTAAGTGAGAATAATAGCCTCCAATGGTGACCCCAAAGGGCCACAAAGATAATCTTTTCTTTACATCAGCATGCTGTTTTTCAGCAACCTCACCTCCATCAACTGCCTACCATGTCATATGTGCCAAGTTTCCTACTGCCTCCTTTGGATGACAACATTCAAGTCCGCTCCAGTGGTAAAAGGGCAGATGGTATAGGAATGTCTGTGCTCAAAGCAACCTTGTAGGGGGGTTTAAAATCCATCCCTCCTTTCATATCCCCTCCCTGAAGTGGTAGGTCCTCCTTTCCTTGGGTAGTGGGGTTAGACCAAGAACCTTGTTGCTTAGTCTTTTCTTTTGGAGGAATAGAGCAGTGAGAGATGTTAGAGGCTTCCTTCAAGAATCATTTCAGCTTCTACTTTCTTTAATTTTCCTGGTCCCCCCAGCTGCTCATGGCTTCCCCTCTTAGACCACCATCTGTCTACTCTATGTATCTCACTTGTATCCAGTTAATTTCATGTTTGCTTCCCTCTCTTAGAAATGTGAGCTCCTTGAGGGCAGCTTCTGGTTTTGCCCTTTTTTGGGCTATTTATCCTCTGGTGCTTAGTGATGTGTGTGGCTTATAGGAAGAACTTCATAAATCCTTGTTGAATGATGGATTGGACAGGCAGGATGCAGTGGCTGTGATGATAACTGAGTGAAACATGAATCTTCTGGAGAAAAGTATACCCTAAGAATCTGGAACTTTTTAACTCAATGTAAATAAACATTTAAGCACTTACTATGGCTAAGGTCCCATGCTGGTTCTGGGCATGTTAAAATAGATATAACCTTGTTCTCAGGGAGCTTAAAATCTAATTGGGGGATGGGAGGGCGACAGGTATCCAAATATTTTGATACAGGGGAGGGTGAGACAGAGGGAAGAACAAATTCAGGAAAAGTCGTGACAAATTAGAAATGGGAGAAATTGCTTTCAGTTGAGTGGGGAGGGGAAGCATGGGTCAGGAAGGTTGTGGGACATATTGACTGACCTGGGTCTTGAAGGAAGAGAGGAATTCATTAAAAGGAAATGAGGGTGGGGCAGAATCGGTTCTGGGTGAAGATGTGAACAAAGTCACTACTTTCCTCCAAGAACCTTTGGCAATGGCTAAAAAAAAGAAAAAGACAAAGACAGTACCTGCCCTCAAGGAGGTCACATGAAATTAATTAGATACAAACAAGATATAAACAGAGTAGATAGATGGCAATCTGAGAGGGGAAGCCACAAGCAGCTGGAAGGACCAGGAAAAACTTCTTAAAGAAAGTAGAAGCTGAGATGATTCTTGAAGGAAGCCACTAGTATCTCTCACTGCTCTGTTCCTCCAAAAGAAAAGACCAAGCAAATCAAAATCTCGAAGGCTCTTGGCTTAAACCTCCCCCATCCCCCGGAAGGAGAGGAAGACCAAGAATCAGTACTCCACTGAACTCTGTTCTGTATCACAGGATTTCAAAAGGGAGGAAATCTTGGAGGTTTTCTAGTCTGACTCCATTTTTCAGATGAGGATACTGAGCATTGGAAAGAAGTGTTTCGCTCCCAGTCACACAGTAGGATTAGATTTGAATGCAGTTCCTCAGACTCTAAAATCCAGCAGACTTTCCCCTAAATAAGGCTGCCTGTGTTCTCACATCTGCTCATTCCATTTCCCCTACCTGGAATGTGTTTTTTCCACCTACACCTATCGAAGTCTTTCAGACCACTCAGATGCCACTCCAGAAAATCTTCTTTTTCCCACAGGCACACCTCTTTTCTGTGATCTCCCAGCTCCTAGATCATTCACTGTCCAAACCTTTCATTTGGCAGGCAGCATAGGCACTCTCACATGGTTATCTAAGGCTATGGCTTCTCTGCCCCCCCCCCCCAAGACTAGGAGCTCCCTGTCTTAGGATCAAAGGATTTGGAGCTAAAAGGGATCTTACTGATCACTTGGTCTAATATTCCTCTGCTATCATGAGATGACTGTGGACAAGAGACTTTCCTAAAAGACACACAGGCAGTGAGGAGCAGAGCTAGAATTGAACAGGTCTTCTCATTCCAGAATAACTTAGTAAATACCCCTTTCCAACCTTGCTCTGCTACATCAGATACAAGTGAAGGGACCCGAGTTGAAGCACTCAGGAAATGTTTGTTGAATGAATGTATTTCAGACTTGATATCTATCAGATTGTTAAAGACCTGCTTGCCCCTCTCCCTTCTCCTCCCTCTTCCCCCTTCCCCACAACAGGACTGGGCATGTAGCTGGTGCTCAGGAAGCACCTGTGACTGGATTGATTTCTTTCATTCATTCTTTCTTGCCCTCCAAGTATCTTACATCCCAGCTCCCAAGTATCCCACGAATGCAGAAGCTAAGTAGACACTTGAGCCACTGAGAGAGAGGGGCTTTCAGCTGCTAGGGATGTTTCAACTGAGGAGTGATCTTTGCTAGCAAGTGGGGGTTATCCCTGTGGCATTCTGATATTCTGGATTGGTGCTGACCTTGCCCTGCAAGAGAGGAAAAACCCTTCACCTGCTTACTGCTGACTGATAGTCCTTTTTCTCTTAGAATGCCCAGTTGTTTCATTGTGTCTGATGGGGGTGGGGAGAAGCATGGAGTGGAAGGGAAACGAAATTCCAGTTGTCCCTTCTTCTGTGGACTAGCCAATGATTCACAGCTTTCTGGGGCCAGCAACATCCTAACCTGTCCAGGGAATGTTAAACGCTCTTCACTCACTGACTAACGTGTGTGGGATCTCAGGTCATCATCCCAACTCTCATTTATAGGTGCTTAAGGTTTTCCAATGCACTATATATGTATTAATGTAAGTATTATTATCACCATTTTACAGATGGGGAAACTGAGGCTTTGGAGAGGCCAAGTGAGCTGCCCATAGGCACAGTTAAGATGAATCAAAGTTAAGATTTAGATTCAGGTCTCGTCTGCAGGTGTAGCATTCTTTCGGTTGTATCACCCTGCCTCCTCAAGTGAAGAAGAAAGGATCTTAGGAGGAATCCAGCCCAGTCCTCTAATTTTAAAAATCGAGAAACTTCAGAGACAACAGTATGACTGGCTAAATCCATTTTCTTCTCTGGATGTCAGTTTCTTCATCTATAGAATGAGAGAGTTGGACTAAATGATTTCTAAGATGCCAGATATTTTTTCATGAGGTTCCTGTGATCATGGGGTCAGTCAGTGCCAGTACTTCAACCAGCAGCACCCTTGGGTCTCGACAGTGGGCTCTTCTTGCTGTTCAGCCAACGTGAGGGTATTGCTATACACAGCCTAGAAAAAAGTTGTATGAACCCTGAGGGAGTTTCAATGTCTTCTTGTTTATGAAAGTATTTGCTTTCCACACCAACCTTTGAATCATTTCCTCTAGCCCCCTGTCCTGGCTGCCTGAGTTCATTGGCTTGGCTGGGGGCAATTTCCTTTAACATTTCAGGAAAGAGCCTGGGGGGAGGTAGAGGAAGTTGGCAGAGAAATGCTGGCGTTGGCTGCTTTTTGTTCTGTTGGGAAGGAAAATCTTTGAGTAGACAGGCCAGACCATGGAGGCTGCTGCCAGACTCTGACTAAGGATGCTCCCTTTGTCAGGATCCCATGGACTTAACACAGGATTGGTGGAATGCTTTCCTGGTTGGCTTCTGAGATTTTGATCCATCCTGTTCTTTCTGATACTCAGCAGTGGACTTTGATTTCATACTAGGTAAAGTCAAGGCACATCAGCTTGGTGTTCAAGGCCATGAATGGTCTTTCTCCCATTAAGCTTTCCAGTCTCTGGAGAGCCAAAATAGCAAGGTGGATAGAGAGCTCATCTTGGAGCCAGGGAGGCCTGAGTTCAAGTTTCATCTCAGATGTATTCTGGCTGGGTGACCCTGGGCAGGTCACAGCATCTTTGTACTCTTGGCAACTCTCTCTCAAACTATAAGATGTGGAGAAGGTGTTATCCTGTATTGGTAGAGAGAGTTTTCTCCGCAGGGAGTTCCTGACACTTCCTATATAAGATACATTAATAGATCCAATCCCTTTATCCCTTCCATATATTCTATTCCAACCAAACAGGACTATTCTCTGTCCTTTGATTTTCTCCTGCTGTCTTCTGCACATGTGACTTTATATACTTTTCCTATTCTAGAGTGAATTTTGCCTCCACCCCATCCCTTTGTTGATATTGATATTATATTTTTCCTTCAAATAATTCCAGTTAAATCAACTTTTCCAAGCAGCCTGAATTAATCCCTCCACCCAGTAATGACCTCTTCCCTACTGGAACTCATCATACCATGTTAGGGTCATAGATATAGTGTTAGAAAGTTGAATAAGATGAGAGATATAGAGCTGGAAGGATCCTTAGAGGACATCTAAGTCCAGTCCTTCATTTTACATATGAAGAAACTGAGGCCCAGATAAATTTAAGTACCTCGTCGAAGGTCACACAGGTTGCCAGGTCCTTTGGCTCCAAATACAGAAATCTTTCCCCTGTACTCAAATGTTTTTCTAGCTCAGCAAATATCTTAATAATCTGAAATAGGCTTACTTCTAGGAAACATTAGTTGATATTGTAAGAATATTTGTTCTGAGGACCATAACTCTCCTGTGTCTGAGATTTTAAGAATGTTGTTGTCTCATAGGATTTAGAAATGGAGGCAACTTTAAAGACCACTTAATCCTGATTCCTGATTTTATAGAAGAGGTGGAACTGAGGCCAAAGAGATTGTCTAAGATTGTTCTGTTGGTGAGTGGCAGAGCCAGGTCCAGAGGTCTTTCAACTTTTCCAGGGCTACTAGTAGTACCAGGACCAGACTCCTTCTCTCTGGTGCCATTTGTTATCATTTGAATGCTTGTAATCATCAGTTATGTGTAAACTCCTGGATCTTTGGCTTTCATAAGGTCAATATTGCTATTCAGAGAACATTGAGGAGCTGCCATGAATGGCTCTTGAGACCCCCTCTACAAACTGGCTTACCTTGCATTTCTCATGTATCATGAACCCCTTCTATGAAAGTCCAGGGGAAGTTCCACTCTGCAGGGAAGCCTTCTTCAATAATCACAATTCATCTTGACCTTCCCTTCTTCTGACCTTTTTTCAGAAGCACTTATGGTCATATGCATGCATACATACATACACACATATATACATACATAAACATACATATACATACACACAAACATATATACAGTACCTTTGCATGGAAGTGTCTTATAGTGGAGCTCCCCAAATTTGAGACCAGGAGACTAGGGTTTGATTTTTGGTTGTTTGACCATTGACAAGTCATTTTCCTTCTTGGAAGTGAAAGGCCAGTGTCTTCCTCTCTATCCCTCTTCATCTCTTCCTCTTGCCCCTCTTGAGGATAATTCAGTTCAAGAAGCATTCAGTGCCTGCACTAGACTGGGCTAGGGTCCATGTTATAAAGAAAAAAGAAACAGTGTCAGCCCTCAGGGAGCTTACTGACAGTGTTACAATGTTATAGAATAGAAGTACATAAGTCCAAAGTGTCTATAAATTAATTCAAAGGGATAAGAGGGAGAGAGTGCAGGTGTCTGGGAGCGTCAGAAAAGGTGGTACAGTAGGAGGTAACACTCGAACTATGCTTCAAACCAGCATTGAGTATATTCCCCATCCTTCTTCTCTCCCTAGGCTGCTGGGAGGATCACATGACATAATGAATTTGGGAAAATGCATGGCAACTGTAAGGAGTGGAGTACATGTGAGGAATGGTTATGGGAGTGCTTTCTGTATGATATGCTGTGGTGTAGACGCGGCTGTCCGACTCATCCAGAAAGTTAATCAAAATCAAAAGTCATCACCTTCTCCTTTATCTTCCCTAGGAGGCAGTTTTATGGGCTCCTTGTCCTAATGCCAAATGCTGCTTCCCTGTGGAGGTCTTGATCTGTAGGCATTAGGAGCTGGGTAGGATGAGTGTTGGGGGTGGGGAAGGGAGGTGGGGAGAGGGGTCCTGGCTCAGGGACCAGTCTCTTCAGTAGCTTCCTTTCAGTGCCGTAATCTGATCTATGTTTCTCACCAAGATGGGGGCGGCATCTCCATATGTCAATACCTGTGCAGAATTGATTAGAACACCAGCCAGGAGTGGGTAAATGATCAATTTTCATTTAGCTCGCAGCAAATCTCCTGCTTCTATTGTTGGGAGATTTCACGCTCCTCAAGGAAGACCAGACGAGAGCATTGGGAGCCCAGCGGAAACGTGATACTCTGTTCCGGGCCAGCGCTGGCTGCCCTTTTAGCATTGGCATGAAAGGAGAGAATTTGTTCTACTTTTTGCTGCTTTGAGAAGATTAGCAGTCGCTGCCTTTGAAAGGGTGTCCTGCAATCCAATCGGGCTCTCGAGCACCTGGCCAGGTATCTGCAGGAAACGGATTCTCCTGCTTGAGAGTTTTTTCACTTTGATTCTCTTCATTTCTATCAAGGGCTTCTGGAAGGACACTCGGTCTGCCCCCCAGTCCCACCTTTCTTTGGTCCTCATTGCTGGGTAAATCAATGCTATGTGTTCCTCAATTCTTGACCTTTCTTCCTAGCTTTCTGGAATCTGATGGCCCATTTCTCAATGCCCTCCAGCTTATAGATGTCCACAGAACTACCAGATTTTCATCTAATAGGAACCTTGGAATCATAGAATGTCAGACACAGCTGGAGGGCACAATTTAATATCATAAGATCATAGAATTAGAGCTGAAAGTGACCTCGGGGCTCATTGAGTTTAATTCCTTTTTTCTATAGGTGAGGATACTGAGACCCAGAGAGGTTAAGTTATTTGCCCAGGATTTATTTATATAGCAACAAATATTTTCTGATGTGGTGGAAAGAGTGCCGGATTTGGAGTCAGGAGACTTGAATTTCAGCTCTGCTTCTTACCTCTTGTGTATGACCTTGGGCAAATTATTTTACATTTCAGTGCTCAGTTTTCCTGATTAGTAAAATGGGGGGGCGGGGTTGGGCTCCCTGAACTGTAAGGTCTCTTCCAGCTTCAAATCTGTGATCCTATGAACCAAGAGTCTTAGAGGTACCTTGTTCTTTTTCTTCGTTAATTACTCACAGCCACACCATTACTGGGTCCTCCAAAGCATCTTGTCTCCATTTTCAGTGCCAATGCCAGAGTTCTCTGGTACCGACTTAGGCTTTTCATTCAGTTTCAAGAAGTCAGTAGCCCATGTCCATTTGTTAGTTGCCAGATCTTCTTCATCTTTTTCTCAGCCTCCCTTCCCATTCCAGAAAAGAACATTGAATTATGTAGAGTCCATCATTCCCAGTTATCTGTGGTCAGTGAGGATGGGGAAGATTGTGGGCTTTGATAGTACCAGATAAACCTCCAACCTCAGTGGCATTCCACCTTTAGTTCTGACCTCTAGCTGACACCATCCCCACTTATTCTGAGAAGCAGTCATGGCCCAGTTGAGTTGTGAGCTCCCCTCTCCAGGAGATTCAGGGCTGGGGTTCAGTTCCACAAAGTTGGAGGGAAGAGAAGCTAAAGCCTCTTGAAGAATCAGTCTTTGGATAATAATTGGTCATTTTCCCTTTGGGCACCATCTTCTCTTTGTAAAATAAAGGGGTTAGACTAGGCGGTCACTAAAGTTTCTCTTAGCTCTAAACCCCATGATCCTAAAATTTTATAATGTCAATGAAAATGATTAGGCCACATATATTTGAATAGCAATTTTAGCCTCTGTTGAACTGCTGTTAATAGCTCTATAATTGCTGTTATATGTATTACTTCATTTTATAACGAGAACATTAGCTTTGGTTGTCATAGTCCTTTCCTCACAAAGATTTCTGGCATCAGGGAGCATCATTATTATTGACCCAATTTTGCAGGTGAAGAAACTGAGGCTCGGAGAGGTAAAATCATTTGTCCAAGGTCACACTTCTATTAAGCATCAGAATGAACCCAGCTTTCTTGATTCCCAAGTCCTCCATGCCCTTTCCCCAGCCCTATGTAGCCTTTGAATTGCACAGACCCTATTTACACCTCCATTACAGAAGTGGGGTAGGGATTATTTTGCCCATTTTGTGAATGTGGAGACCAGCCCAGGGAGGAGAAGTGTTTTCTAAGGTTACATGATTGATGATATATATATATATATATATATATATATATATATATATATATATATATATATGTCTTTTTTTTTCTTTTTGGAGGGCAATTGGGGTTAAGCGAGTTACCCAAAGTCACACGGCTAGTAAGTGTGTCAAGTGTCCGAGGCCGGATTTGAACTCAGGTCCTCCTGACTCCAGGGTCAGTGCTCTATTCACTGCGCCACCTAGCCGGCCCCTGGTTATATGATATTTTATGGCAGAACGAGGTTTAGAAGCCAGGTCTCCCGACTCAGCTGAGTCCTGGTATCTCTCTGCCACAACCCACTGGCTTTTATTGTTATTATTATTAATCTAAAAACTACCTCTAAGCCTCTGCTGACATCCCACCTAGATGAGGCTAGGTGATCTAGTATATAGGATACTCAATTTACAGGTAGGAGGACTTGAATTCAAATCCTGCCTCAGGTACTTGTTAGCTCTGAGTCTCTGGGCAAGTCATTTAACCTCTCTGTGTCTGCCTCAGTTTCCTCAAATGTGAAACGTGGATAAGAGCATGCTTGGATTGTGTAATGCTTTGACACCTTAAAGTGCTATATAAAAGGTTAGTTATTATCATCATCACCCCGGTATGTCACCAGAAGAATGTAGGCTTCTTGAGGGAAGGAACTTCTTTTTTTGGTTATTGTATTCCTAGTGCCTAGAAAAACCTGGTGTCTAGTAGAGGCTTATAAAAGGCTTACTGAATGTTGGCTGGTAGGGAGCGGTCCTGGCTTCCTTTAGACTAAGCCAGTGGAGCTGGAAAGGCTTTGAAGATGGGTCTAGACAGGTGTGATTTTCTTCCGAAGACCAGCCCAACTAAGGGAGAAACTCATCAGCAGGCAGGTCAGGGTGATTAACTATAGTAGCTAAAGTAGCTACTATACCAAAGGTACAAGTAGAAGGGCTGTATCAGAGGTAGGAGAAAATGGGGAAATATGTGGAGGTAACTTGGAATGTGGGATGATGGAGGAGAAGAACTAGTTGCATAATTTCCATTTTTTCAGTGATGTATGAGGAAAGGTCGCCTGCTAGGAGGGACATAGGGGATTTGGGGAGAAAAGAGAAGGCTGGGGGCAGGTCAGATAGTAGCAAATCTCAAAGATCATCTGCTAAATCGTTATGTGTTTATGATCTACTCAGATAGAGGAAGAACCCATATTAACCTGATCACAGACCCCTGAAGTTGAAGTATGTGCTTGGAACTGTGTTGTGGTATAGTGGCAAGAGAGTGGGACCAACAATCAGAGTTCAAATCTAGATCTCATTACTTATTAGCTGGGTAATCTTGAGCAGGCGCCTTCACTTTAATGGGCCTCAGTTTCCTCCAATGTAAAACAGGAATAATAATCCCTAGCATGTCTCCCTCAAAGTGAGATATTATTATGATTTTTACCTTGCAGCTTGTAGATCCCCAGAAAAACTACGTGATGGCTCCCTATCTCCTCTGAACCAGAGAAATGTATGAGAGGCTGTATGTATGAGAAATGTATGAGGTGGCTCTTCTTAGGCTGGTGCTCTGCCTGGTCCTCAGAGACAATGCTTCCCAGCCTAGACTATGGAGCAGAGAGAAGCTAGCTGTGCATCAGGACAGACTGGGGAGTCCTCACAGCATTGCCTCAGGATGCTTAGTCAGTTCTCCCTTTATTACTTTCTCTCAAGTGGATTCCTGAAGGAACAGACACACCTGTATTCAAATGTGAACAGCGAGGTGCATTCCAAGCCAGTGTTCAATGACTTTTGGACCATTTCCCGCTTTGAGTTTGCTTTTCCCCCTTTGGCTTCTATTTAATCTTCTCACACCTTCTTAGGCACTTCCCAGACTGAGGTAGATTAATTAACAGGGGAGGCCTGTCAACACCTGGGGAAAAAAAAAGGAGGTTGTATTCTCCAGACAGCCCGCTCCCTCACAGGCCACAATCTTTCTGCTGGCCTCTGGGCCACTCCTGGTGCTTGTTTGTAGTGAAGTGTGAGCTCCACCCTCCTTGAAGCCAGCCGCCTCTGTCAAGCTGATGGATGTAGCTGTGTATCTGGGCCTCTGGTGAGGTGGGGGCATGAGCAGCAGTCACAGAGAAGCTGTTTGAGACAAGGTTTGGGGCATCTGAATTCAGGAGGTAGCTCTGGAGAAGTATGAATAAATGTCATCTTTCATGGTATTTCCCCTGGGCAGTAGTGGTGAGACTGCTGGGGCTGGGCTCAGGGGACCTTCAGGTTCTGGCATTCACTGACTCAACAATCAGAGAGTTGCTATTATGAACCAATCACCACACACACAGTGAACATGTAACCCTATGTCTTTATGTACCTCACAGGGTCTGGTGCTTGTGTCTAGTTTTGTTGACTTAGGACAAGCTACTGCCCTATATTTCCTCTCATAGGCCACCTACATAGAAGTTACCTCCCCTAGCTCCCATCATTCCTCAATCTTTTATACCCATTCACGTCAGTGCTATCTGAGCTGTCCCCTGCCTTCTCTTTTCTTCCCAAGTCAGCTATGTCCCTTTTAGCAGGTGACCTGGCCTCATACATCACTGAAAAAATGGAAGTTACCCATCTAGTTCTAGTTCTCCTCCTCCATAATCCCACATTCTAAGTTATCTCCACATATTTCCCCATTCTCTCCTCCTCTGATACAGCCTCAGGAGGAGAAGGTGACCTGCCCTTCTGTTTGTGCCTTTGGTTCCGTTCCCTTCTCTATCTGGAAGCTTTTCCCTTCAATCATTCCCTTTCTCTCCCTAATTTTCAACCTCTTTATCCACTGGCTCCTGTCCTGCTGCCTACAAACATGCCCAGATTTTCCCTGTCCTTAAAAAACCTTCACTTGAAGCTGAACCAAAAAAACAGTCTCTACAGGACTCCAACATTATAAAGACAGATAACTGATAGAATTAAGAACTTTGATCAATGCAATAATGACCAACTACAATTCTAGAAAACTGGTGACAAAGCATGTTTCACACCTCTTTACAGAGAGGTCAGAAGGTACAGAATGAGACACAACCAATGTATGAATTTGTTCTTTTGGACTATGCTTATTTGTTACAAAGGAAGATTTGGGTGGGGCAGAGAGGAGGATGATTGGGGAAAAGGAAGAGGGGGAACCATAATTATCATAGATGGTGATGCCAACAAAAAAAAAGAAAGAGCTTTGAGGAAATGTTTGAAAATGCTTGGAAGGACAGAGGGAAATTTGGAGGGAGACACAAATAATAGCTTTGGAACTAATATGTTGAAGTCATTATACATTTATGAAAACCTAAGCTGTACATAATAGGATTGTTCATGATTTCATACACAACCATTGCTTTCTTTTCCCCCTTGTATATGGAAAAATTCATTTAATGTTTATTGAGTTGTGAATATCAAAATTTTTTAATCCTGAAAAAAATCTGCAGTTGGCCATACTATTTCATCAAGCTATCATCTTATATCTCCTTTCTCTTTCAGAGCCAACCCCCTAGGAAAAAAGCTGTCTATACTACTTACCTCCACTTCCTCACCTCCTACTCACTCCCCCATCTCTTGCAGTCTGGCTTTCATCCCAAATACTTTATTGAAACAACTTCCTACAAGATCATTAATGATCTCCTTGTTGCTAAATCGAATGGCCTTTTCTTAGCACTCATCCTTCTTTGGCCTTTCTGCAGGGCTTGACACTATTAGCCATCCATCCCTTCCTTCTAAATGCTTTCTCCTTACTGGATTTTCATGGCACTGCTCTTATCTCATGCTGCTCCCACCTATGTGGCAGTTCCTTCTAAGTGGTCTTTGCTGGGTCATCATCCATGTCCCTTCCCAAGGGTGGACTCTAGAGTTCTGTTCTGGGTTCTTCCTCTTCTCTCTTCACATTTTCTCTTCCTCATCTTCTCAGTGCCCACGGGTTCAAGGATCATGTCTGTGCAGAGGACTCCAAAATCCATGTTTCTAGCCTTCATCTCCTTTCTGTGCTCCACTTCCTCATATCTAGCTTCCTGGTGGACCTCTCTACCCGGTTATCCCATTGGCAACTCAAACTCAACATGTTCAGGGGAGGTCAGATCTACATGTTAGGAAAATCGATTTGGCAGCAAGATGGAAGATGAACGGGAGTGGGGAGAGACTTGAGGGACAGAGCCCAATTAGAAGGCTATTGCACTAGTCTAGGGAAGGGGTGATAAAGGTCTGTACAAGAATAGTGGCAATGAATGGGTAGAAGGAAGGGTATCCAAGTGGTATTGTGAAGGTGAAAATGGCAAGACTTGATGACAGATTGGATATGTCGGATGAGTATGAGTGAGGAGTCAAGGGTGAAGCAGAAATTGTGGACCTGGGAGCCTGGGGAAGGACTGGGTGACAGCAAGAGGAAAATTTGGAAGAGGGGAGAGTATTGGGAGAAAGATACTATGAGTTCTGTTTTGGACATGTTGAATTTGAGATCTCTATGGAACATCCATTTTGAACTGGTCAGTTTATTCTATGATCCCAGGCTCAATCTCAGGCAAACAGTCCTGATTAATTAATTAATCAGCCTGGCCAACTAATAATAGCCTGTCCATTATTCTAGGTTCATCATTGAGCTAATAACCTTCCCTTTTCTCAAGGGCTAGGCAAGGAAATGCAAGACAGGGGAAACCAGGAGGACCATACTTATCACAAATTTTTCAGCATGAAGGGACCTTAGAGTCTGTCTAGTCTAAGACCTTCATTGTAATCAGGAGGAAGATGAGGTTCAGAGAAGGGGGAGTGATCATACAGGCAGTAAGCAACAGAGCAAAACTTAGTTCACTTCTTGTTCAAATTTGGTCTCAGACACTTACTAGTTGTGTGACCCTGGGCAAGTTATTTAACCCATTTTGCCTCAGTTTCCTCATCTGTAAAATGAGCTGGAGAAGGAAATGACAAACCACTTTAGTATCTTTTCCAAGAAAACCCCAAATGTGGTCAGGCAGAGTCAGACATGACTTAAACAATTGGACAACAAAAATAGCTAAATGGGTAAGGGAAGAATTTATGACCAAACAAGAGATAGCATTATAAGATATAAAATGGATAATTTTGATTACATTACATTAAAAAGCTTTTGCACAAATAAAACCAATGCAGCCGTGATTAGAAGGAAAGCAGAAAATGGGGAAAATTTTATAGCAAGTTTTTCTGATAAAGACCTTGTTTCTCAAATATATAGAGAATTTATAAGAATATGAGTCATTCCCCAATTATTAAATGGTCAAAGGATATGAACAGGCAGTTTTCAGAAGAATAAATCAAGGCTATTTATAATCATGTGAAAAAATGCTCTAAATCACTTTTGATTAGAAAAATACAAATTAAAATAACACATCAGATTGGCTAATATGACAGAAAAAATCTCTATCGAAAAGAGTTTTTTTTAAAAGGAAAAGGACATATATGTGCCAAAATTTCTATAGAAGTTCTTTTTTGGTGGCAAAGAATTAGAAATTTAGAGGATGCCCATCAATTAGGAAATGGCTGAACAAGTTGGGGTATGTGATTGTGATAGAATACTATTGTGCTATAAGAAATGATGAGGGGGATGGCTTCAGATAAGCCTGGAAAGCTTATATGAACTGATGCAAGAGAACAGTATGTCTTATAATGTCAATTATAAGATGCAAGAGAACAGTATGTCTTATAATAGCAATCTTACTAGTGATTAATTAATATTACCATGATCAACTGTGAGTGACTTAGTTATTCTCAGCAGTACAATGATCAAGGACTATTCTGAGGGACTTGTGATGAAAAATGCTATCCACTCCCAGAGAAAGAGCTAATGAAGTCTGAATGCAGATTGAAGTATACTATTTTTTACTTTATTTTTTCACGTTTTTTTGATCTGTGTTTTCTTTCACAACATGACTAATATGGAAATATGTTTTGCATGACTGCACAAGTATAATCTATATAAAATTGCTTGCCATCTCAGGGAAGGGGTAGGGGATAAAAGGAGGGAAGGAAAGAATTGGAACTCAAAAAATTTAAAAAAAATGTTAAAAATTGTTTTTACATGTAATTGGAAAAAATATTTAAAGCCATTAAAAAAACCACCTGGTTTCAAATCCTCATCTTGCCATTTATGATCCATATGGCTTTGAGCAAATTATTACTCTATCTAGACTTCTGTGAAATGAGACTTTGAGGAACCTTCTCCATCTGATTCTATGATCTTACTATTTCTGTCCTGCTTTTCCCAGAGGACTTTTTGTGAGGCTCAGATAAGATGAAGATTTTACTAGCATTTTGTAGAGTATCAGTGTAGGGTTTTCTAGTATAGCTGGGCTGATGGTAGTGGTGACTTCTTAGGGAGGAAAGAAATGGAGTCAGATATTATTTTCAAGGTATAGTCAGTATTTAAAATTTGCTCTAATGGTACAGAGCTTAGGACAATAGATTGATGAACTCAAGAGGTAGTAATCCCTCAGGTAGGTCCCTTTTGACTCAAAATCTTCTCCGTCATAGAGTTTTACATGGCTGCAGGGTGATTTTTTGTCTCTGGCCGAGTAGAGAAAACTGAGAAGTATTTTTTAGGACCCTTTAATTGGACTTAACCTTTGGTATATGAACTGGTTTTCTTTGGTAGAAAGTGCACTGGTAGAAAGATGGGTGTGGTGGCAAATGTTTGTAATTCTTGTTACCAAGAGGATGAGGTTGGTAGATCACTTGGATTTAGGAAATGTCAGCTGCAAAAGGAGCTAAAGAGGATTGGGTGTCCACACTAAGTCTGGCACCAGTAAGGGGAGCCTTGGGAAATGGAGGGGCCATCAGGATGCCTAAGGAGAGGCAACTTGAACCAGGTTTAAAAAGGAGGAGGTTAATTCTTTCCATACAGCTCAGTTCTGGAATCAGGCCCATGAATGGTTGTTGCATTTCAGGAAAGGGGGTGGGTGGGTGGGTGAGGAAGACCATGATTACTTTGGGGTCTTGGTTTTTGAGTGTGGTTTTATTTTTTGGACTGGACCTATAATTTCATTGGTGTAAGGAAATACCTTGGAAGAAAATTCCTTTATATGGGGATCTGTACATTCTCTGCAACTTACAGTCATAGAAAGTAGCCTGGAGGCATGTGACGTCTCCTAGGTACACAGCTAACATACGGAAGGGCTTGAATGGAGGCCTTCTGGACCCAGAGGTGGCTATCTGTCCTTTAAATCACTCTTCCTCTCTTCTGGGTGTAATAGGCTTGTGAATTTTAGTGACAACTCAGACTTCCCCTCCCCCTTTGGTTGTCACCACAAAACCCATAGGACATATGGCCTCCTGGCTAGCCCCTGTTGTTATACTGCTAGGCTACGTTAACCCCTGACCCCAGGCCATCCTCCTGATGGATTGCCGCCTTTGTTCATGATGCTTGGGTTTCTGATCCCTTGCCAAAGGCCAGGTGGGTGGTCAGTGGCTCATAGGGTCATAGGATTTAGAGCCGAATAGGTAGTAAGGAGAAGATGTAGGATTCAGATCCAGCATCTGTGTTTGCAAATCCAGTGTATTTTCTGATACAACCTAGTAGTGGGCACAGTAGCTATGGCACTCATATTTCTACTTAGTTGAGGGCACAAGTTCATTGTCCCTATAACAGCTAGAGGGAGGAGCAGAAACAGTGTTAGAGTCAGGAAGACTGGAGTTCAAATCCTGTCTTAGATACTTATTAGCTTTGTGACCCTGGGCAAGTCACATAACCTTGTTTGTCTCAGTTTCCTCATCTGTAAAATGATTTGGACAAGGAAATGGCAAATTATTCCAGTACCTTTGCCAAGAAAATCCCATGAAGAGTAAAGCTGAACAAAGGAAGGTTGAGAATAGATAGTTTGCTTGTTGAACCACCCTTACTGAAGCCAAAGTAGGAAGAAACAGATTCGTTTGCCACAGGAGATATTTGGGTTGGTTAAAGGAAGAATTTCCCCAAAAGCTGGTTGTGATACTGGGAGCTTGACACTAAGTGGGATTGGAGGAGATTTACTCGAACCCAGGCAAAGGCAATGTGTGGTGACCGAGCACTGGACTTGGGATCAGGAGACCTGGCTTCAGTTTTCAATTCTGCCACTTATAACTGGGTGACCTGGGCAAGGCATTGTGCCTCTGAACTTCATTTTATCTCTGTTAAGTGGGGATCATGATTCCTTATAGGGCCTTGGTGAGGAAAGTTCTTTGTAAGCATCAAAGTGTTCTAGAAATGGTTACTATCTTATGAGGTTTGGTTTCACACATATCTATTGCCTTGGTTTCATTGTTGTTCAGTCGTGTCTGACCCCATTGTGACCCCATTTGGGGTTTTCTTAGCAAAGATACTAGAATGGTTTGCTATTTCCTTGTCCAGATAATTTTACAGATGAGGAAACTGAGTTAAAGAGGTTAAGTGACTTGCCCAGGGTCACACAGCTAGTAAGTGTCTGAGGCCAGAATTGAACTTAGGAAGATGAGTCTTCCAGACTTCAGGCCCAGCACTCTGTGCACTATGGTGCCACTCAGCTGCCCTTTGTTCTCATTAGACTCACTGAGATGAATGTATTCATAAGATCAGAAGATCATTATCAATTTGGAGGGAGTTCTCTAATGGAGCATCCCAGGGCTCTCTGCTTTCCAAAATTGTAGGCAGGAATATGCTGGAGAATGTTTAACAATTGGCTCTCAAAAATATGTGTGTATGTATGCATACACATATGTACATACACACATATGTATGTGTATACATATATATGCATGCATGTATGTGTATTAATGCAGGAGATATTTTAAAGTTCAATCTGCATTAACATTTTCTCTATCACTTTCTTAAGTCTAGCAATCAACAAAGCAATAAAATCAAACTCTGATTTGTAGTATTTACAGATTTCCAAGGTACAAATATGAATGCTAAAAATTTAACAATAGGCCCTCATTTACCTGTTGGAAATGACTCCGGGAGACCCCTTTGAGCAATAGGACTTTAAACTGGAAGGGACCTTAGAGAACCATGACCCTATGCTACTGAACATTTTTTCAATGACATCATGATGGCATGTATGTCAGATTGACCAAATTTATGGATGACATGAGGTTGGAAAAGTATCATAGGATTATGGCCTTGGAGCTAGAAGGGACCTGAGAGGTCATCTAAGTCAATGTCCCATCCATACCTTCTCAACCTGTCTAATCCTTGTTTATGTCCTACAAGCAATTTTTCATAAATAAACCACTTGTGCCTGAGTCTTTCTTATGGAGACTTTACTGTTTCATGGATACCTATTTAGGCTGTTTGTCTGTTAACTCAAGAAGAAACCGTTTAATAGGGATAAATGTAAAAGTCCCCTTGGGTTCAAAAAATCAATTGCACAAGTATAGGATGAGAGAGATGTGGTTAGACTAGTTTGTGTGTACAATGTTTTATTGGATTGCAAGGCAGTTAATATGTGACAGCAGCCAAAGAAGCTAGTGAGATCTTAGGTTTAATTCATGGAAGTGTTTAGAACTAGAGGGTGATAGTTGTAGTCCTGCTGTCCCCTTGCACTTCTCAGGGTTCTGTTCTGTTGTGTTCTAGGAGCCTCATTGCAGGAGGCACCTTGATAAACTGATGCCCCATTCTGAAGAGGAAACCCCGGGTGGTGAAAGGACTAAAACCATACCAGATGGGCATTGAAGGGAGCAGCCATGTTTAAGCTGGAAAAGAGAAGATTTAGAGGGGACATAATCACTGTCTTCAGTTATTTGAAGGATTGTCATATGGAAGAGGGATTAGATTTACTCTTTTGTTTTAGAAGGTAGAACTAGGAACACAGGGCAGAAATCACAGGGAGGTAGATTTTTAGCTTGAAATAAAGACAAACTGCATTAGGAGATAGTGATTTCTCTGTCCCTAGGGATCTTCAATTACAGGTTAGAAGGAAATTTTAGTTGAAATAAAGACAAACTTTTTTTGGAGGTGAGGAAGGCAGGGCAATTGGGGTTAAGTGACTTGTCCAGGGTCACACAGCTAGTAAGTGTTAAGTGTCTGAGGTCAGATTTTAACTCAGGTCCTCCTGATTCCAGGGCTGGTGCTCTATTCACTACACCACCTAGCTGCCCCCCCATAGAAAAACTTCTTTAGGAAGGTAGTGAGCTCCTTGTCCCTGGAGGTCTTCAAGTATCAGCTGGGTGGCTATTATTCAGTGATCTAGTTTCAAAAATTCTGGTTCTGGTGCAGGTTAGACTAGGTGCCCTCTGTCGGTCCCTCAAGCCCTGAAAGTCTCTGATTCTCTCGTTTATGTTGGTGGTTGTTGTAGGTGAGGGGAGGATTTCTTTAGGTGTGATGGAATGAGTGCTGACATCCTCAAGTACTTTTTGAGGTACAAAAATGGCACAGGATGGGCAGGCACGTATAGGTAGCAATCTCCACCGGCATTGGGAGTCCCCAGATCGATGATCCATTGATTTGTCATAGCTCTGAAGTCTCCTTTGAGGTCCATTTCAGTGCTGGGGCTGGGGCGTCTCGGACACACAGGCTGGTTCAGAGATTGGAGTGCTGCAATGTCTTTCAAGCCCTACGGCTTCATGTTGTCTCTCTGTTCGTGTTCTCCTCCCTCCTGTTTGTGGAGTTTAGTGCTGTCAGCCTTTGAAAAATTGTTCGAAGGAACTGAGCTCTTTCAAAGGGGCCGGGTGACTGACTGTACACAGTGTGAAACACCCTGCACCAGCTGGCAGAGGTTTTGACTCTGCTCTTCCCAGTTGTTCAAGGGAAAAGGACAGAGTGGGGGGAGAGGGCGGATAACAATGTTGAATTTTAATGGGCTCCCATGAATTCCTAGTTTACTCCCTGTTGTGGAGGAAGGCACAGAGAGCCCAGCTGACATTGATGCTCATTCTGGGGGCCCTTTTTGCTTCTGGCTGATGTTTTTCCTACTGTCCTAATTCATTTCCCTTCCCTAAGTACTTTGATGTAGTCCTTGGGGCCACATATGGCCCTCTAGATCCTCAAGTGAGGCCCTTTGAATCCATTCAAGACTGCAGGTTTCCTACCCGTGGTTAGAGCCTCCCCCTCCTCCCCACTCCCATACCAGGGGACTGGGAGGGAAACGGGAGTATCTGATAGTACAGTGGACAGAGTGCTGGACTTGGAGTCAGGAGAAACTGAGTTCAAATGACGCTTTAGATACTTACCAGCTCTCAACTTGTCTCCTCATCTGTAAAATGGGGATAATAGTCCAGGGTTGTGGTGATGATCAAATGGGACAACATATGGAAAGTGCTTTGTAAACTTTAACAAGCTTCCTAAGTGCTAGCTCTTAGCCTTATTAATAAGTCTCGTGGTTTTTCCAGAAATGAAAAAGAAATGTTCAAGTCATTGAGACCCAGGAATGGTTCTAGACCACCTTTAGGAACATGCAGCTGTACAGCCAGCTCATTCCTAGAGAAGGCTAGCGCTGCTGGAGGCCTCTCCAGCAATTCCAGGTTACCACTGTTTAACAGGTCCATTTGTTACACAGGCTGATTTGTTACTTTGTTACACAGTATGAGAGTGTGTGTGTGTGTGTGTGTGTGTGTGTGTGAGTGTGTGCATGTGTGAGTGTGTGTGTGTGTTTGTGTGTGTGTGTTTGTTTTTCCTCTCTCAGACTAGGTGTTATCTGAAGGTAGGGGATCTCTTTTCCTCAGACTGGGAGATTCCAGAAGGCCAGACTGTGTCTCCTTCCTCAGATGGGATTTTTGGTGAGTAGGGATCATGTCTCCCCCTCAAGTCTATATGATAGTACTAAGTGAGTTCCTGCTGAGAGCCTTGGGGAAGGACTTCCCATGTTCCTATTCAAGTCTTAAGGTTTCAAAAATGTTGCCAAAACTTTCATCAGAAAGTTGCTTAGGGAGGCTAAATTTGCAGGGTGCTGAGATGTGGGTTGGTTAAAATCCAATACACAGAAATCTTGTCCAAATGAAGACTTCCTGAGTCCGGTAGGGAATCATTTCTGCCAAAATGGATATAACCTCATTATGTATGTGACGTGGCCTGTAGGTAGAAATTGGCCTCAGAGTGTGTGTGTGTGTGTGTGTGTGTGTGTGTGTGTGTGTGTGTGTGTGTGTGTGATGTAACAGGTTTTGGTGGGTGGTTCTTGCATTCAGGGTTTTGTTTCCATGGTAGCAAGTTTAAGAGATGGACACCCCACCATTCCTTTCCCTTCTCCTCCCAGAGGCCAAGCCCTGTCTTGGCTTGCTTTGGCCTGGTGAGTTTATTTCAGTCAAACCTCAAGACATATCTCCTTCTATTATGCTCTCCTGTTTATGGGAGCCTGTGTTTACCCAGTGGTATGATGTTTGGAATTTCCATTTGGGCCCAGTGTCCTATGGACCCTGTTCCATTTCTGACCTTCTGTGCTGAAGTCGAGATGTGTCTTCCATGCTCCCTAAGCATCAAAGCCTCTTCCTGAAGTCTCTCTGCCTCATGCCCTGCATTTATCATCCTAGACAAGAATTTTGTAGTTGCTTGGTTTTTTCTTTTACCTCAAGGGGAGGGAACACAACCGTATGTAATAACAATGGAACAAGCCATTTGTAAGGAAACAGCTGCCTGTGGTGAGGAATACTTAGCTTCTTCCTCTAAGCTCTACCCTCTCCCATGGTGAGGAGGGACCAGGAAGAAATGGTCCCTCCTCTAGTTTAAGAGGGGAAGGAGCTTTGAGCTATTACCCCTCTAACAGGCAAGGGGAGGGGAGGGTGACTAGCTCCCTTGGGTTGTTCTGCAGTCTCACCACCCTGCCCCATTGGCTCTTGATGGGGAGATGTATTGCCCTTTATTTGGTTTCTTACTCTCATAGCTGTTGAAGAAGTTGGGCAGAGGAGCAGCTGGTGCCCAGACGATGCTCAGTTTTATCCTTCTTTCTCCTCCCATGTTTTGGGAACAAGATGGAGAATAAACTTTTCTCTTCTGTTTTTTCTCTCCTTAAAACCTCAAAGGAAACCTCCTGGAAGGGCAAGATCAAAGATGTCACCAAATTGGTGAAAATGGGTGTACTGTCTGTTAGCATCTCCTGCCCTATATTGATGGACATTCTTGTTAGGTAGGTTTGACTCTGGAGAAGCAGGGAAGACAGCTCCTTGTCCAAGCAGATGCTGGCTCTACTGCCTTTCTCTTTCTTTCTGGCTTTTTATTAAAACCAAGTTTTAAAGTTGGGATATCTCTGGGTCCCTTTCCCTCCCCATGACTGGATCTCTGTATCTCACTTAAGCTGAAAGTGTATGAGCCATTCATGGGCTGGTTCAGCCTGGTGCTTCACTACTCCTGAGGGCTTCCAGACCTAGAGTAGACTCAATAGAGAGGCTTAGACCTCTGCAGCTCAGAACTCCCAAACTCAAATGATCACCTAGCCTCAGCCCTCCCAGAAGCTGGGAGTAAAGGAACCGCACCTGGTTCCTCGATTTTTTCTAATTGGATTCCTTGGTTTAGCAGTATAATGTCACACCTGGAAGAGGCCTTATTGTAACAACTTGTTACAGTAATTAGCTCATTTTAAGGCTCCAGGCAATATAATTGCCCCTCAGGGTCCCTTCTGTTTGGCTTTGGGGAATGTATTATATTAAATGAAAAATTTGAAATATAATCACAATCCCCAAACCCCCAGTTAGGAAAATTCTTAACATTTCTATGGAAGTTTGGCTCACTGTCTTAATTTACATCTATGTTTATCTTTTGTTAACCCTTACCTTCTTTGTGGTTTAGGAAAAATTCAGGTTTCTAGGAATGTTTGGGCAAAGAAGTGAACAAAATATGTGGATTGAAGGATCTCTTCATAGACAGTCACCTGGAGGGAAAACTGGAGCAAGATTAGATCTTTTCTTGGAACTTCCTGGAGTTCTGGAAGAACTGAGTACAAATGATGGCCTCAGCCACAACTTCTGCTCCCAGGTGCCTGTAAGGCCCATGTCCTTTGATCTGAGTTTTCCATTCTCTGTTCAGTTCTGCTTTCTCCTTTTGTTGTTGCCCCTATATTGCTGATTCTTTCCGTCTCAGCTCCTGAGGAAGTTCTTGCTTCCTTTTCTTCACTGCTAGACTTTTAAAATGTCTTCTGGTGCTGAGATAGCTACTTGTTTTATACAAATTCCTGGAGAATGACCAACTCCTTCACCCAAAAGAGACTTACAGCCTAATTGAAATGTCTTTCATTGATTCAAGGTGGTGTGCAGTCTTTTCTTCATGCCTAGTTGTGATAGATTCAATCAACAACGTAACAAAGGCAACTACCTGGGGGAGGAGGAGGGGTTGATGGTAATCCCTGGACAGGTAGAACATAGAATGTCTGAGCCGGAAGGGATCTGAGAGATCATATGCTTCCACCTCCTTCATTTTATGGAGGAGAAAACCATAATCTAGAGATGGAAAGTGACTTGCCCAAGGTCATTCAGCAAATTAGTGGTAAGATAAAAACAAAAACCCAAGTCCCCTAACTCATAAATCTAGGGCTGTTTTGTTGCTTTATACTTTTTTTTTTTAAGGAGTCATTGTTCCTCCCAGCTGCAGGTAATGTCATATTTGCAGTTGAATCACCATAGGCCCTTTTCAAAATGGGTTGACATGAAAATCATGCTAGTAGACTTCACCCCACTGATGGCCTACTCTGGTGCCTTGTCATGGTGTGGAGGTAATGCTGGGTTCTTGAAGGTTGTGCTAATGGAGTACAGTCTCTGGCAGGCCCTCTCAAGATTGGAAAGGCTGCAGAGGCTGTGTTATTCTTCTCCTTTAGCAGGAAGGAAACTCCTCTACAAAGTCCCCAAGTGGTCATCCCTCTTCAGGGACACTTCAGGGCCAGGGAGCTTATTTTCCTCCTAAGGAGGTTCCTTCAGTCGTGCTTGTCTTGTGTGGAGCTCATTTTACTTATGGACAGTCTGACTGCAAGGAAGGTTTCCTTTTATTGAGTTAAAAATCTGCCTTTGTATGACTTCTTCCTGATTGTTCTGTGTTCTGCCCCTGGACCAAGTAGACTAGGACTTTCTCTTGATAGATCTGAAGGTAGCTATCACATTTTCTGTTGTCTGGGCTAAACTTCCCCACTTCCTGCAACTGATCCTTGTATGTCAAGGATCTGAGCCCTTTCACTTTCCTGGTGACCTCCCTCTGGATGGATCACAGCTGATCAGTGCTCCTCTTAAATGTGGCACCCATAGAACAGTCTGGTGCCTGGGAAGACCCCCCCTCCCAAGGGAGCAATGATAACTCCCCTCCTCACTCAGTGAGGTAATGAGGAAACATCTATACAAAATTGCTCTGCCTGGTCCCTGCAGAGGTACCTCCGGGGAGTTGTAATGTCTCTGGCACAATCTCTACCAAAAAACCTAACCTGCCAGAGCATGCAAAAATCCTTATGAGCTGAGTGATGTGGACTGTTAATGGGCAGCTAACTTCAACGTTACCTGGAGATCAGGCTGTACTGGGGGATGCCTGCTGCTCTGCTGAGAGTCTCCCAAGAGAGGTGAAGAGAAGAGAAAGGTAGAAAATGCTGTCAGCTTATGTTTCCTCAGTGCCTCCTCTTCTCTTCTGGATGGAGTTGGGGTGTCTGGCCCCAACTACCATAGTCAGGGGGTTCTTGCCTTATTCTGAGGCTCCTGGTCCTATCAGGTTCATCATGGCCTGAAGAACCCCATCTCTGCCAGGGAAATAAAAAGCAAGATTAGGATAAAGCCTGAAGCTGGGAACCATGTGTGGGATTTTCTATAGTGGAATTGTGAAGCCAGATTCATGAGCCAAGATCATAGGATTTATTGCTGGAAGAGATCTTAGAGAGTTTTTAGACCAATCCCCTTATTTTATTAGATGTTTTATTGATGATTTTTATTTTTGCATCTCAGTCATTCCTGAATATACCTCTCTCTGTCATCCCATGAATCTTTCTTTGTAATAGAGAAGCAGTTAAACAGAAACAGTTGTCACAGTGATACCATCAGATACCATGTGAAATGTTCTGTAATCTTCCTACCTTCCCAAGGATAGGAGGGAGGTTCTGGGCTTTGACTCTTCCTTGGGCCTTGGCACTACAGTTTGGCATTTACATTGTTATGATAATTTTTTATACTGTTTCTGATTCTGCTCACTTC
The DNA here is from genome assembly GCA_011680675.1 of Gymnobelideus leadbeateri. Taxonomy (NCBI): domain Eukaryota; kingdom Metazoa; phylum Chordata; class Mammalia; order Diprotodontia; family Petauridae; genus Gymnobelideus; species Gymnobelideus leadbeateri. The sequence continues at coordinate 172,224 of WOXC01008873.1, read as the reverse complement.
ACTCTGCATCAGCTTGTACAAGTCTTCTCATGTTTCTCTGATGTTCTTCATATTTTTTTGTTTCTTATGGCATAATTGTGTTCTGCTACATTCATATGTCACTATTTGTTCAACTATTCACCAATCAATGTACTTTGACCTTGTTTTCAATTTTTTGCTGCCACAAAAGTGGGGCTGTGATTTTTCTTTGGGGAAAGGGGAACATCTGGGATGTTTTTTCTGTCTTTTTTTAACCTTTTAATTTACAAATGAGGAAATAGAACCTCAGAAATTTCAGGTGACTTGTTTAAGGTGGAGTAGATGGATGATTCAAACTTAGGTTCTCTGATTTCTAGATCCAAAGTTATTTCTTGTACATTAACAGTTCATGGGTATTAGTTAATTAGGACCCAGTCACTGAAGCTTTTTTGAGGTTTAGGTGGAAGGATGTCCTGGTTGGAATATCTGCACAGATGGGTCAGGAGACCAGGGAAGGACCAGGAAAGAGCTGGAATCTGATCAAGATTTGAACAAGTTGATTTAGAGAAGGGACCCAGAGTAGAGACTAGTCAGACCCTCATTATTTCTTGGCATTGGTATAAGTGAGAGAGTAGGCTATCTTCCCTTGAAGGAGATGACCCCACAGCCAGAAATGGTGAAGTCTGGATAACGAAAAACCCTCAAGTGAATTTGCTAGACTGGGGATGTCATCAGCACTGTAGACAGACCAGTATCTCAGAGCAGAAGGATAGGTGAATGGATTGAGCAAACTTTCCCAGGCTTCAATTAAATAAAGCTGTTTGATGGGAATGATTGCATCACTTTTGCATGATGTTTCTTTATTCTTATAGTTGCACACCTATTTTTTAATGTTTTTTGCTCAGGCCCAGGTTCGTGGGTAAGGAGACCTACCCCTCCTATGGAGGCAATGTGGTACAGTTGTTAGGGTTCAGAACTTGGGATCAGGAATATTTGGGTTCAAATCCTGCCTTATCTGCTTATTATATATGTAACTATGGACAAGTCTATTACCCTCCCCATGCCTCAGTTTCCTCATCTATAAAATGGAGATGAGTATAATAGCACCTACCTCTCAGGGTTGCAGTAAGGTCAGATGAGATAATATATATAAAGAGTTCTTAAAGCCATTTATAGCTTTTAGTTTTTCTTATTGTAATTGTGCTGACTAGCTTCATTTCCCAATAAAAACCCAACCCAACCATAGAGTCTGACCAAATGGTAACATAAAACCTATGTATGTAATTGCCCTGGGTAACATGCTTTCACTTAATGCTGTCTTCTAGAACTAGCTAAGGATATTAGGCAGGATGTCTGTAATGTATTCTGCATGAAGGAGCTTTTCTTATCCTTCCTGCTTCCTATCACCTACTGAACCAAGGGCAGATTCCTCTATGTGGCATCCAAGGACCTCCACAGTCTGGTGCCAACCTACAACTTTCTTTCTTTCTTTTTTTTGGTTTGCTTTTTGGAGGGCAATTGGGGTTAAGTAACTTGCCCAAGGTCACACGGCTAGGTTTTTGTTTGTGTGTGCATTAAGTGTCTGAGGTCAGATCCAAACTCAGGTCCTTCTGACTCCAGGGCTGACGCTCTACTCACTGCTCCACCTAGCCGCCCCCAACCTGTAACTTTCTATCTTCATTCCATATTGCTCTTCATGCTCCATTCAAACTTGCCCTGTCCCTTGACCATATCCTGAGGTTCCTCACTTCATATGCTCATATTCTTCTCAATGCCTGGAGTATTCTTACATATGCTTATTTTATAAAACCTCACAAAATGGAATGCTGTTGTGCATTCTATTGAAATGACAAGCAGAAAAAAAAAGAAATGACAAGCAGAATAGTTTCAGAAAAACCTGGGAAAACTTATGAACTGATGCAAAGTGAAGTGAGCAGAACCAGGAGAACATTGTACCCAGCGATTGTAACATTGTAACAGCAATATTGTACAATGATCAACTGTGAGTGATTTAAGCTGTTCTCAGCAATCTCTAAGACGATTCCAAAGACTTATGATGAAAAATGCTCTTTACTTCGAGAGGAGATAAGTAGTCTGAAAGTAGGTAGGGGCATACTTTTTAAAAATGTCTTTATTTTTCTTGCTTTTCGGGTTTTTTTTTAATTCAGTTTTTAATGTTTTATTACTCTTTCCTTTCTTTTTTCAACAACTGCAACGTTCATTTTTTGGTCTTCTTTGTTAATTTTATGGATATGTATCAGGATCTCAGTTATTAGTGACTTGGAGAATTTTTTTCATATTGCTTGACCCCCTTCATTCCTACTTCGTTTTTTAAAATGTTCATTGTTTCCCTTGAGATCCTTGGCTTACTAAAGATTTGAGCTGAGCCTTATAGATGCCAAGGAGGCAAGGAGTAAGGAGGGGGCACAAATTTGTGTCTTATCTCCCTGCTTGCCTGTGAGCTCTCTGAGGGCAGACTGAGTCTGGCCTACATTTTAAAATTTCTAGTATTTCTCCTAGCCCTGAGCACAGTGGAATATATAGCATAATGCTACTTTTCATTTGCACCCAGCTGGCATTTCATCAATGTTTATTCAAGTGAATTCTTATTAATTTTTTAGAAAATGGATGTCTTTTGATTTTCTTAAAACATTTATTTCATTGACACTTTTCATTTTTATATCACCTGCCTTCTTGAACCTTTTTTCTCTCCCCTCCTTTCTTCAGTAAGTCATTCCTACTAACAAATATTAAGAAAGAAGAAAAAACAGTTCATCAAAAACAAACAATATGTTAACTGGATCAATGTTTAAGGCAAAACTGACAATTCTAAACAAAAACTCAAACACCTCCTCTTGGCCCCTAATTAAAGCACGTTAGCACATTCCCTGAAAATAGTTTAGCAAAACTGTCTGATGGCATGATCACAATTTATAATGCCACCACTTTCCACTTTTGTAGTTTACTGATTGTTAACAGAAAGGAAGGATGTGTGTTTCTACTTTGATAGTATGGTATTAACATTGAAGGACAGAGGACTGCATGGCCGGAGGTTATCTATTGCTTGGGCCAAAAATTCCCAAGGTAAGGCTTTCTTCCCCACCAAACCAATCCTGAAAGCAGTTAACTCTCTAGCCCTGAGTGGTCAGAGAAGCAGTAAACATATTCATACAAAGGGAAATGGGGTTGGGTATGTGTGTATGTGAGGGGGCATCCTTCTATGGAATGCATGGTATCTTGTTAAATCATTTTGTGTTCAACTCTTTGTGACCCCATTTAGGGTTTTCTTGGCAAAGATACTGGAGTAGTTCTCCATTTCCTTCTCCAGCTCATTTTACACATGAGGAAACAGGCAAATAGGATGAAGTGACTTGCCTAGAGTCACATGGATAGTAAGTGTCTGAGGCTGGATTTGAACTCAGGTCCTCCTGACTCCAGAGATAGTAATCTATCCACTGAGCCACATAGCTGCCCCATCTCTCTCTCTCTCTCTCTCTCTCTCTCTCTCTCTCTCTCTATATATATATATATATGATATGCTTTGCAACTTTATAGCATTATATAAATATCATCATCATTATACTTCCTGATGAGGAAGTTGCCTTTCCCTATGAAGATCAGCAATTATTCTGTAAACCACAGTCAGAGAGTTAACAAAATCAGAAATCTGGGCCAAAAATTTCTTCATCATCACCATCATCATCATTTTATCTGAGATATGGGTCAGTCCCACATGGAGTGAGAATTTCATCTGCAAGCATCCATTTTCTTGTCCCCATAGCTTTGTCCCAGAATGCAAGGTCCAGTCACTTTCTGGAAGTGATATTATCTAAAGGTGCCTGCTCGTTTTGGGGCTAGGTGGTTCAGCAGATAGAACGCAGGTCCTGGAGTCAAGAAAACATGAGTTTAAATCCAGAGATACTTACTAGCTGTGTGACCCTGGGCAAGTTGCTTAACTCTGCCTCAGTTTCCTCATCTGTAAAATGAGCTGGAGAAAAAAAAAGGCACACCACTCCAGTATCTCTGCCAAGAAAACCTCAAATGGGGTCACAAAGAGTTGGATACCATTGAAATGACTGACAACCCTCTCATTTCATAGATGAGGAAGCTGAGGCCTAAAGAGAGGAAAGGACTTATTTAAGGTTACACAAGTAATAAGTCTAGCAAAGGTTGAGATTCAAACCCAGACCCACTGGTTCAAAATCCAATGTTCTGTTGGATCCAGCCCTTTCTCTTTGCCTAATTTCTGTAGTAAAACTGTTATTAATAATAATAGACACTAAACAGATTAAATAAAATCCAAAGTGAGGCCTTCAATTAATGGAGATTTTCCCCTGCCGCCTTTCATTCTTTTAGCCATTGATAATTTATTACAGAGTGAATATTAGACATCAATGAAACCAATTAAACTTACTTTACAACTATTTTCAATTGAATGAGCGAATTTAAACGCATAAATTATTATAGCAACTTGTCTTTCATTCTCTTTGAGATTGTATCAACTTTTTGGCTTTATTTATTTTTCATTCAGTCTTCCAGTTGGGGAGTCATAATTGGCACCATACTTCTGGTTTTGCTTTTCTGGAAGATGGGGTTAATAAATGTATTTCCAGGTTTCTTTATTTTGCTAATACTTACTGACCTTAATTGCATTATAGTATTCCATGGTAAAATGTACCATGTACATTTATTGAAACATCTTCATATCGTTGGACATTTGGATTTAACTTTTTTGCAATTATAAATAATACTTCTCCAAAAATCTTTGAATGCATAGCTTTTTTATTTTTTTATAATACTCTCAGGGTATATTCCAAGCTGTGAAATTATTGAGCCAAAAGGATGTGATTATTTTAGTAACTTTTGTAGAGAATTGCCAGATGGTTCCCCAAAAATATTTTTTTCACTTTGCAATTCTAACAGCAATGTATGAGTGTACTTAATTTTTTTTTTTAAATCACAACTCTGCCAGGATTGAGTTTCATTGCTTTTCACATCCCTCCTCCCAATTTGATGGGTGAAGTAGTTCAAATGTACAGTTTTTTGATTATTAGAGAAATTGAGCATTCTTTCATGGGATTATTTATGATTTGAGTTTCATCTATTGGCATCCTTTGACCATTTATCCATAGGAGACTGGGTTTTAACTGAAAATATTGAAAAAAATAGTTTCTTATAAGTTTTATATATAAAATTTTTTCTTTATCAGACTTTCACACTTCAGTGCATTTATGATCTCATCAATATTACTGATTCCAACAGTGTAGATTTCAGTTCATCCAGCCTGCTCATCTTATGTGATAATATCCTATAAATCCTCCCCTGAGTACCTCCCAGATGTGCTAGTTGACTTTCCTCTAGATATCTTGACATTGTGTGGATACTGATGCAAAATGGGGGCTGTATATCAGTTTTCCTTCTCTTTTTCTGCACAACTCTCTTGACTTCTTTTCTGGTGAAATTCTTTCTGATTATAACCTTTATGACAGTTCTGTGCAATTCTTCAATAATGTATTAAAGCCTCACTCTGTCACGTGAGTGACTATGTGGGCTCTTCCAACTAGAGATCACACCCATGAAGACTTACAGCTTCAATGATTTGTAAGCTGGTATTCTATGACTCAAAGCTATCTCCAGAAAAATATCAGTGAATAATAAAAACATGCCCCTTTGTTTCAGATTGTTGGAGTCATTTAAAAGCATGGTGTAGTTTCTCAATGACAATCCAGCCTGCTCCTGTGCTTTTATTCGGTTCTGGGCTTAGATAACTGACCATCTGTAGAGTCTATACAAGATGAGTGAATTGAGGGACAATTTGCTGGATGGCTTGTCAAACTAACTATAACTGTATGTTGGTCTGGATTATAGGGATTCTTCCTCACTTTTTTCTTGTGTGGATAGTTAAGTTGACCTATTTTTGAGTGATGATTGATTTTATTTAGTAGGTTCTGCAGTATTCTGGGGCTTGATGAAATCAACATAATGTCATGCACAAAAAGAAGAATCTGGAGGGTCTTATTATTTTTGGAAATTCCTCTTCCATTTGGACTTCATGCTGATGACCATCCTTACCGGGGAGGGCTCTCCTCAACAGCACCTTAGGTGGCCGATAAATATTCTATTGAGATGTTTAAGCCTTTCCTGCTCAGGTAGGATTGGCCAGAGCTCATGTTCTGGTGACACATAGGCCTTTGAAAGCTTAGGCCTCAGTGGTCTCATTTGTAAAATAAAGGTGTTAGACAAAGTATCTATAAGCGCTCCTAGCCCTAATGACTCTGTAACAATATATCTTTTAGAGGTCTCCTAAGAAAAATGAAATGGGCTGCCTCAACAGGTAGTGTTGAGTTACCGAAGGTCTTAAAGCATACACTGGATGCTCTTGTCAGGGATATTGAAGATTGATGCTTAGTTATGTGATGGAGCACTGGACTTGGAGTCAGGAAGACCTGGGTTTGAATCCTGCCTCAGAAACTTAACTACCTGTGTGATACTGGGCAAATCACTTAGTATCTTTGTCTGTGATGTATAATGAGAGCATTATACATTATACATTATACATAATAACAACCAAGGTTGTTAAAAGGATCAAACACATTTATATATAATGCTTATTCCAACCTTTAAAGTGCTACATAAATGCTAGCTTTTAGGACCTTCACAGATGCTTCAGCATGGTATGGAGGTGACTTTTGGTTCTTGAAGGCTGTGCCAGGGAGCAGAAACCCTGGCAAACACTGCTAAGCTAGAAAGGCTTTAGGGATAGGCTCAGCAATGGACTTGCTGTCTGTTGTCAGAAAATTAGCCTGTTGGAGTTGGCTCTTCCCCAGAAAGTTGGCCATCTGGGAGTGATTCATTTTGGCCACAGCAACTCATGAAGACTACCTATTAAAAAAGCATGGAAGCATTAACGTTATGTCTCTAGAGGATATGTTCACAGTGAATGAAATAACAGATCCTTGAAGAATCAAAACGTTTTAAATCATATGGAATGATGGGGTCTAGCACATGAACCAAGGAAAGGTCTGAAAGTTAGTTAGGGTGGGGGTAATGGAAAAAACACCATACCAGGAAACTTAGATTGGTCCTGGTCCTGCCACTTGCATTGACCACTATGGGAGTGGAGGCAAGGGGAATGGGAGATGAGGGGAAGAGATCAAGCATTTATTAGAGATTACTATGTTCCAGGCTCTGGGTAGCTTGGTGGCACAGTGGAAAGATCTGGTTCTGGAGTCAGGAAGATTCATCTTCATGAGTTAAAATCTGGCCTCAGACACTTAACTAGCTTTGTGACCCTGGGCAAGTCATTTCACCCTGTTTGCCTCAGTTTCCTCATTTGTAAAATGAATTGGAGAAGGAAATGGCAAATTACTCTAGTATCTGCCAAGAAAACCCCAGATGGGTTATGAAGAGTTGGACACAACTGAAAATGACTGAAAAAATATGCCAAGCACTGTGCCAAGCACCCTACTAATATGGTCTCATTTGATCCTCTCAACAACCCTGGGAGGTAGCAACTCTTTTACAGTTGAGGAAACTGAGGCAGACAGAGGTTAGTTAAGTGACAAAGGTAAGTCATTTGACTTTTCAGGTAGGACAGGCCTTTGGTTTCTTCATCTTTAAAATGAGGATCACAGGGCATGTGCACCATTTGCTCTTCTGGGTATGTTTGGACATCAAATGAATCGGAGGGATTTACAAAAGTTAGAAGGGCTATAAAAGTGTAAGGTGTTTGCTAATTATTGATGTCATATTGGAAGTCCAAATATATATAACATATACATAGCATGTAAATATAATATTTATATTATCACCTAGGGCAGTTAGCTGATATTGTATTGATCTCATTAAATGTCAGAACTTTACATAACCTCCTCAGTGAAATCCATGACTGTTCAAAAGAGATTAATTTGACACTCCACAGAGGGAAAACTAAATGGAGAAATGGATTATTGTCATGTCTGACCTATAATTAGATATCTACTCCATTGAATTAGTACATATATTTGGGTCAGTGAATCAGCCCAATACTGAATAGGAGGAAAAGAGCCTGAGGGATTGCAATTGGAAAATTGTGCTTTGCTTTTAATAATCCCAAACTGTTCTCTGATGCAGTGACCCATCTTTATAACAACAGAAGAACTCCCAGCAATCCTGTGTAGTTGTGTGTCTGAGAACACCTCAGTCTCTGAGCATTAAAGTCACAAGTGACTCAAAAGTCAGTGGAGTGGCCACAGCAATGCAGCAATTTCTTTCCAGGAGTGACTTTAAGAAGTGGTAGAAGGAACAGCTTCTCCTTTCCGCCCCACCCCCCCTCCCCTGGCCAAAAAGAAAGAAAAAGAAAGAAAAAAAAGGACCAATTGGAAAAGGAAGTGAGAAAGAGGGAGAATGGGAGAAAGTATAGTCAGCATTCCACTGGTATGAAGGACCTAGTAGATTTCCAACATGTTGGGTGTGTCCTCTCTGGAGGATTATGGAAAGGATGTGGACAAAAATCACAGAAGCCTCAAGGGAGTGTGAAAGTTTTGGTAACTGTTGACAGACACAGGACAGAGGGACTTATGAAGTGTGCCTGTTGTTGGGAGGTACCCTAGACCTGGGTGTGCTGGAGCCAGGACCAACTGCCTAGATCTTGTTTGAGGTTTTTGGTTTTTGTTTGTTTTTAGTTTTTACATAGAAATATTTACTCCAGAAAGTACAATCACCAACATATAAACTTACTCCCCCAATGACTGGGAGGTATGATCTATCTCCTCCCCACACTCCAGCCATACACACACACACACACACACACACACACACACACACACACACACATCCTTTGCACCATCTCAGTCTCTGGGGAGGGGAAGGAGATTAGATCCACAGCTTAGTGGGGTTCCCTTAGAGCATATTCCCAATTCCTAGTGCCAAACCCCAACTTGGCCTTGGAGTCCCAGGCACTGTGACTTCTCAAGGCTTCCAGGCCAGTGTGGCTAGCTGGCTTAGCCCTTTTGAAATCCTGGTTCCCAGGTCCCAGCACTTGAAATTTAGGAAGAAAATACTGCACAGAAACAGACACCCCTAATCCCATTTCTTGGAGCCAGGGGCAGAGAGAGAGAGAGAGCAGGGGAAAGGAGTCTTTCCCTTCTCATGGCTCATGGCAGTACAGGCTGTGAGCAAAGAACTGCAGAAAGAGAGGCTAGAGCCCAGAAATGGGCAGATCCTATAAACTAGGGCTTTGTTTATTGCTTTGTTAATAGTCTAGACTTAAGAAAGTGATAGAGAAAATGTTAATAATGTAGATTAAACTTTAAAATGTGTTGTATGGAGTAGTTAGGTGGTGCAGTGAATAGAGCACCAGCCCTGGAGTCAGGAGGACCTGAGTTCAAGTCTGGCCTCAGACACTTAACACTTACTAACCATGTGACCTTGGGCAAGTCACTTAACCTCAATTGCCCTGCCTTCCCCCTTCCAAAAAGAAAAAAACAACAACAAACCCAAAAAAAGTTTTGTACATAAATTCTCCCCTCCCTTGCTGGAGAGCTGGTTGTTAAACATTTACCAGCATACCTCCCCTCCCCCGCCCTGCCACCCGGGGCTCATTTGGCAATAGGGTTCTGACTCAGCCTCTCCCAGTTAACTTTGCCAAAGTGCTTTCAGTCCCAAAATGGGAGTGAGGGTGAATGGCTTTGCTGCCTGGTTCTCCAATGAGTAACAGATGAGCTACCCTGATTCATGGACTGCTGCTTGCTTTTTGTCAGAGTGAAATAGAGGACAGAGGACTGTATTGATCAATGGATTGTCTCAATAAACCTGTTTGTGTGGATGGACTTCCCAGCTGCAGCTGTCGCCTGGCACAGGCTGGCCAGGGATGGAGAGCCAGCAGTTGCCATCTTCCACCTGGAGGAGACTCAGAGAGTGGTAGAGGACAAATTTCCCTTCCTGGAAAGAGGGGTGGGCTCCAGATCAAGAGCTTATCAAGAAGGAAAAAGCAAGGGGTTGAGATTAGAGTAGGGACCAATAGAGGAGTGGAGATGCATGGATCAGGAGGGCAGGATTCAGAGAAGTTGGGGATTGCCCGGCTTTCTCCATCTCCCTTTCTGGCATTTTGGTGAGAGTTCCCTCTTCTGCTGCACTGATGGTGGCTGCAGAGTGTGGCTTGAGTGCTTCATTTGGACTCATTGGATCTGGTTCAAATCCTGGCTCTCCCATTTAGTGTCTGTGGACCTTTTGAGCAAGTCCCTTAACTTTGCTGAGCCTCTCTTTCTTCATATATAAAATGTACTATATGATATTTAGGGTCCCTTCCAGTTCTAAAATCCAACAACGTGTGATAGGCTCAGAGAGTTAAGGCTCAGAGAATTTGAGCCCTTGAGTTCAATTTTTTTTTCCTTTTACAGAAGAGGAAACTGAGGCCTAGAGAGGTATTAAATGATTTGCCTGGGGTCATACAGGTGATGGGCATCTGAGATGGGACTTGCCCCCCACCCAGCATTCTCCTGAGTGCTTGATTAAAGGTTTGGTCTGCTGTGCTTTCTCCTGACTCAATCCTGTCAACAAGACCTTGTGTTTGGATAGGGATGGGGAAGGGAGTCCTTGGATGCTTCCTCTGGAAACCAGAGGAGATCTAGCACCCCTTCTCTAGGATAGCACTGTGAGATAGACACCCTGGTCTTTCAGGAAGATGAAAGAAGGTCTTCTCAAGGACCAGCTGCAGGTGGATTCCCTTTTAAGAAATCCTACACCTAAAAATCCACACTTCCCAACTCCTATGTTAGTGGCTGTAAATTTCTCCTCCCAAAGGATTCTTCCCTTTATACAATGAATTTGCCTAAAGGTGAATTCAGGTCTCTCTAAATAGCTTTTCCTTGTAAATTAATTTTCCTCCAACACTTTAACAACTTCCAGGGCTATATAGAATCCCCTACTCCAGAGAGCTCCTTCATTCGGCAATCTTTGACTGTACCTAGTTCTAACCTAATTCCTGAGACTTAAAAAGTTATATAAACTCATCATTCATCCATTCTTCATTCAGACTAAATAGAGGATCTAGGTGTCCATAGCACTGGCAGTAAAGGGAGATTCCTCACTGGCAATCCCTATGCGAAGAATTAGGTTTAGTCCAAATAAAAAATAAAACTTGGCTAGAGTCTGCTCCCAAGTGCTGATTGTATAGGATAAGGCTGAAAAGCTAGAGCAGCTCAAATGTTCCAGGGTTCATTGAAGGTAAAATAGCAGGATCATAGATAAGATTGACTTTAGAGACAATTTCACTTGACCTATAGATGAAGAAAACAAGGCCCAGGCTGGAAAAGAGGCTTCTTCAAGGTTTTGTAGTTAGTAATTAGCAGCTGAGCTGGGAATCTGGATCTAGGTCTTCCAGTTGTTAAGTTCAATGTTCCATCCACTAAACTAAAAATGATCCTGTGCCCCTGGAAGACCCTTGAAGAAATTAAGACATTGAAGATTTGATAAAATCCCAGAAGCCATGGAAAAGTTGGGTTTGACTTACAGTCATTTCAACATTATAGGATTTCCAAAAACATTATATTTGTGCTTAGTGGTGGTCATGCAGAGGTGGGGGCAGGGGCCTGTTGGAGAGGAAGTCTGGCGGCCCAGCAATCCAATCTCCCTTTAAATATGGCTGCCCCATTGCCAGAAGGATCATTGGGACAGAGGCCCTAGGGGTCAAAGGTGGTATTTGCTGACAGCAGCATATGTGGTTTTCCAGGTTTGGAAAATTGAGCCCCCAGAGGACCCTGGGCTGGGTTACTAATTGGTGTATGAGATCGGAATTTCCTCGACAGTGTGATCTGACTGCTGCCTGGGGCAGGGAGGCCCTTCCTGGACCTGTTGTTAACTCCGGAAAAGCCTGGGGTTGTTTGCAGTCACACCCAGGTCACCGCTTGTTTTTAAATTGGGGGGAAAAGATTGAGGCTAAATGGGGGAAAAACCCAACTGGTAAGTGAGGAGGCCCAGTGGTAGAGGACCAGCTGCTAAGTCTGGTTCCAATCCCAGCAATCCTCCTGGAGGGCTTTATGGCTCTGGCCAAGTTACTTCCCTTCTCGTCCCTGGACGTTTCCCCATCCATAAAATGGAGGAGGTTAGAGGAGGTGACCTCTAACAATATATACCCTGTCAGCTCTAAGTGGTTTTTCCCAGCCTCCTTCCATTGGCTTCCTTGCTCCCCCTTTCTTTCTCTTTCCCCCCAGACACACTGTCCCCAGCCCAGGAAAGTTTGACAGTTGCAGATTAATTGGTTTTCTCAGCAGTTCCCCTCTTGGAGTTGACTGTGTATGCACAAATGTTCTTCCAGATGTGGCCCCCAGACTGGCTCCCCTCACTGAGAGGGGGGAAGGGTGAAGATGCAGTGGAGTGAGGTAGAGCAAGTCAGGAGACTGGACTGGCTGGCTGAGGAGCTGGGCTTCCTCTCCTTCCCACTGCCCTTTTCCTTCATACATAGAGAATTCCACAAAAGCCCAGAATCTTGGAGCTTAGGAAACACTCAGTCAAACCCATACCTAAGCAGGAATCCAGTCCTCAAACCCCCTCCCCACCGAATTACAAGATCCTCCTCTTGGAGAAGGGGAGGAATACCTAAAACAGTTAAGAAGCAGACCCTGCTGTAGAGTTTACAGTCTTGTGTTGTTGACTAGCTCTGATGATCCAGGAATGTTTCTTATATTGAGCTTACAGGAGCAGTCTAGTCCATTTGACAGGTGAAGGAACTGGGGTCCAGAGCCATGAAACAATATGCGCAAAGTTCCCTAACTGATAATCCATAGAGCTAGGATTAGACCTCAGATATCTTAATCTTCCATGTGTTTGAAGGCATTTGTCCTATGTCCTCTAAATCTTTTCTTCAAGTTAAATATTCCCATTTCCTTCAGTCCATCCTACTGTAGCTAGGTGGAATAACAAATAGTTTGCTGGGGTTGGTATCAGGAGGGCCTGGGTTCAGATCCCACCTTATTGTTCAGTTATTTTACGGTAGTATCTGACTGTTAGTGACCCCATTTTGAGGTTTACTGGCAAAGATATTGGAGTGGTTTGCTATTTCCTTCTCCAGCTCATTTTACAGGTGAGGAAACTGAGGCAAAGAGGGCTAAGTGACTTGCCCAGGGTCACACAGCTAGTGTCTGAGTTCAGGTTTGAAGTCAGGAAGATTGAGTCTTCCTGACTCCAGGCCTGGCACTCTATCCACTGTGTCATCTAAGCTGCTCCCAAAGTCCCACCTTAGACTTTCACTAATTGTGTGACCCTGGGTAATTAACCTCTGGGCCTCAGTTACTATCACTAAAACTAGGGGGCTGGACTCAATGCTTTCTTTCTAAGGTCCCTTCTAGCTTCTATGGGGTTCTTCACTTTTGTGTGTGTACCATGGACCCCTGTGGCAGACTGGTGAAGGCAATGAGCCCCTTCTCAGAATAATGCTTTTAAATGCGTAAAGTGCACAGGATTATGAAGGAAACCAGTTATGATGGAATAATCATTAAAACATTTTTATATGTTGTGGACCTGCTTCTAGCTCCAGGCAGAACAGGTTTTTTTCTTTCTTGAAGATGTGAGCACGTGACCCTCTGAATCTTTTCTTCTAGCGTGGCTAAATAGACGGGGACCTGAGCTGGTTCTGGCTGGCTTCCCATGGATGCCATGACCAGTTAGTTCTCTTAGAAAGCTCTTCAAAACCCAGAGGCAACCACTGTTGGGAAAACAGGCCTGAATGGACTTGGGCCTAAATCCTAGCTCTGCTGTTGCTGAAATGTGACTTAAGGCAAGTCTCTTCCTCTTCCTGGGCCTCGGTTTCCAACTCGAGTAATTAGGGGGTTGGACTCGTGATTTCTAAGGGTTTTCTCAGTTCTAAATCCTAGGGTTTTATGACCAACAAATAAGCAGGTCAGAGGAACCAAACCCCAACTCCATGTGTTAATTTTCTCAGAGGTGTGTTTAATTTATGGGCTGGTTGGATCTTCAAAGCCACAGGCCTACCTACCCCTGGTACAATTACCTCCTGCTTGCCTAAGCCCCCTGGTGAGCTGGGGGCCCCAGGAATCTCCTCCCAGATTGAACAATAAAATGCACATTTTAGAGTGGCCCTGGCTGGGTTGCATAAGGAACTGCTCTGAGAATGGAGTCTGTGAGCTATAAATCGGAGGGGAAGGTGGCTGCCCAACACCCTGCCTGGAGACAACTTCCAGAGGAAAGATTTCTTGGTGAATGTTATTGTTGTTCCATCATTTTAGTCTTGTCTGACTCTTCGTGACCCCATTTGGGGTTTTCTCGGCAGAGACACAGGAGTGGTTTCTATTTCCTTGTCCAGCTTATTTTACAGGTGAGGAAACTGAGGCAAAGAGGGTTAAGTGACTTGCCCAGGGTCATACAGCTAGTAAGTGTCCAGATTTGGTTTGTATGATCAAATTTGATGAAGATGAAATTTGTGTGACTGAGGGTTTTACACGGGAATTCTCTTTCATTACAATGAGGAGGAAAGTGATTGAACTGTAGGATTATCTAACATAGACAGATAACCATCTATATGTCCCAGCTCTCTTTGAAAGTGGGTGGAAATTTCCATGTTAATTCAACTCTCTGGAAACAAAGCCATTTATGACTCCAGCCGCAGGCCCAAATGCTCTCATTACTGGAGAAAGAACCTCCTCCCTTCTTCTCCCAACCCCCATACACATTTCTCAAGTGTTTAGGACTCTTGGGGGCACAAAGGGAGTCTAGAAATTCTGTTCTAGAAATTCAATTCCTGAGCATCTATTAAGCACTCACTGGGTACAAGTCCCTGTACTCTGGGTGAGTTATAAGGGACATAATCCCTAGTAATATAGGTCAGTGGGGTTGGGTGGGGGCAGAATGTAACTATTATACAAAATGAAGTTATGTTCAAAGGAGAGAACCTACTGAAGTGTTTTGAGAAGTGGAATCACTTTTAACTGGAATAGAAGAGGTTACTTTGGAAGAACCTTATCAGAGATGGATTGATGGGAAGCCCATCCCAGGTGTGGGAGACTGTGTGGGCAAAGGGAGGTAGGAGAAGGAAGGAGATTAGGATTTTAGTTTCCTTATTTATTAAATGGGCATTATAACATCTGTACTATCTCTCATATTTGCCATGAGGCAAGTAAGGGCTTTGTAGCATTTCTTTGCATTTTACTAAATGGAGATAGAGGTGTGTGTGTGTGTGTGTGTGTGTGTGTGTGTGTGTGTGTGTGTGTATGTGTGCAGGGTATCTGTCCTTACTGTAAAGTCCCTGGGGGCAGGGCCATCCTTTTATCAGGAGCATTCGGTGAGTTAACAGGGCAGCTGCCAAAAGGAACAGAACTCTTCAGATGAGGTAAGGCAGGGCTTCCCAGGAAGGAGAAAATGGAAGGCTTAATTAATGCAACTAATAAACCTAAAAGAAGGAAAGAAAGGAAGAAAGAAACGTGGTTATTTATTTATTTTTTAAATGAAGTGTTCCAACCCCCTGAAAGTCAGCAGTGTTGCTGGCAGCGGGTGGGCAGGGGGTGTGATCTGTGGATTCCCCAGCAATGCTAAATTGAATCAAATTAAGAAAAACATTTTCCAAGTGCAAGTAAAATATCTGTTTAATTAGATCATAAAAAGGGAATTAAAAGTAATATTTTGTAGCATGGTAATTACTGATTTTTTTTTTTGAAGGGGAGAGGTCTCTCTCTGTTGCTTGGCTTATATTTAGACAGCCTGGATGTGGCCCTCATCGTTTCTATTTATCCCCATCTTGTCTGGGGTTGGATGTCTCTGAGTTGCCAGATTGATCTGACCTGGGTTGAAGCCGTGGCTCAACTAAATGACCTTGGACAAGTCTCTTTCTCTGAGCTTTAGTTTTCTCTTCTCTAAAATGAGGAGAAAGATGATTTCCAAGGTCCCTTTCGTAGTTAGTGCGGGCTCCCATACCCCAGAATGGATCCTTGCATTCATTTGACTTAGTTTGTCCACCCCCACAAGACCTAGCCTTGCCCATTGATATTTCTCTCCCTCTCTGTTCTTTGGTCAAGGGAAGAAGAGAGGGAAGGAGGGACAATGTTCCAGCATAACAGGAAAGGGCATTATAATCAATGAGAGGTCAGTTGGGGGGTTTGGGAAGAACTGGGGCAGAGTAGGTTAATAGAAGGAATACCTTGCTTTCCTGTTTCTGCCATGCTTTGTGCTCTAATAGCCATGATGGGCAACTATTTTAATTTCATAAGGCCTTGCTTTGGTCCAGAAAAAGTAACAGGAAATATAGGACAAGGCACAGTAATCAGACTACTGGAAAGAGAGTTGGCCTGGAGATCAAGAACTGGTCTCAAGAGTTGACCCTGTCACTGGTGTGACCTTGGGTAATTCATTTCTCCTCTTTGGGGCTCAGTTTCTGAATCTATAAAATGGGGAGAAAAATGCTTGTACTTTATCCCTCACATACTTTGTAAAGTGTAAAGCATCATAGAAGTAGGAGGTTTTATTTCCCTGCTTTGTCGTTGCTCTCCTTGTCTCTGAAATAGAGGATTAGATGTTTGCTTAGGGGCCTTTCCAGCTCTGATAGGCTTTAGGTCTATAGTTATAGCTATTGATATGGCCAGGCTATAGTGAGGTTGTACAGTGGAGAGAGAGTCTGGAAAGCCAGGGTTCAAAGCCCAGCCTCAGACACTTAGGAGCTCTGTGATCCTGGACCTTCTGTCTGCCTCAGTTTCCTTATCTGTAAAGTGGGGATAATAATAGCACCTACCTCCTAGGGTTGTTGTGAGGAGTCAATGAGATAATATTTGTAAAGTACTTTGCAGACTTCTAAAAACTATAGGAATGCTTACTGCTACTATTATTATTCTAAAGCCCCTTCGAACTCTGACATTCTGTGTTCTGTGTTCTAAAGCCTTTTACAGCTCTGACATTCTGTGTTCTGTGTTTTAAGGCCCCTTCCAGTCTGGGCAGTCTATATTCTGTGATTTTTCTAGTCCTTGAGTTTGATGGTTCTTTGAGGAGATGTGGAAGGGCGGGGGCATGTAAGGAGATTCTTGTTGGAGGAAAAGGTTGGACAAGACAGCAACATTTAAGGAAATCAGCTTGGTGCAATGGAAACAGTAACAGATGTGAAATCATATGGGACTTGGGTTTGGATGCTGGCTTTGCCACTTGCTACCTGTTTTCTTCCCTGCTTTGGGTGTTAAATTTCCGGTCTGTAAGAGAGTTAGATTAGATGGATTTCCAAGGTCTTCTCCATCTCTGAATTCTGAGAGCCCTACAGTCAGGATCCAGAGCATGAACTTTCTGAAAGGCTAGATTTCCAGATGGGAGGTGGGAGAATTTGGAAGACTCCACTGAATTTCCAGATGCCTCTTTGCTTCCTCTCTGGCTGATTGGGTTGGGGCCAAAAAACGAATGGTTGTAAGTGAGGGTGGAAGGAGGTTCCCTGGGTGGGTTTCACAGTGGGAAGGAGCCAGCTTTCAGGTGTCTGACTTAAATACATTACTTCCTGCCGGGTTGGCTGGGGTTGTGGAGTGGAGTGCTAATGGTGGTGATGGTGGTGGTGGCTGTGGCAGCAGCGTGGGCGGGTGGGGTTTGGTTCAGAGCCCAGAAGCTTTGTGAAAACAATCTGGACCCCCAGGGACTGAACTGGGGCTTTCCAAGATCCTCAGTGTTAGAGAGCAGAACAAACACTGGACTTAGAGCCCACAGACCTGGATTTAAGTCCTGGTTCTGCTCCTTGTGCGATCTTGGGCCTCAGTTCCCTCATCTGTAAAGCAAGGGGGCTCAGATTACATGAGATATAAGGGCTTTTTTTTAGTTCTAGATCCTATAGTCTTAAGGAATTGGGGGGCCCTTGGAAGTAGTGGCACATGGCCCTGAGACACTAGAATTCCATGATTTTTAAAGAGTTTTAAAAGCAGAGCCCTAGATTTAGATTCGACAGAGGTGGAGTCTCCACGTTCACAGCAGTGTGACGGTGGGCTGGTGAGCCTCATTTTCCTTTGGACTAATTCCTGGACTATTATCTCACAGCACGGTGCTGAGAAAAGTTGGCAAAGCACAGAGGATGCGTTACAATAGCCAGCATTTATATAGTGCACACAGTGCCAAGTACTATGCCGAGGACTTGGCAAATAGTTTCTCATTTGGTCCTCAGAACAACCTTAGGAGGTCGGTGCTATTAGGATCCCCATTTTATAGATGAAGAAACTGAAGCAAACAGAGGTTAGGTGACTTTCCCAGGGTCATATAACCAGGATGTCTAGGGCTGAATTTGAACTCAGGTCTTCCTGACCCATAAGTAGTGCTCGTAGGTACTTTTATAATCTTGACTTTGCCACTCACTGCCTGTGTGACCAAGGGGCAAATCACTTCACCTTGCTGGGCCTCAGTTTCTCCATATGTAAAATGAGGGAGCTGGTCTAGGTGGCTTCTGAGGTCTCTTCTGTCTCTAAGCTGGTGATCCCTAAATAATTGGAGGGAGAGAGCACTAAGGGAGGGGGGGAGACCAGGGAAGGCTTCATGGAGGAGGCTGTACCTGAACTGGGACACTTAGAGAAATGAGGAATGCTAGGAAGTGGAGATGATGAGGAAACTATGATGAGGTTTGAGGGCCTCCCTCAAATCCTACATGTTACTTATTCCATGAACTTTCTTTTCTTCTCTGGCCTCAGTTTCCTCATCTGTAAAATGGGTAAGGGAGGCTAGCTGAATCTGTAAGGAATAGCCTTGGGGTCAAAAGGGAAGTCACCCAGGACAGCTGGAAGGAAGGAACAAGTGGGGATGGGCCTTTCTCTTTGTTTTGGTGGCATTTGAAAGGCTTTCTGGCCAATTTTATAATTACTCTCTTTTCTAGGATGCTCCTCTCAGCCAACCCTTTCTCGTCTCTCTTGGCTTCCTCCCAAGGGTATAGGGTGTGTGTGAGTGTGTGTGTATGTGTGTGTGTGTGTGTGTGTGTGTGTGTGTGTGTGTGTAGGGGTAGGGGTGTGTGTGAGTGTGTATGTGTATGTGTGAGGGTATGGGGTATGTGTGTGTGTGTGTGTGTGTGTGTATGTGTATGTGTATGTGTGGGCAGGGGTGGGGAGTGGCATTTCCCAGTCCTTGGGGCAGTTTTGGCTCTGGGTGCCCTGGATGGCCTGGGGAAAGTTTAGGTCTCCACCACTGAGGAAATTCTAGGGTGGGAGTGTTGCCAAGCTCATCGAAGGTCATTTTACCAGCCTATAACCTAGAAGTGGAAGCCTAGCCTTGGCAGTTCAGGGGGCCTCAGGCTTCTGCTGAGCTGCGGGCAGTTACAACTCAGGGTACAAATAAGGTGAGATCTCTGAGGCCAGGGGTGCATGGCATACATATGGGAACACATTAAACACAGTTTGCTGCTTGTAAAACCCTCTCCCCAGGGGAGATTTAGGCTGGCTCTCCCATGGCTTTTATTTCTTGGTCATCTGGTCAAGGAATCATGGAATTGAAAGCTGAAAGGGATCTTAGAGATAATCTCATGACAAACCCCCTCATTTTACAGATGAGGAAAGGGGGGCCCAGAGTGTTTCAGTGACTTTCCCAAGGTCACACAGCTAGTCAGTAACAGACACTGGGAGGCAGTTAGGTGTGGTGGATAGAGACCATTGGGTCTTGGAGTCAGGAAGACCTGAGTTAAAATCCAGCATCAGATACTTACTGTGTGACCCTGAAAAAGTCTCTCAGCCTCAGTTTCTTCAACTATAAAATGGAGATCCTAATAGCACCGACCTCCCAGGGTTGTGCAGATCAAATGGGATGAAAAACTTAGTCTAATGCCTGACACATAGTAGGCACCACATCAATGCTAGCTATTACTTTTTTTTTTTTGCAGTGTAATATGTATTTCATTTTCCCCCAATTACATGTTCAAACAATTTTTTTAACATTTGAAAAAAAGTTTTGAGTTCCAAATTCTATCCCTTCCTCCCCTCCCACCTCCCCAGATGGTAAGCAATCAGGTAGAAGTTATGCATGTACAGTCATGTAATTAGTCATTTTGTACAAAAGGACTCGAATAAGACAAAAGAATGAAAAAAAGAAGCAGAAAACCAGGCTGCTTTGGTGTGTATTCAGGCAATATCAGCTTTTTCTCTGGAGGTGGATAGCAGGCTTCACCATTACTCCTTTGGTATTGTTTTGTGTCATTGTATTGCTGAGAATTCCAGCTATTGCTATTATTAGGGGTGGGATCTGAACCCAGGGCCTCTGATTCCAAATTTAGTGATCTGTCTGTGACACTGTTACACTGTTTACTTCAGAGAAGGTTTGAGAGGTACATGGGAGCTGGAGGGCCGGGCTTGGAGTGAAGTAAACTTGAGTTCTTCATATCCACCCTTAGGTACTTGCTAGTTGCTATGGGTAACAGGGTAGGATTTAGGGGACATTTCCAAACCTCAGTTTCCTCAGTAGCTAAGATAAGGATACTTGGGTCACCAGCCTCACCCAGGTGGGAGTGAGGGAAGTCTGAAAAGCTATGTAAAAAGTGAGTTTTAGTGTTCTGTTTGGCAGATGGCAGAACCAGGGACAACGTGGGGAAGGAGCAGAGAGGCAGATTTGGGTTTTTATGTGGGGAAAATCTTCCTAATGACTGAACTGCCCAGGAGTGGATTGAGTTGCCTTGGACATTAGCAGGCAGGATGTGGGATGCTATAAAAGTACCTGGCAGACTGTCTCTAAAGTTTCTTCAGGCTGTAGAGTACTCCAAAATGCCCTCCTCTCTCACATAGAACGAGTCAAATAAATGTTGGTTGCTTGGTGAGTTCTCTCCCTGCCTTCTCAATTGTCTGCTCTAGCCTGAGTTAGAGCCTGGTGGGAGCTAAGACTCAATCTCCTCCCCTTGGGTCGGACAGTGTTTTGGACCTGAGTGACCTTGGACAAATCTCTTAGCCACCCAGGGAGGGGCAGGAGGATGCTGGATGTCCTTCGATCCTGGAACCAGTCTTTGCCTGGGGCCTACTTTCCTTTCTCTCTGTCATAAAAGTGTGAGTGTGACTGGGGGCTGGGGAAGGGGCGGGCAGGAGGAGGAGGAGGGACACTCCTCAGAACAATGGAGCGGATGGCCTGCTGTGGAGAGCTGGGGGGAGGGTTGGGATGGGTGTGAGGAGCAGGACCTGCTGCCTTTTAAGCTGGGGCCTAATGGTCTTAACAGGGCATCCGGTATATTTCCTTTCCTCTTCACACCCACCCATTGGCTAGCTGGCTTTGGCCCCCCACTGTGGAAAAGACCTGTAGCTAGCAGCTGGCCCCTGGGGAGAGGTGGGGAGGAGGGCAGCAGCTGGCCAGCCCTGGCTAGCCTGAATTACAGCCTTGGAAAGAGAATTTCTCCCCAACAGGAAGGGATATTTCAATCTTTCTTCCAATACAGTTTATTTCTGGCTCTGATGCCTAGCTGGTGTTTTTCTGACTCTCTTCCAATTAGTGGAATTAAGAGGAAAAACAGAGGTAGATGGTCATATACAGACTTCCACGGTGTCAGTGAGGGAGGAAACTTGGGGCAGTGGAAAGCGCCCTGGGCTAGGAGTCAGGAGACCAGGACTCTGAGGGGTGCTCACTGTGAATGTGGGCAAGTAGGCAAATTATTTTCACCTCTCTGGTCTCCTGGGTCCTACCTCCAATGCATTCTATATGTGTGGTCTTAAGTGAATCATCTAAACTCTCCTAGCTTCAGTTTCTTCGTCTGGAAATGTGGGGGTTGCACTAAATGTCACATAGGATAGAACTCAGGGCCTAGACTCAGCATAGTCCTGGTTTCCTGAGTTCAAATCCAGCCTTAGACACTAGATGTGTGTTCCTGAACAAGACAAAACTGTTTGCCTCAGTTTCCTCATGTGCAAAAATGGGTATAATAATGGCTTCTACCTCTCAGAGTTGCTGTGAGGACCAAATGGAGTAATAATTGTAAAATTCTGAGTGCAATGTTTTTCCCTGGTAGGTGCTATATAAATGTTAGCTATCATTATCATTATATTAACTCTAAGGTCTCTTGAAGCTCTAGACGCAGTCTCCTCCCCTTGGGTTGGCCAGTGTTTTGGACCTGAGTGACCTTGGACAAATCTCTTAGCCACCCTATGTTATAGACAGACCAAGGTTCCTCTTGGTTTGGACCTTCTGTTCTATGGTCTAAGATTCCTGAGAGCAGAGATTATTATTTTTTGTATCTGTGTCACCAACATTGAGCACCTTGCCCAGCACATAGTAGGTGGTTAATAAATGCTTGTTGATTGAGTTCCTCCCAGAACTCCCACTCTTATGCTCTCTGTTCTCAGGCCTTTCCCAGCTCTTCCATTCGATGATCCTCTGAGGGGCCAGCTTCTTTCTAATGGGAGCTCTGCAAGAAGGTTTCCCTTTGTTAATGAGAGCATATTTCCCAAGGCAGACAGAGAGCTCTGTTTGATCTAGCCCTGGCTTTTTGAACTTTGTAAACTTTCTATGGGATAGGAAAGAGGATTTTTAATCAGGACCAGAAGTCCTAGGGAACTTCAAAGGTAGAGTTAACTAAGTCCTCAATTCCCATTGAGTAGAGCCCTCTGGGAGATAGTCCAGGGCTCCTCAGAGACTTTTAACATGTCAGGGGCCCAGCATCAGGCACCCCCAGCAATTACAGCCAGACCTGAGCTGAGCTAAGCTGAACGGTGACTTCCCTTTCATCCTTACACTGGTCAAAGGTTGGAAATTTCTTGCTTTTAGGATTTTTATAGAGGCTCTGGGATTGTTTTCTATAGGCAGAGCTCAAAGAGATTCACAGGTAAATTATACATTTGCTAAACATAAGCTGATGCCCTTCTGTAGCCCTTTGATTCCTTAACCTTAGGGAGAAAAGTCCTTCCTTGACAGTCATATGTGCAAACTGTTAGAAAGAGCACAGGGACCATGAGACCCTTGGCCTAGTCCTGGTGACTCTGCCAACAGTGTGGTAGGATGCCATAGAATATTAGCTCTGAAAATAACCTCATCTAGTCTAAGGGTTCTTGACCTTTCTATGTCATGGGTCTCTTTGACCATTTGGTGAAACAGAGGGATCCTTTCTTGGGATAATGTTTTTAGACATAGAATATAAAATACACAGGATTACCAAAGGAACTAATTATAATGAAGTATATTTATTAATAAAAAAATTCACCTACCCTAGTCTAAGAACCCCTGACCCCTGGATTCATTAAAACTGGGGCCGGGAGAGGGGAGATGACTTACCCAAAGCCACAAAGATTTCAAAGTGGCTGCTCTCTGGGGGAGGGATTGTCTCACTTTTGTATTTCTGTCCTGTACCTAGTTCAATTTCTGGAATTAGTAGATATTTAATAAATTGGTGTTGATTGGTCATCAAGTAAATTACCATTTGAGAAGTGCCCCTAACCCCCTTAAACAAATTCTTAGACATACTGTGATTTTTCACTAAATTTTAATTGTCAGGAGGACATTAAATTGGTCAGTTTTATTTTCCAGTCTGACCTTTGGGAACTAGATGAGCTCTTCTCTGTTAATCTCTTTGAGGAACTGGAAAGTTTGGTAAGGAGTTTTTGGAGAAAATATTTCCTAGGATTTAGATCTGGAAGAAACCTTGGAGGATTTCTCATTCAGACTCCCCTCCCTCCCTTTTTTTTCCAGAGGATTCTGAGGCCCAGACTGGGGAAGGGACTTACCCAAGGCCACAAAGATTTATGGCCAGGCCAGAACAAGAGCCTGAATTTCCTGACTCCAAATCTAGTGGGGTTTTTTTTCCTATTACACCCAACTGCCTGGCCATCGTTTCCTGACAGATAGTGTTTCTGAACCGGTAACCTTGGAACAAAACCCTGGCCTGCTCTGGCCCCATCAACCTATGCCCTTACCCCCTCCTGTCAAGCAAATTTAAGTCAGAGAAGATTGGAAGTCATTTGATAGGTATGGTTGTTAAATTGGTTTCTTGGGAGTGTAAGTCATTATTGCATTTGGTCATATGAATGCCATGTGTTTCTTGTTCAACCAATTATGTGACAAGTAGCAGAGGTAGGGCTGTAATTGGGTTTTTCTGCTAAGGGCTAAGCAGAAATATATAATACACATGTATACATGTGTATATATACACATATACACACATATGTAAATATATAGATACACATACACACATATCATATATCCATACTCCATATATCTGTACATAAACACATATGTACACACATACACACATATGTGCAACTGGGTGGCATGGTAGATAGAGTGCTTGGCCTACAGTCAGAAAGACCTGAGTTCAAATGTGGCCTTAGACACTTACTAGCTGTGTGACCCTGGGAAAGTCACTTAACCTGTTTGACTCAGTTTCTTCATCTGTAAAATGAACTGGAGAAGGAAATAGAAAATCACTCCAGTGTTTTTGCCAAGAAAACCCCAGTAGGATCATGAAGAGTTGGATGCAACTGAAAGATAACTGAACAATTGAACAAATAATTTTAAAACATTCTGAGGAGTCCATAGGCTTCACTGGACTGCCATGGGTTAAAGACCCTTGGACTAGATAATCTTTTAAGTTCCCTTCTGGTTCAGGATTTTCTAGGATTTATTCTACTAAGGAAGAGGATGGTTTTGAGGTTCTGTGCCCTGGTCAGAGCA
The DNA here is from genome assembly GCA_011680675.1 of Gymnobelideus leadbeateri. Taxonomy (NCBI): domain Eukaryota; kingdom Metazoa; phylum Chordata; class Mammalia; order Diprotodontia; family Petauridae; genus Gymnobelideus; species Gymnobelideus leadbeateri. The sequence goes on along the minus strand of WOXC01008873.1, from coordinate 147,711 downwards.
CAGCTGGGGGTGGTTCCATTCTGGAATCAACCTTTTAGGAAATCAGCATTTGGGTGAGTTGGAGGAAATCTGGAAGAGCGTGACCTGGATGATGGGAGGTCAAAGTTCCTGTGAGGATTGGTTAAAGTAACTGAGATGTTTAGTATAGAGAAGACCAAAGGGAGAAGTATTTGCTGTCTCCCAGTACTCGAAGGGCTGTCGTGCTGAAGACCATTTGTGCTTGAAAAAAGCCAGAGTCAGGAGGGATGCTTGGAAGTTGGAGAGAGGCAGAATTTGGCTGGATAGGAGGAAAAACTTGCTAGCAGCAACAGCTATCTTAAAGTGGAAGGGGCCACTGTAAGAAGCAGTGATTTCCCATCACTAGAAAAACTGCACAATCATTTTGTGATATATTGTAGGGGGGATTCTTGTTGAGATGTGGGATGTATTTGATGGCCTCAGAGGGCCCTTCCAGTTCTAGAATTCTGCGATTACTCTGGAGGGTCCAAGGTTCCAAATGAACAGCTGGTGGTATCATCCTCTCCCTGGTTTGCTGTGGTTTGCTGGAGCCCTAGGTTGTCTGGGAGCATGGACAACACAGTCTTGTTAGTGGTTCCAAAGGACAGTTAATTAAGAACACAAGTGAATGGATAGTTATTAAGGACACCCCAAGCCCAGCTATTAAGCTCTGATAATTATTTTCATACTGGGTTCTTAAAAATGAAACATGCATGTAGCTTGTTAACCAGCTGTGGACTGTTGGACTGTGCGCAGGGGCCTCTGTGCATGGCAGGTACAATTGTTTCGCTGTCCTTTCCTCTCCTGCCTCCATCAGGACTGATGTCTCTTTGTCTTTCCTCTTCTCTCTAGGACCCAAGAATTTCAGCTTTAATTCTTGACAGACTCCAAGTGCCTGAGTATCTCCAGAGGAACCGGTCGGAAGGAGAGAGTCGCTGCGATGTGTGTGCCACACACCTGAACCAGCTTAAGCAAGAAGCCATTCAGATGGTCCAGGTGTCTTCCTGTCATGAGAAGTCTGACCACCCGCATGGTCCTGGGGCCCTAGCCCGCTTGGCATCTCAGAACCTGACCAACCATTGCTCTCTGGGCGGAGACTTGCCTTTGGCCTCAGGGCAAGTTGGAAAGCAGCAGGCTTCTCTCTTCCCTGGGGCGGAGAGGAAAAAAGCTCTGGCATGGCCCCCAGGCTCTGGTGGTTTTCCCAACTCCAGTGTCCAAGTCACTGTGGCTCCCACAGGCCTCGGCGGTGCCTTGAGTTCTGTCACTATCCAGGCTCAGCAGTACCTGGAGGGCATGTGGAGCATCTCCAGAGTGAACAGTTTCCTCCCACCGGCTTGCCTGGTAAGTACTGGTGATCTTTGCTCAAGTGGAACCAAGCCCAAGGAAAATCATTTACATGGTGCCTTGAGCAGTCACCAGAGAAGAGATGGTTCAAACCATGTTCCCTGCAAAATGATATATTTTGCTAAATTCTTCCAGATAATCTTACCATGTAGAACAAAGCTCTTCCCCTGTTTTAAGCTAGAATTGGGCAGGGTCATCAATAATGGTGCATAATACTTCTACCTTAAAAAAAAGTAAATGCTTAGTCTTTGAAGGTTCTTAATAAATGCTTATTGACTGACTGGCTGACTGAAGAGCTGTCTCTATTACTGGCTGGGTAGGACTCCCTGTTGTGTTTCTACATTGCAGTATCACTCTGCTTCTTCTAAAAGTTGTAACATCACCTTTTATTCAATGTCAATATAGTTATCAATGGAAGTTGTTTGTTTTTTTTTTTTAACCTTTCTCCCTGCTTCAGGGTCACATGGGAAGAGCTTGAAAGCTGAATGTGACCCTGGAGCTATTGGTTTGCTGGTCCAACATAAGAAGGGCTGTGTCTGTAGCTTTAGGGGGGGGGTTGAACCTGTGTGACTCTTTTGGGAAGGGGGCTGTGTATCGTGTGTTTTGGACATTAAAAGTGATCTTCAGTGGGCAGCTGTTGCAACCTAATGAGAGCTGTTCTTGTCTGTGGCTAATGCTGCTTTTCTTATATGGGTCTGGTGGTGACACTCTGCTGCAGATTCTTCATTTAGTTGACTTCTACTTGCATATCGTAAATTCTTTCTTTAAGAACAGAGTCAGAAAATGCTAGTCATGATGAGTATTGAACAACATAACAAAACATGAAATTGACTGTATCTTAATGGTTGATGAAATGACTGGTTACAGATATCTAAGTCATCTCTGAATCAGCCAAAATAAACACCAGACTGAAGGAAGGAAAAAGGTGAAAAGACTGCATGAAATTACGATAGCTCTATCTAAACCTATTTATCAATAGGTTATCAGTCAACCTATGACCTATTTAAACAAGCTTTTGATATTGAAAAATAGGAAATGGGTGCAGCTAGGTGGCACAATGAATAGAGCACCGGCCCTGGAGTCAGGAGGACCTGAGTTCAAATCCAGCCTCAAACACTTGACACACTTACTAGCCATGTGACCTCAGGCAAGTCACTTAATTGCCTTGCCCTCCACCCTCCAAAAATAAAAATAAAATAAAATAGGAGATGGATAAAGAAAAAAAAACTTTGACTCTGATGATGTTTGATTCTGAGAGGCAGTATGGTATAGTAGAAAGAGTGCCAAACTGGAATTAAGAGAGATATGAGCTTGAATATGGCTTCTGTTGTTGTTGAATTGTTTCAAGCGTGTCTGACTCTCTATAACCCCATTTGGGGTTTATCTTGGCAAAGATACTGGTTTGCCATTTCCTTCTCCAGCTCTTTACAGATGAGGAAACTGAGGCAGACAGGGTTAAGGGACTTGCCCAAGGACACAGCTACCAAGTGCTGGATTTGGACTGATGAAGATGAGTCTTCTTGATTTCAAGCCCAGTTCTCTATCCACTGTGCCACTTACCCATTAACCATGTCACCTTATGCAAATCACTTAACCTTTCTGAGTTTCAGTTCTCTCCTCTGTAAAGCAGAGCTAATCATACCACTCAGAGTTGTTGTGAGTTAGATAAGATGATGTATCTAAAGTTCACTGTGAATCTTAAAGCATTACATACACGTAAGGGGTTATCATCATCATTTCCTTGGAGAAATTTAACTGATGTAAAACAATCACCATAACGGGGAGGCCCAAAGACCCCAGAAACCACCTCAACAACTACATTCTTGGTCTTGCTGAGTAGAGAGAATGATGGCCAAGAACACACCCATTTAGAGTAGATATTCATTTGCTGAACTTTATAGAGGAGAATAACAGAAGAATTTGGGGAACAACAGAAGAAGGGGAAGAACCTACAGAAAGCTTGTTATGAGAGCCAAGTAAACTAGATAATCCCACATAGAAGACAAACACAATTCAGTTGGGGAAATCCTTCAGATGCTTCTCTTGGTGAATTACATTGTGGTGTTTGCATAAAACCCCTGAATTCTACAGGATCTCCTCAATAAAATTCATGGTCACTCACAAGAGATTGGATATTTATTATTGCCACATAGCAAAAAAAGACAAGGACATGGAGAATATATAAATCACCCAGCCTTTGACATACATTTGAATGAGTAGCTTGTTGAATTAGTACAATAGTGCTAATAATGCCTTAGACAGGCATTGCACCTAGACAGATAACTGGCTCCCAAATTGAATGGGAATAGGAGAATGGATTTGATTGGATTTAGAAAAGTTTGAATTACTTTTAATGATCTCCAGAAGCTCTCTGACACAAATATCTGTCTTTTTTAGCATTAGCCCATAATTGTAAGTGACCCAGAGAGAAATGGAGAGATGCTCAGTGGATATGAGTATGTGGACTGTGGCATGTTACTCATGATAACTTTCACGCAAGAGGTGGCATGAGAGATATTATTATTATTATTTTTGCTTTTTTGGACGGCAGTTAAGTGACTTGCCCAAAGTCACATGGCTAGTAAGTGTGTCAAGTGTCTGAGGCCGAATTTGAACTCAGGTCCTCCTGACTCCAGGGCCAGTGCTCTATCCACTGCACCACCTAGCCACCCCTTGAGAGATATTACTAAGGAAATGTATAATCAGTAAAGAAGATGGGCCAGTTATACTACAGTATAGAGCAAGGAACAAAAGATGGACAGCATGAGCATTGCCCTGCTATGCAGAATGTGCTCAAACACCTCAAGAGAGAAAGGCTTCTTTCTAATGAGATGGATCTTCTGTGGGGAGTTTCTGTGAGAACAGGCTGAGAGGGTTAGGATCAATGGAAGGAATGCCTGCATCAGTATGATTGTAGGTCAATAAAAATATTAAAGTATAAGGTTTTTTTGATATTGTGGAACACTTATGATATGTGAACACTTATGGGTTTACAATCCAATAAGAGTCCCAGGTTTTGTTTCCCCCCCCCCCAGTTGGACTGGTATTTAGTCATGTATTTCCACTTTTTTTTTTTTTTGCTTTTTGGAGGGGGAAGGCAGGGCAATTGGGGTTAAGTAACTTGCCCAACATCACATGGCTAGTAAGTGTTAAGTGTCTGAGGCTGGATTTGGACTCAGTTCCTCCTGACTCCAGGGCAGGTGGTCTATTCACTGTGTCACCTAGCCGCCCTGTGTATCCTTACTTCTAACCCATTCTCTCACTGATATCTACAAACTTTTATTTAGATCTACTTTGAATAAGGCCCTGTGGTGCATGCTCTGGAGGAGGCAGAGATGGATATGATCTCTTGTGAAGCTCACAGTCTAGAAAAGGGATAAGATCAGGATTCAGATAGCTACAACTCAAGGCAAGATACAAAGACCTAGCTGGGAAATTGCTAATCTAATCCTCTTTCAATAGTTTATATGATTGACCTCCCTCCTTTGTTAATCATTCCTTTCCTTGATTTATCTTATACTACTTTATTTTTTTCTGGCAATGCAATTGGGATTAAGTAACTTGCTCGGGGTCACACAGCTAGTAAGTATCAAGATTTAAACTTAGGTCCTCCTGACTCTCTGACCCATATCTCATACTATTTTTTAAAAATTAGCTTAAATCTTTTAAAGGAAAAAATCCACCTTATTCCTTTCTACTTCATCACCCATAGAAAGAAACAGAAGAACAAAACCATTATAACAATATATAGTGAAGTAAAACAAATTTGTACATTTTCCATATCCACAAAATATGTCTCTGCCTTCTTCTTAAGTTTATTTCTTAATTTCTTATTATGGAAAAGTTAAAATAGGAGAAGGTACTGCATGTGGGTCCTAAGGGATGGATAAGAAAGCAATAAGTAGAGATTGTGGGGGCAGGGAGAGCTTTAGGGAGGAAAAGCCTGAGAAGACAGGGAGGTAGGACATTGTCTGCCTCAGTTCAGGGATTGGGTTTTTCTGGGCTTTGTCACAATGTAAGATCTATGCTTGAGCAGACACATTAAAAAGACTTCTTTTGTTTAGGTCATATATCATAGGAGAAAGACTGGAAAGAACCGTAGAGATGATCTAAGGTCTAAAGCCCTTATTTTGCAGAGGGGAAAATGAAGAACACTAGCCCTATCCCCAAGTAATCTCTCTGAGTCAAGGCAACAGAATACAGCATAACTCCAGAGTCAGAGGACCTGGGTCACAATCCTGCATCTGATGCTTAGGACCTGGGTGACTGAGTCACTGGATCCCCTTGGCCTTCCTGTCCTTATCTCTCTAAAGTGAAGGCATCAGGCTAGACAACCTCTGAGGTCTCTTTCAGCTCTAGAGCTGTAATCCTAAGTGCTCAGTACAATGATTGACTGTCTTTGTTTTAGTCTTTCAATGGTAATGACAGCTGGCATTTGTACCATACTTGGGTCATTGTCTCATTTGGGGCAGCTCAGTATAGGAGGAGAAAGAGCCCTGGCCATGAAAGAGGTGTGAAATGTGGATCTGAGTCTGGACCCCATTATTTATTATCTGTGTGACCTTGAACAAGTTCCTTGTTTTGCTTTTCTCTTTTGTCATTCTCAGATTTTAAATTTTTAATATTTTTGGCCCAGACTTGTGATTTCATTGATTTTTAGAGAACTGCAAGATGGGGCACGTCCATCCAAAGAAGCAGATTACCAACTCATCTGTATTTTATAGGTCTAGATCTTTGCCAGACCATTGAGACTTAAAGTGACTCTTGTAATGATAAAATAGAAATTTGGAGATCTTCCCTGCTCCTTAATAAGCCTAAGGGAATTCGAAGACCTTCCTTGCTTGGAAGATCTTCCCTGTCCCCTAACACGTTAAATGTAATCACATGGAGCCTATGGTGGGAGGAGTTTTCTGACAGGTCAAACAGCTCACAGGAAGCTGGGAGTCAGAACAGTTAGAGTCTGAGGGAGAGAGGATGCACCCAGGGAGACAGCTAGACTTGTGAGTAAATGTTTGTTTGTGTGAAAGCTAAAGGATGGTGTGGCTCTCTGCTGTGTTGTGGTGTATTAACTTCTATGTTTCTATGATGGATTTGGTTTTCTGGTGTCTGAATAAATGTTTTGCTTCTGTCTTCTATATGGAGAGTCTGTTATATTTTGCAATTGAACAGTAGGCTGGCATATTCACAGTTGCTGTTAGTGCTGTGAATATTATGTTGGCACTACACTTGTCCAAGAACATAGAGCTAGTTAATTCTTCTGAGTCAGGATTTGAACTCATTTCCATTAGCTCCATACTGCTTCTTTCTGTCATTTGTAAATTATGGTAGATACTCAACTATTTATCTTACCTTTTGAAGGAACTCTCTCTACCAATGCATACCCCACTGTGGTTCTCCCATTTATGGTTGTAGACAGTAGCTGGGGACCTAGAAAAGCTAAAGGCCTTGCTCAGGGTCACACAGTTCCTATATGTCCACAGACAAGGGCAGTTTTGAAAGTTACATGTTGAATTTGTCATATACTTAAAATGAAAACTAAACGACACAATAGGGATTTGCTATTTCGTGGATTGCCTTCTGTTTCTCTTTCTGTTCTACAATGTATATGGAAGAGCTCATTTTATTGTATGTTTGTTAAATTCAGAATAAAAATAAAACAAGCTAAAAATGAAAGAAAAGGTGGGTGGGTGGGTGGGTGAGGACGAACCACATTGTAGAGAGTCTTGAATGCCGGGTCACTGGAAATATTCCTTTTCTATTTTCCTGAGATTTTATTTGGCCTATTCTTATCCTTTCCTTTCCTCTCCTACCCTACCCCCACCACTGATACTGATAAAGATCTGGGAAGCTGCCCCATATCTTTGTGTTGAAATTCAAGACAACAGAGAGAGAATTGAGATTTTGTTTGTGTTCCTCATAGGCTATTAAACATCCCCTAAAATGACCCTTTGACTGGGGAAGGTAGGGTTGGGTTAGGGCACCTAGTGAATAAGGTCATGAGGCATGGATTATGGATATAAAATATAGTCCTTTAAGCCTTATTCTTCTTTCCTACACTGTTTTACAGGAGCTACTGACTTTATTTCAGCTTGTGTTGGTATGTGTGTTATGTGTGTGGGGGGTGGAGAGGGGACCGGATAATGGATTTATAATTAGAGAACAGTCACAGTAATCAATGATGGTATTATTAAGCATATAAATAGAACTTTAAGCCTCAGATGAGGTAATTTCCTACTGCGTCCAGGGATCAATAATTAGAACTAGCCCTGGAATGTTAAAACACCTCTCTGAAGACTTTAGAATTAAACACTTTGGTGCAGACAGCCCCATGAATCTCCCTTTCTTCATTGTATTGCCCATAAACAGTTCTATGTTTATTTTATTACTAACAAGGGTAATAGAGAATAATTTTGGGGGGTGGAGATAAGGGTGGGAGGAGACCTGTGGCCCAGGGTCACTGTCTGAAAATAGGGGAGCTATTGAGATGCCAATGTGGTTTGTCCTAATGGACAGATTCATCTTTTCTAATAAGAACAATCAATGATAATGATAACAATGAGTGCTATAGACATGCATTTTTAATAAAGATTTAAGATTTACAAAGTCCTTTCCTCACAATAATAATATTGCTTTACAAAAATGCCCTAAGATGACCCTGTGGATCATCCAAGAAGTTCCTTCCCTCCTTGGGGAAGTCAGGGTTGGGTTAAGACCACTGGAGAATAAGTCACATGCCTGTTTCCTCCTGGGGAGGGGGTCTACAAGTCTCCTTATTTCTGTATTTTGTAGAGAAGAAAACTGAGGCTCAGAATTATTGGTGTGACTTGATGTAATAGAAAAGGACATTTGGATTTGAATCCCTGTCTCCCCAGTCAATAACCTCCCTGGGCCTCCTCCTCACCTGGGAAATGAGGCAGCAGGACTAACTCTTCTCCAACGTTTCCTCCAGCTCCAGAGAGCCTCAGTGAGGGGAAGTCCATAGAGACTGCCCACCTGTATGGGTCAGTAATCTGCATGGGTGGAGAGTTTCCACACAATGGGTGAAATCATAGGTCTGGCAGGACCAAAAAAAAAGAAAGAAAAAGAAAAAAAAACATGCCCCAGGGCACCCATCTAGTAGGTGTTGAAGGGGGGGATAATAGTAGTTCACGGTTGTATCCTGCTTTATAGTTAGGAAGCACTGTACAGACATGATCTCATTTAATTCTGATAATAGCTTTGGTGTTCTGGGGGCCTTTCTTCATGCGAAGCCTAGGGAAATAGAGAGATCCAAATTCATTCATTCATCCAGCAAATATTTAACTTCCTACTGTGTGGGGCCTCTACCAAGATTCTCTTCTGATGCCTCACCTTGGCATGGAGGTGAACTTGGGTCCTCTAAGATGAACTCTAGCGGCTATGTGGTACAGTGGAGTCAGGAGACCTGAGTTCACTTGTGGCTTCTGACACTAACTGGGTGACCTTGGGCAAGTCATTTAAACTCAGTGTGCCTCAGTTTCCTCCTCTATACAATGGGGATAATAATAGCACCTACCTTCTAGGCTTGTTGTGAGGATCAAATGAGATATTTGTAGAGCACTATGCAAAGCTTTCAAGCAGTATGTAAATGCCAGCTATTAGGCTGAGGAGTATAGGCCCAGACATGAAAGGGATGCACGTATTTGTCTGAGGACCTGTCTGGTTAAATATGGAGAGCCTTTCTGTTACAAGGTCGGCTACCAGGGGATCGATGTTTTTGGCCACAGCTGCTCATGGAGAACAGTCAGTTCAACACTTTTAAAAGCATTTATTAAGCACCTACTGTGTGCCAGTAAGAGGGGGAGCATGAAGATGTCTGAGTGTGCATGTGCATGTGTGCGCATGTATGCTTGCCAGGAGTACAGATCCTAGACCTGAAGCAGTCTAGGTAATCCTCACCTTGTTTGGGGGTTAGACATCCTTGGTCCTGGTGGTGGGCTGGGGAAGGCCTGGTGAAGGGGTTAATTTACTCACCCTTTTTCCTTGGCAAGGAGTCCAACCCTGATGTTGATTCCTTTTTATCCCCTGGACCAGAGGGGTGGGGGGGGGGGTCTGTATACTTGGGCCTGTGTTAAAGGCCAAGTAGTTCTGCTGTCCAGACACTGTCCTGGGCATCATTCTATTAAGTTGGGGAGAAAGGATCAAGGGCAGTGTGTGTGTGTGTGTGTGTGTGTGTGTGTGTGTGTGTGTGTGTGTGTGTGTGTAACTGTGCCTGTTCCCCAAATAAGTAGGATTTCTCCTGGCCCTAAGAAGATAAATCTTCACTCTGGAGATTAAATTCTAATAGGGATGATAGGACATGAGTCCAGGTAGACAATGCAGAGAATATCAGAGGTGAAAGGGGCCTTGGGATCACAGAATCATAGGGTTCCTAGAAACCTTTCCCGATTCTTCCCTCAAATCCATTCTTTAATCCACCCCCCCACCCCAAACCTAGTTTACAGTAGTAGAAATTAAGGCCCTGTAAGACCAAGGGACACGTGACATAGAGCGATCTCAGGGTTGGAAAGGAGGACATGTATGGGACCTATCCCACCTCCCACTGAAACAAGAGGGAACCCAGAGACTCCTCATTATGGTTTGGGACAGCTCTTTAGAAAGTTTGTCCTTGTGTTGGTCAGAAATCTCACTCTGCAGCTCCCTCCGCCTTTCCCTAATTAGTCCTATTTCTGTCTTGCAGGTCCAATCACTCTTCTCCAAGAAAGCCTTTGAGATTTGTGCTATTGTTGTGGTTGAGTCATTTCAGTCTTTTCTGACTCCTCATGACCCTGTTTTTTTTGGGGGGGTTCTCTTGGCAAAGATACTGGAGTGATTTGCCATTTCCTTCTCCAGCTCATTTTACAACTGAGGAAACTGAGGCAAATAGGATGAAGTGACTTGCCCAGGGTCATACAAGCTAGTAAGTGTCTGAGACCAGATCTCAACTCAGCAGGATGAACCTTTGTGCCACCCAGCTGCCCCAGACCTTCAGGATGCTTGCCAACAGACAACCCTTCAGATACTCTCGTGTTCCTCCTGGCCCTGCTCTTTTCTAAGCTCAATGTCCTTGGTCCTTCTAACAAACCCTTTTATGATGGCACATCTCTAGTCCCCTCATCCTCCTGGTGACCCTTCTTTGGTTATGCCTCATCGGTGTCCAGGTGTCTTAAGAGTGAATGAAACAATGAAAAAAAAAGAGTAATACAATACATCGTGCAAACAGGTGAGGGCTCCGTGGCCCCCAGCTCTGGGAAGGATAGTCTGTGAAGGCTTTCTGAACTGGGAGGGGGGCACTTGAACTGGCTCCTTGGAGAGTGGTAGGATGTCAATAGTCAGAGAGGGACAGAGGACAGAATGGACTGAGCAAAGGCCTGGGGACGGGAGGGAGCAGCATGGGGGATGAGTTCAGAGAATATAGTCCTGGAGAAAATGTGCTTGAGATAGGTGTGGTGTGGTGAACTAAAAGAATTTTAGATTCTTTCGGGGTGGGAGGGACTTGGGTTCTAGTCTATCCTCTATGACCAAGTATGTGTGTCACTTTGACAAGTCCCTTTCTCTTTCAGGGACTTAATTTCTACTTTAAACTAGTTTGGGGCTGGGAGAAGGGAAGGATGAGTTTAAGGGAAGAGTTGGACTGGAAAGTTTCTAGGAATTCTGTGGTTCTGTGATTCCAAGGCCCCTTTTAGCTCTGATGTCCTATGTTCTAGATTTCAAAGCTCCTCTCAGTTAGTACATTCCATGATATATGATTATAAGGCACCTTCTAGCTATGACATTCTATGTTCTATGTTCCAAGGCCCTTTTCTGCTCTGACATTTTATATTCTAGGATTTTAAGGCCCCTTTCTGCTCTGACATTTTATGTTCTGGGATTTTAAGGCCCCTTTCGGCTCTGACATTTTATGTTCTAGGATTCCAAAGCTCCTCTCAGTTAATACATTCCATGATCTATGATTATAAGGCCCCTTTCAGCTATGACATTCTATGTTCTATGTTCTAAGGGCCCTTCCTGCTCTGACGTTTAATGTTCTGTGACTCCAGAACTCTTTTTCAGTTAGGACATTCTACATATAATCTGTGATTTGAAGGCCCCTTCCAGCTCTGACATCATGTGTTCTGGGATTCTAAGGGTCCTTCCAGCTCTCACATTGTGATCTCTATTTTGCTTTGAAAGCCCTTCAGAACCTGGCCCCTTCCAACCTTTCTAGTCTAATTACATTTTACTCCCCTCCCACTGGCCTTGTTCCTTTCACCAGACATTCCATTTCCCCATTCCATCTCTCCCTTCTACCCTCTGCCTTTTGCCTTCCCTGGCTGCCTTCATCTCTCAGCTAAAACTCCACCTTGTACAAGCCTTTCCCAGGTCTTTTTAAGGTCAGTGCCTTCTCCTTCCTCTCCTGTTTGTTTGCAGGCATTTGCATGGCGTTTTCATGTCGGCTTCTCTTTCCCTCCTTAGACAGTAAGGTCCTTGAGAGGAGGGGCTGGGCTTTGCCTTTCTTTGTGTTCCCAGAGATCAGCACAGAGCCTGGCATATATTGGGGTTGTTCAGCCATTCAGTCATGCTCCACTCTTCTTTGCCCCATGAACCACACTGTCCGGGGGTTTTCCTGGTAAAGATATTCAAGTTGTTTTGCCATTTCCTTCTCCAGTAGGTTAAGGCAAACAGATTGTGACTTGCCCAGGGTCACACAACTGTGACCAAAGTGTCTGAGGCCAAATTTGAACTCACTTCTTCCTGACTCCAGGCCTAGGACTCTATCCATCTAGCTAACCTAGCTCCCTTAAATGTTTGTTTTGACTTTACTCGACTTTTGTGATTTAAGATCCCTTTCAACTTTGACTTAAAAAAAAAAAGGATTCTAAAGCCCCCAGCTCTGACATTCTATGAAAATGAGTTTGTAAAGACAGAAATATTCTTGGAGTGCCCTTTCTGACTGGGAGGGGATTGGGGGCTGCCCAAGCAGCTGTTTCAGCCAGAGGGCCAGGTGTTCATCCCTGGGGTCTCTGTGGGAGGTTTACAAGGGGGGCAGCTCGGAAAACTACCAGTACTCCTTAAACAGAGATCATCTATCCAGCAGTGCCTTGTTAAAAAAAAAAAAAAAGCAAAAAAAGGTCTGGGATTGCTCAAAGTTGGTCCCCTCCCCCCATCTTCTCCTCCTCTTTCATGTCCCTTGTCTTATATGACGCCAGGTGGAAGCCGGAGGGAGGCAAGAGAGTTCCAGCTTGTGAAAAACTCCATTTTCACTGGTTTGTGAAATTCTTCCTGGTGGGTTTCCAACATCTGTTTTCTTTAGTGCAATAAGAGGGGAAAGAGAGACTCAATTTCCTCAACTGGGTAAACAGTTCATTTTCTTCTTTGATTAAAGGGATGGCTGACGTGAGATGAGAAGAGATGCAGCCCTCAGTTCACACAGGCATGTAGTGGGGTTGAAAAACATTTAAAATAAACTCAACATCCAACACTTCATACTAATGGTCAATCCTAGAATGTCAGAGAAGGAATTGCCCTTAGGCTCTATTTAGTCCAGTCCTCTATTATTGTAATGGGAAGAACATTAGGCGAAGTCAGAAGATCTAGATTTAAATCCCTATCCCTTCAGTTTATTATCTCTTTAATCTTCAGCACAGGTAGGTGGCATAATGGATAGAGTGCTTGGCCTGGAGTCAGGAAGACTTGAGTTCAAAACCAGCCTCAGACACTTAGCTGTGTGACCCTAAGCAAGTCACTTAACACTGCTTGCCTCAGTTTCCTCACCTGTAAAGTGAACCGGAGAAGGAAATGGCAAATTGCTCCAGTATCTTTGCCAAGAAAATGCCAAATGGGCTCATGGAGAGTCAGACGTGACTGAAAAGCAGCTGAACAAATAATCTTCAGCAGGTCACTTTGCTTCTGATTCTCAATCTCATTATCTGTAAAATGAAAGAGTAAAACTAGGTGTGATATTGATATCTAAGGCCCCTTCTTGCACCATTGTCCTATGGTCTATAGTCTAGGTTCTATAGAATTATTCTAGATTCTAGATTCTATAGAATCTCTAGTCTGGATTCCTGCTAGCTCTGCTGTTCTGTGTTCCATGTTCTCAGGGGACAAAATATAAACTGTTGGCTGAGAAGGGTGGATCTGGGTTCATATGGACCAGTCTCTGTCTTGAGGGCTTCTCAATAGTGGTGATTTCTGGCTCCTTGCTCTATCTAATTTCCCTTGGGAATCCCCCCCCCCCCCCACCAAACCTCCCATTTCTTCTGGGAGCATCTTTGCTTTTCATTGTATCCCCAATACACAGAGCCTGCACATAGTAGGTGCTTTGTGAATGTTTGATTCCTGTTTCTCTTTGTATGAGCCCATAGCACTCATGAAAGATTCTGAGATTCTTCAAAACTTGGGTCCAGAGAAGGTAGTGCCATAGGACATGGTACAGAGAACCCCAAACCTTGGTTCAGCTAAAACATGTCTGTTTTGTGTTCAGAATGCCTTATCTAGAATTTGTTTATTTGTTTTTAGGTAGAAAGTTTTCTTTCCTAAATGAGTTTTACTTTGAGTGTTATCAGAAGTCTTCAGAAGGCAGCTATCAGCCAAAGGTGGGCTGGGCCCAAGGACCTACTAAGTGTTAGTGATTATTCAGCTAAAGACTCAGCCAAGACTACAGGCACATGATTAGAATCATTGAGAATCAGTTCCTCCTTGCTGGCCCAGGATCTTGAAGGAAATGTGCTTTTTTTTCCTTGTCTCAACTGAGAAAATAGTTGGGAGCAAATGTAGTAACAACCTCCTTAGTCAGGGGACACTTGCCTAGTTACCTCAACTGTCAGAGGTTAGCTGAGAGTCCCAGAAGGAAACAAAAGAGGTATCTGAGATCATGAAGTTCCTATATTGTTGTTTGGTCATGCTCTACTCTTCATGACCCCATTTGGGGTTTTCTTGGCAAAGATACTGGCCTGATTTGCCATTTCCTTCTCCAGATCATTTTTATAGATGAGGAAACTGAGGCAAACAGGGTGAAGTGACTTGCCCCAGGTCACACAGCCAGTAAGTGTCTGAGACTGGATTTGAGCTCAGGTTTTCCTGATTCCAGGTCTGACACTCTATCCACTGAACTGCCCTAAAGTTCCTATACTTTACTCTTTGGAGAGCCCTAGGTTCTTTCTTAAAGGAATCTGGTTTTCAATAAGATTCTGGCTAGCTTAGAGGTTTGTTTTCCAACTTTGGGACAACTTAGGAGAGAGTGAGTGATGGGTAAGTTGAGGGCAGTAGAAAGTGACAGTTAATAACTTGATAGTGAAGGAGACAAAAGTACGCTAAGAAATATATATATTATATATGCATATATATTACACAGTACTATAAGAAAAGATTAAAGGGACTTTAAGAAATATATATGTGTGTGTATATACACACACACAGAAACTCAGGAGGCAAGGGAAATTCAGTGTAGGAGTCAATAGCTCAGTGAAGCCCAAGGGCACTAAGGCCTTTTCTGTTTTACTGCTCAGTGTAATAACTGATGCTTATAATGATAAAAGCACTTAGAGACCTTCTCCCTCCCCAGTTTTACAAATGAGAAAATCAAGGAGAAAAGAGAGGAAGTGACTTGTCCACTTGATAAGTAGCAGAGTTAGGATTTAAAATTCAGACTTGTGTCTAAATCTATGTCTTTTTCCACTGTTCTGTTTACCTTTCAATGACTTGGGGGTGGAACAGCTAGGTGGTGCCATAGTGCACAGAGTGCTGGGCCTCTATCAGGAAGACTTATCTCCCTGAGCTCAAATCTGACCTCAGACACTTACTAGCTTTGTGATCCTGGACAAGTCACTTAACTCTGTTTGCCTCAGTTTCCTCATCTGTAGAGTGAGTTAGAGGAGTAAATGGCAAATCACTCCAGTATCTCTACAAAGAAAACCCCAAATGGTGTCATGAAGAGTTGGACACGATTGAACAAGTCTTTGAGACATCAAGGAATAGTTAAGTGATATTCAATATCCTCTCTTTAAAAAGACAAGGATTTGTGTGGTTTATTCTGGAAAGATTTTCATCTCAAGTGGTTAAAGTGAAAAATAATTTTGATACTTAAGGGAGTCAGCTTCAGTTCTCTGGAAATTCACTTATGTGGAATACTTTTGTAGTAGACGATTCTTTGGAAGTCCCAAATATTCTGAGTAAGGTATATTGGCATTTTATGGTGCCAAATGATTGTTGCAGTGATTGGCGAGTGATGATGAAAAGCTAAAAGGTATAGAAATGTAGGTCTTTAGGGGAGATGATTCTGTTAACATCATTGTCAGAGAATGTAATTTATTTGTGAGTTTAGTTTTACTCTGTGTGACATTATTGACTTCATATCTAAACAATTCTATTCTCTTATGAGTGTTTGAACATTTTATTAGATTCCTGTACATAGTTTCTGATTCCTAGTTTCAAGCATAATCTTATCATTTCATTTTTAAATGAAACATTCCCTCATTCTGGAAAAATGAGGCATTTCTATAAGGAGAAGAATCACTGGACTTGGATTTGGAGACTGGGAATTCTTCTTGGAGAGCTCTTTTTCTTCTCGGCACCTGAATGCTCCCCGGTGATGTTGCCTTGGGATCTCTCATCATTATGGGACACAACCATAGGCTATGTCAGTGGCATTGAAGCACTGGGAGCTACCACCAGGCCAGAACAGCTTTGATCATGGGCCTAGGGGCAGACAGTATGTCTGTTGTCTTTGGACTAGCCTTGCTAAGTGTGCAGAATCTAATCACTAAAGGGGGATAGCTACCAGTAATGAATGTTTCTGGCCACAACCATTCATGAAAGCCACCTTCTCAAAAATAGGGGAGGGGGCAGCTGAGTGGCCCAGTAGATAGAGCACTGGCCTTGGAATCAGGAAGACCTAAGTTCAAATATGACTTCAGACGTTTACTAGCTGTGTGATCCTGGGCAAGTCATTTAACCCCAATTGCCTCAATCAAATCAATCAGACTAATTGTTAAGAGGGCATAATCATGGAAATTAAACTGGTTCTTTTGAAGAAATAAGGTTAAAAGCAATATGATATGGAAGAGAAAAAGGTAGAAAACTCTGAATTTGGGAGTTGGAATACAAAATTTAAAAATGGAAGGGGCCTTCGTGGTCATCTGTTCCATCTTATCCTCTAGTTTTGCACGTTAGGGAACTGAGGACCAGCAAGCTTAAAATGACTTGCCCAAGGTCACAAGCTAGTAAGTGGCAAAATTAGGGTTTGAAACTGGGTTCTCTTAACTCTGAATCCAATACTCTGTCTCACTTGAGTCCTGAGTTTGGTTCCCAGGTCTCCTTTTTGTCATCTGTGTGATCTTGGGACAAGGCACAATCTCTTTAGGCTTCAGTTTCCTTGTCTAAGAAACTAATGGACTGAATTAGATGATAATGATAATCATTATGCAGTCATAACATTTATAAAAGTAATATTTATGTTATTTATATGGCTTTTATTAAGCTATCAAGGCTTAAGCTGGCCCGAAGACTTTTGGGAGCCCCCATAGAGGGTTTTAAGGTTTGCAAAGCACTTTACGTAGATGATTTCATTTAATCTTATGAACAATGATGTAAAGTCGTAGTGTACTCCCCATCTTGTGGATGATGAAAGCCAGGCTGAGAGAGGAGAGTTAGTTAGACCTTTATGGTCTAACTCTAAATTCGGTGATCTCAAACGATGTTTCTGGTGTTGATGTTTGAGGCTTCTGAGGTTCCTGTTATTTCTGAGGGAGCTTTCTTCATGGGGTCTGTGCCAAAGCCAAGGTGAAACTGATTGGAGGTGCTTCTTGTTACAATTCCATAGCTTCTGGCTATAAAATGTGTGCTGTGGTGAATCCCAGTTATAAACTGCCTACTTTCCCCATTATGAGCCCCTGCGGAAGTCCTGCTGGGTCGATCCCAGATGCGGTTCTCTTCTGATGGACAGCCTGGTCCCTTTATGTGACACTAGCCAGGCCAGGAGGGGGCCTGTTTCAGGGCTCACCAGCCTTGGAGGGAAGGAGGGTTTATTGAACATGCCCATGCCATCTGCTGCCATTAACAGAGGCAGGTTAGAAGGCTCTGACTCTGACGTTGGCAACAGGATTTCGTGCCAGTTACACTAAGCCGAATGGACTTATTTTTTGATGGGCAATGGCCTCAGCTTTGATTCCCTTACAATTGGCTGGGGCTTGGAGGATGAAAAAGAGAAAAGAAATCAATGCATTTTGGGAAAGAATGTTGGATAGTAGAAAGACCTTTAGACTCTGAAGAGGGAGACCTGGTTTAGAATGTGAGCATGGATACTTTCTAAGCTGTGTGCTCATGGATGAATAATTTGCCCCCTCTGAGTATCAATTTCTTTATCTGTAAAGTTGAGATAATATTTAAAAAGAGATGGCTCTAGTGGCAAGAGGACTAGCCTTGGAGTCAAAGAAAAGTGAAATTAAGGTGGTCTCTGACACATACTCACGGTGTGACCATGGGTAAGTCATTTAATCTCCTAGTGCTATAGGTGACTTTCTGAGACTGTAAATTAATCTGCATTGGTAGAAGGAGTTGCTATACTGGGAGTTCCATACCTGATGTTCCCCAATATCCTCCAAACAGACTTAAATACCTCCTTATATGATTGTTGTGAAGAAAGTAGTTTGTAAACCTCAAAGTACGCTGTGAGCCTAAGTTACTGCTGTTCTATTAATTCATCATAAAGTATTTATTAAGCTTCTACTATATGCCAGGCACTGGGCTAGACCCGGAGAGCGTAATGAGATAACTCTGCCTACGCAGAGCTTGCATTCTATAGGGAGAGATAAAACATACAACATACATGTATAAACACACACGCACATACGTGTGCACACATGCACACACATTTACACACACACATGCAGAAAATTAATGCAAGGTAATTTTGGTGCTTTCATGAAGTCATCAGGGTGGTACTGGGGTCTCAAAGACTTTGCCAATGAAACATGGGTTCTGTCAGACTCTGCCAGGCTGGAAACACTTTGAAAGTTGGTCTAATGATGGATGCTCTGTCTGGTCTGAGGATCAGCTTAGTAAAAAGTGGAAAGGTTCATTCCCACAGAGCTGCCTGCTGGGTATTGATATTTCTTGGTCCCGCCTCCAAAAACCCCAAACCAGATATGAACACTCTCTGCTAAGGTTATGTGTGGAAGGCCTGACTACATCAATGGGAGAGATTTAAATTCTCCAGTAGAATGCAAGTCCCTTGAGGGCAGGGGCAGTTTCTGTTTTCTTCTCTGTATTCTCAGCTGACTGGCACATAGCAGGTCTTTGATAGATGCTAGTAGAATGGAACTGAATTATTATGGCCAAATTTAGAGTAGGGGCTATCCAAATGAATTGTGTCTTATGGAAAAAAAAGAAATCTTATTGTTTTTCCCTCTCTCTTCATACTTTTCCTTAAGTTGCTCCTTTGTGAAGCTGCTCTCAGTTTTTGTTTTTAGAAGCCATTCCGTTTCCTGTCTTATCCCTTTGTCCCCCATCCTAACCCCCTGCAAGGCTCCCGCCACTCCTGCCTGTCCCTCCTCCCCTCACCTGTCCTTCCCCCGCCTCTCCTTGCTCTCGGTCTCTCTCCTCCCAATTTGCTTCTTCTGCATCTCCCAGTTCCAGTTTTTGTGCAGGGCTTGGCTGTCGCTAGTCCATTAAATGGAGCAGAGCATTGCCTGCAGTGGCTGCAGAAGAGCTTTGTGGACCAGAAGAGACAGGTCAGTGTCCAGGGACTGGAGCACGTCCAGGAAAACAAGACACGTTTGGCTGGCTAAGGAAGGGGATGAAGCTGGTGACCTGCCCCAGCTGCCATGGCCCAGCTTCTCTCCACTGAACAGCCACGATGGCAGGTGCACATACTCAGTACTGCTCAGGAACCAGGGTAGATCCTGGGTGTTTGGTGCTTGGGAGGGGAGGATGGGCTGGGTAAGGGGGGCATCGAGCTTGGAGGAGTCTAGCAGACTGGTCTTCATTCTCCTGTTGAGTTCTGCCACCCTATCCTGAACCTCCAAGCCTAGCAGAGAGCCCTTTTCTTGATTCTGCTGGGATGGGGTAAGACAGGAGCAAAGGCTTAGGCTCTGCCTTCAGGGAGCTCCCAGTCTGTCTAGGGAGACAACCCTTATATACAGAAAGCAGAAAAATGCATCCCGTGATTTATGAAATGGTCATAATAATATCTGTAGTAGATAACTCATGTTGCTAATAATTCTGTGTTCTTAGATAAAATTTCTTCTAATCCTGGTATTTTATGACTCAGGGAGTAGGCAATGGGGGGAACACTTGATGTTTTGTTTTTTGCGTAAGATAGTGACATAAAGGAGACCAAATTTGGTCAAATGTATAATGTGGACTGGGTGACAGGTTGTACTTCTATCTACTCTGTGCTCTCCAGTTGGGGTCCATTAAGTTCTGTGTAACAAAGGAACTTCGTGGAAAGCAGGCAAGTACAGAGGGCCTCCCTGGTCTGTCCCTGGGAAAGGCAGGTATAAAAAGTGATATACAGTGTACCGGGATTTAAAGTTTGCAGGCATCCCGGGGAGCGTGTAATTGCTTCTGTCCTTCATTACAAGACTGTCTCCCTTTCTGAAATTTATTTTAGCTAATTAGTGGGAAATGTCAGAGTAGTAT
The DNA here is from genome assembly GCA_011680675.1 of Gymnobelideus leadbeateri. Classification (NCBI taxonomy): domain Eukaryota; kingdom Metazoa; phylum Chordata; class Mammalia; order Diprotodontia; family Petauridae; genus Gymnobelideus; species Gymnobelideus leadbeateri. The sequence goes on along the minus strand of WOXC01008873.1, from coordinate 127,752 downwards.
TTCAGGTGACAGGAACATCATATATTATCATACACGGCACAATTAAGGCTCTGACAAATATTTATTGTGGTGTCTCCTCTAATTATACCCTTTTGTGCTCTGGGATGGACAGCCTCACTGCTCAGAGGGTTGAGGTTTCTTGGCCCAAGAACTTGGAATCTATAGCCAACCTCAATATGGGGTTGCTTGAATTTCTGGTAACTTTATCCAGAGAGAGTTAAGGGACTGAGAAATCTTGTGGCTATTTCCGGGCAGTGAATTTTAGGTGATGACTTGAATGAAGAAACATAGGTAGTCACACTATCCAAGCCAATCCACTTATAGATATGTTAGCAACATTTAGGACAGGAAGGAAAATCCACAGATCACATAGTCGTTCAGAACTCAAAAAAGCACTAGATTGGGAATCACAAGAGTAGAATAAGCCACACCTAGGTCCACGGTACTATTAGGGGTAATTAGCTATTCAGATCTATCACTCATGAGCCCCCACCAGTACTCATTTTATCAGATCAAACCAGATGACTCTGAATCCAAACTAAAGACATTTAGTGAAATGAAGTAGTCAAAATGGCAAATTAAATCAGGGAATAAATACCCATTACCAAGTAACAGCTAACTCCCTCTACGTTCCCTGGATAGGGCTTATCTTAGCTCCCATTGACCACTGGGGGATGCAGATTATTACATCATAAATATGATAAAGAGCAATGTGCCATTTTAAGTCTGAAGGGGAAATTGTTAACAAAGTGACAGGTCAGAGGAAGCTTCTTTTGGGTGATATCTTTTGATTTGGGCTCTAAAGGATGGGTTCCCATAGTCAAAAAAGGAAAACATTCTAGGCATAGGGAACAGTGTGAGCAAAAAGACATAGAGCCTGAAAGTATGTGGTTTGTTTGGGGAACAAAGAGTAGTTCAGTTTGTTCTGTAGAATCTATGGATGTGAATAATGAGATAAAACTGGGAAGACAAAGAATTGCTATACAATGATGATGATGATGATGATGATGATGATGATAATAATAACTAGCATTTATATTACACTTCAAGGTTTGCAAAGTGCTTTACAAACCTTATCTCATTGTATCCTCACAACAACCCTGGAGGTAGTAACTATTAGTATAATCCCCATTTTATAGATGAGGAGCCTGACTTACCCAGGGTTACCCAGTCTAGTACTTTACCCACTGTGCCACCTTGCTTCCTCATTGTTACTATTATAGAGAGCCTTGAATGCCATGTAAAGGAGTTTGGGCTTTATTTCTATAGCACTTTAAATAAATTCGACAAAGTGCTTTCTTTTACAACAACCTTGAGAGGTAGGCAGTGTATGATGATGCCCATTTGGCAAATGAGGAGACAAGCTCAAAGAGGTTGTGATTTCCTCTTGGTGACTCATCTAGTAAATACCAGAAGTAAAGCTGGAATTTGGGTCTTCTGATGCCAAGCCCAGCATTTGTTCTACCAACTTTGGCAATAGGGAGCCACAGACATTTTATCATCTGGTTACTATGTGCCAGGAACCATGTGGGACACCAGGAGGTATAAGTCGTGATTCATTATAGTCTGGCTGGGGACACAAGACATATCCATATGAAAACACAAATCACAGTAGAAGACCATATATTACAAATGCGGGTCAAACGTATCATGTAGGAGTTGTGTATTGGGGTTCTACAGAGGAAGGAAACATTCTGAAAGTTCTGAAAATCTTTACAATCCTCTGGCCTGAAAGGCTGTGTGTTGGGTTTCCCAGGGCAGCTGCTGCAGAATGGGGGAGGCATCCCCTTCTGTGTGGTTAGCTCTCTCCCAGTAGAGTGGTCACTTGGATGACCAGCCATTGAGAATGCAGAGCTTGCAATGCAAAGGAGCTAGATACAAGTATCCTCATCTCCATGATCCACTAAGCTGCCTCATTTCCATTGTGCATCATGGAGAGAGAGGGTCTCCCAGAGAGAGGAGCGTGAGGGAACCCCCGGTCTCTAGCCCCGGCTGTCTCAGTGCTGCAGTGTGTACTCTTCTGCCTTCCGTTCTTCTAGCTTTGCCAACACTAGGCTATAGAAGTAGCGTCTTTTGTGAATTATGTATTTTTGCCTATCCTAGGCAAAGTACAAATGGATTCAAACAAAATTTATTTAAATACTTGCAATATGCAGTATTCTGTGTAGCAGGTATGCAGAGATGAAAAACAGTTCCTTAGGTAGTTTATAGTTTCTTAGGGCTGGGGTTATACACACATATAAATAAATATGCCCCAAAAGAGTGTTGTGAGGATAGGAAATATATAGTTAAAGTGCTATAGAATTAAAAGTGTAATTCCTTTCAGCTGATGGATTCAAAGAAAGCTTCCTGTAGGAAGCAGCACCTGAATTGGGTCTTGAGGGAAGAGAAAGATTTTGGTAGGAAGAGATGAGGGAGGAGGAACTTTCCAGACACGGAAGATGGTGGAAATGACTGGAAGAGGGTACAAAGAGCAGTCCTGTCTGGCTAGAACACAGGGTGTGTGAAGAGACTGGAGAGAATGGTTGGAATGAGATTGTGGAAGCCCCACCAGACAAGAACTTTGTATCTTATTCTATAGACTAATGAGCCTTCTTCCCTTTCTTTCTTCCTGCACCCTAGGCAGAAGCAGCTACAGAACAAGTGAAGGATGCACCCCGTGGCCAAGGGGTTCCCGGGCAGCACCGCTGTGACCAGCCGGGATGTTGTACCCCTGGTACTTCACAGAGCCTGGTGGCACCAGGGGGAGTCTCAACAGGTACTTCTGCTGCAGCTTCCTTCTTCATAAGGTAAATTTTCTTTTTCTCTGCTTTCCACAGTTGCTTCTGTATGTCATTCTTTTTGGGGACAGATTACGCAGTTGGGCCAAGATTGCTGGGAATCTCTTGTTGGGAGCCACCTTTTGTTATGGGTCATGATAATGACATCTTACATTTATATGACTCTTCGTTGTTTATAAAGCCATTTTCCCATAATAACCTTAGGAGACAGGTAGTTCGAGGATTACTCCCCCATTTTATAACTAGCAAAACAGAGGCTCAGAGAGGTTGCTAGCAAAACAAATATGAGCTTAGGCTGAATTCTTGGATGCATGGTGTCTGGGATGAGGGAAGAGAAATCCCTGCCATCCCCTTCCTTGGTCAGATTATACATGGGATGTATATTTACTTCTGGCCACTGTATTTTGTGAGTCTCATTGATAAACTTCAGGGTGTCCAGTATTGAGGTGAGGATAATCCACGCCATGTAAGGATGGGTTAAAAGAACTGGGGGTGCCTACCCTGGAGGAGAGAAGACTTATGAGGGGCGAGGACGGATGTGAAAGCTGTCTTTAGGTATCTGAAGGGCTGTAATCTTAGAGGAAGAAGGGCTAGGCTTGTTTTGCCTGACCCCAGACAGAGGACAAAGGGGGAGGCAGGTTTCAACTTGATACAAAGAAAAACATCTTCATAATTAATGCTGTCCAAAAGTGGACAAAGTTACCCTGAGGGCTATGAATTTCCTGGCTATAGAGGTTTCCATGTAAAGGCTGGATGGGCATTTGTAGAGATGAGGGGAAGGAGGGTTGGGGGTTCCTGCTTGGGTCAAGGGTTGGAGTGGATGATTTTTGAAGTTTCTGTAATTTCGTTAAGTGACCTGCCCTCAGTTCCTGAAGCTAATATATGTCAGCACCAGAATTTCAACCCAGTTATCCTGACTCAGTCAATCAGTTGACCAATATTTATTAAGAGTCTACTCTGTGCCAGATGCTGTGCTAAGCCCTGGTGATGCAAATATGAAGAAGATAGATAGTCCCTTCCTTGCAAGGAGTTTACAATCTAATTACAACCTAATACAAGCAAAAAGGGATTAACAAAGGGGAGGGGAGAGGAAAGTAGCTGGCCCAGGGTGGGGAAGGATGCAAAAAGATCTAAAGGAGTATAGCTGGGTGGGAAATGAAGAGATGACTGGGGAGGTGAAATGGTGCAGTGGACAGGCCACTGGACAGTGATCTATCAGGAGGACCTGATTTCAAATCCGGCCTCAGACACTTAGTAGCTGTGTGACCCTGGAGAAGTCACTTAACTCTAAATCCCCCCCACCCCAAGAGACTGGTTTTGGCACACTCCTAAAATGGAGGTTTTGGGAGGACCTCTCCTTGCCATCCTCATTCAGCGGAGACACAGGGATAGACGATAGTGAGGAGGTACCAAGGCTGAAGTCATCTTCCAGGATGTAGAGATTCCTGAGGGTGTGATGAAGTCTGGACTCATGCAGCTGACTGGGTGGGAAGAAGTGACTCCCAAGCTGCCTTCTTCGAACTGTATTGATGGAGGAGATGGTGTGTGTCGGGTGTTCTGTCTTTTCACTCAGGACTGATAGGGAGCTTGTGTATTTCACAGCAGGGTGAATTTAGGTTAGACGTGAGAGGGGACTTCTCAGTTGTGATGCTTTTGAGGCATTAGCTTCACTGAGAGGAGACGTTGACATTTCTTTCCCAGGAGACTGAAGAAAAACAACTCACAGATGCACAGTCCTCCAGATGGGGTCTGATCAGCTCAAAGTATGAACTGTCAGACAGTCATAGATTTGGAAGGGACCGTAGAGGCAGAGTCCAACCTCTTTATTTTGTAGATGAGGAAACTGAGACTGAAAGGGGTTATACAGCTAGTGAGAGTCAGGATTTGAACCCAGTTTCCCTGATTCCAACTTTTATACCATATTGACTCTCCTTTCTCTAAGGTCAAATGAGCTTTTTTGAAAAACTGAATTGCACTGTAGGCTCATATTTAGTTTGTGGTCAATCAAGACCTTTGGTCTTTTTTTTTCCCCCATAAGCTACATAAGTTAGGGCTCCATCTTATCCTTGTGGGGATTGAATGTAAACACAGGACTTTACATTAGTCTGTTAAATTTCTTTTCTTTAGTCTTTGTTCATTCTGTCCAGAGTATAGATAATTGAGAGGCAGTGTGGTATCAGAGTAGAAATCGCACTGGGAGTCAAGAGGCCTGGGCCTGCATCAGAGTTGTAACATTAGCTATATAACCACCTGCCACTCATTCATCTCTCTGGTCTTAGTCTCCTTACCTGTCCAATGGGGGTCATGATAGTAATAATTGTTAAGAAGAGCTCTATGTTTCTAGAATGCCTTGGAGGTTTGCAAAATCATTTTTTCACAATAACTCCATGAAGTAGGTCCTCATTTTTATAGGTGAGGAGGTTAAATCTCAGAGGAAGTGACTGTCTCAAGTTCACATGGCTATTATCAGGACTGGAACTCGAATCCAGGTCCCAGGACACCAAATCCAGTGCTACCTCCCAGGGCCGATGTAGAGAGGGCATTTTTTGTAAACTATAAATCTAGAATCTAGAAATACCAGTTCTGTTTTGAACATTGTTGATATTGTTATCAATAATAATAAACATAATGCCAAATGAAGGCAGAAGCATGAATGAAATGCCCTTGTAGGCTTCCTTTTGACCAGAGGACTTTTCAATTTTCCATCATCCTTTGTGCATTTGTGGGAGTTGCTTTCAAATGTCCCTTTCCTTGCAGGGTCTGAGCAGTGAATCCTGCTTTCCCTGTCTGCATGTATGTGCATTGTGGATTAAAAGAATGTAATTATCACTAATGAACAGTAATGGCACATATAAACTAGAGGTCACTCTCCTATTAGCAGCCCTGCATGGGCCCCGATAAGCATTGGGTCATTAGATTGGCCATGAATTATTGCCCACAGCCGAGGTTCTGCTGAGAGCAGACACACCTTATCAGTGTTGGGGATGGTGCAGAGAGGAGGGGGCCAGCCCTGATTGTTCTGTGACTGAGCATATGATGAGACCATCCTCTCCACGTTGGGCTAATGAAAGTGCCACTGAGCCAGAGAACAATATTAGGACAACCACTAAATGACTAATGGACTCTTGTCCTGTGCATCCGATCCCCCAATTAGCTGCCGGAAGCTCAGAATGGAGTTTGGTGTGTGTATTATCATGGGATAGCTCTGGCCATTGTTCACTGAAGGTGCCCGAAATGCCTGGTAGCTAGCTGCCAGAGCCTTGTGCCAGGCTCGTGGTGGAGAGGGTTGGGGCCATCATGATGATAAAATCAAAACCTGGATGCTTTTGAATTATCAGCTAGTGGAAGCGGCAATGAGTCCCAGAGCCAATTTCCTAGTACCAAGTTAATTTTCCATTTAAAGCCTCCTTTGGTGCCTAGGGACTTTGGCAGCATCTGTAGCGAGCTGGTACTCCTACGGATGGGATTTCAGCCCTTTATGTCAACTGACTTTAGAAAAGGTATTCAATGTGACTAAAATATCCATGCCCTTTGACCTAGAAATCCCACTTCTAGGCAGAGAAGGCCTCAAGTCATTACTTTTCTATCAAAGACAGAAAAAAAGGATGCGTCAATAACAGAACATTCATAGCATCACTTCTTGTATCATTTGCAAAGGAATGAAAACAAAGTAGAGCCCCATTGATTGGGAAATGAATAAACAAATTGTGAAATGATAATGTAATGGAATATTAGTGTTCTGTACAAAAATAACTAAAGCAGAAAAGAATGGGAAGATTTATATGAAAAGATGCAGAGGAAAGTAAACAGAGACAGGAAAACAATATACATAATGGCAACCACAATATAGATAGGAAGAATTAAAAAAAAAACCCTTAAAATATTGTATAATTGTGATGAATAAGTTTGGACATAGAGAAATATTGAGAAGATGTATCTCTTCCTCTCCCCTTTCTATAGATCGGAGACTATGCGTGTGTGGAATGTTGTATGTACTTTCAGAATTGTGGATGTCATAGTTTTACTATACTGATTTTTTCCTTTCTTCTTCTTCTTCTTCTTCTTCTTCTTCTTCTTCTTCTTCTTCTTCTTCTTCTTCTTCTTCTTCTTCTTCTTCTTCTTCTTCTCTCTCTCTCTCTCTCTCTCTCTCTCTCTCTCTCTCCTTCTATCTTCTTTAATGATTATAGGAGGGATTTATTTGAAAATGAAGGTGATGTAAAAACGGAAGATACCAGCAAAAACACATTAAAATTTCTTAAAGTTTCTGGAGATTCCTCATTCCTATTGGCACAGATAAGTGAGCCATTCAGAGATGGATTGATGAAGTCATTCAATATTAAGCATCTATTGTGTACATAGCACATCTAGGTACTAATTGGATACACAGTTTGAATGAGACATCGTCTACTCTCATGGAGTCTACAGTCAAGCAGAGGGATATCTATAATGCATATATGATATATGTATGTGATAACGCATTAATGATATATAAAACAAAGTCCTCTAGGAGTAAGGACCACAACTGCGATACAGGCCCAGGTCTCTTGACTTCCAGCCCAGTGCTTTTTCTCCGTTGATACCTCTCATTACCTATACTCTGGACAGAATGGGCAAAGACTAAAGAAGAGATGAAATTTAATAGAAGGGCAAGGTTGTTTCTGAGGGTGGAGGAGGGAGGGCATGCTAGATATGGAGGATGGATGGTGCAGAGGGTGGGAAGGGTGTATGGTGCACTATGGGATCAGAAGATAGATCAGTGGGGCGGCTAGGTGGCTCAGTGAATAGAGCACTGGCCCTGGAGTCAGGACCTGAGTTCAAATCTAACCTCAGACACTTGACACTTACTAGCTGTGTGACCTTGGGCAAGTCACTTAACTCCAATTGCCCTGCCCTCCCCCCTCCAAAAAGCACCCCCCCAAAAAAAGATAGATCAGTGTGTCTGGAGTGTAGCGTGCATGGAGAAGATTTGGCTCCAGTTGCAAGCTTGGGCACAAGCTTTCCTGTGATGTGAATGGGGCTTATTCAATGGCATTATAGCCTGAAGCACCAAATGCTAGAGTTAGGGATTAGAAAGTGTTGGTGTGGGTCCTCAGTCCACAGTTATGTTAATTTGGACAAATCTGTCTAACTCTTCCCTGAGCTTCAGTTTCCTCCTTTGTGGACTAGGGCTAAATGAGCTCTTATAATCTATGATCAAGAATGCCCCGGGCACAGAGGCCTGGTTCCAAGGTTTATTCTGAGGGGCAGCACTTTCCCTCAAGGAGCTTAGGTTCTAAGGACAGGAGGGCAGCGTAGGTTGAGAACTATGGGACATCAGAGGTCATCTGGTCCCACTAGCTCATTTTGCAGACATAGAAACAGACTAATGGAATGAGTGATGTGCCTGAGCAGAGGGTAGGATCTGAACTCAGGTCTCCCGCGCCAGTGCCATATACAAAATAAGTATGAGGCAGTCTTTGGGGAGGCATTAGCAATTGGGATAGATCAGCAAGGGCATTGTGTGTGTGGGAGTTGCTGTTTGAGTTTTGAAGAGGGCTAGGGATTCTAATAAGTGACAAGGAGAGGGGACTGTGTTCCAGGACTGCGGGACAGCCCCACACCAAAGCACAGAGTAGGGGAGTGGATTGTTGAATGTGAGGTACAGCACTGTAAGCCAGCTTCATATCCTGGCTTGGAAGACTACTCGTTTTGTATCTTTACCTGTCTGAGGGAGCTATTCACCAGTTTCCTCATATGCAAGATAGCCATAATTATATTAGCATCGCCTGCCTCGCTGGATTGTTGTGTGGAAAGTGCTTTGCAAATCCTAAAGGATATCGGCAGTGGCAGTTTCTCCATTCCTATGATTTTTCTACTCTTAACTCTGCCTCTGAACTGCTGTTATGACCTTGTGGGCCAGTCTTCTGTTGTTTTCTGTCTGGTTTCTTCCATCCCTCAGTTTCCTCTTCTGAAATGAGGGAGGCTGGACTAGGCGACATCTCTGTTTCTTTCCAGCCCTGACCTCCTTTGATTCTGAAGTAAGGCAGGCCAGGTCACCTTTTGTCTTGCTGAACTAACTCCACCCTCACCCCCCCAACCCCCACCTCCTGTGCTCTGACCTTGTAAAGTTACCATAGAAACAAGTGTTTAAAAGCATCAACTGAAAACCAGGAGTTTGGGCTGACAGTGATGCAGATTCTGGGAGTGTGCAGTGAGCTCAAGAGGCGTCCCCTCCTTCCGGCTTGTTAAACTTGATTAAATTGTGCCTGTTTAGAATTTAATGGAAACCCAGGGATAGGGAGCTCTGGTGCACAAAGTTGGGCTGCGAATATTCCCAGCACAGGGAAGTCAGTGTAATTGACAAATGCAGGGGGTGTTTTCCTTTGGCTTCGGGTGAATTAATTTTGCTTGATTTCCTTTCTGAGACCTTGACTTTTTCATCTTTGATTTTTATTCTGGCAAATAAGAATAATAGTCAATGGTGATTCACATTTCTCTAATGCTTGAACACTTTGCAAATTTACATCCATGGGAATAATAGTAGCAGGCAATTTTTTCCATGGTACCCCCAGTTTTACAAAGCACTTTACATACATTATCTTCCTTCCTTCTCCCCACAACCCTGGAAGGTACAGCAGGGAGTTCAGGGAAGGGTTATCCTTTCCTTTTTATAGATGAGGTAGGCTGGGAAGCATCACTGCGTTGGGCAAAGAGTCCTGGCCCTGGATTCGGAAGAACTGCCATGGAATGTTGGCTTTGTCTCCTCGGGCCAGTCACGCAGCTGTTCTGAAGCTCAGCTATCTCATTAAGTTCAACAACAAACATTGCAGCAAACATTTATTAAGTTCCTGCCATGTGCTAGGCACTGTTGTATGCTAGGAATCCAAAGACAAAAATGAAATGGTTCCTGCCCTCAAGACGCTTACTTACTGTCATACTAGGGGATACAATATGCACACAGAAAAGCAATATGAGATAATTTGAGGAATAAGAGAACTTTTAGGAACTGGAGTGGAAGCAGTGGTGGTGAATAGCCTGTGGGAAGGCATGGAGGTAGAGGAGGGAATTTTGAATTTGGGGAGTGGCTAGCATTCCATTTTGGCTGGAATGTAGGGTGTTTGAAGGCAAGAAATATGCAATAAGCCCGGAAAGGTAAATTGGCACCAGACTGCGAAGGGCTTTCCATGGCAGTCTGAGGAGCTGGTATTTCATAAATCTATAAATGGGGTTCATACAGGGGGAATAGCACTGCCCTGGGTTTATAGTTCTATCATCTAGAGAATTGAGAATTGACTTGCCTAGGGTCACACAACCAGTATGTTTCAGAGGTGAGACTTGAACATATGTTGTCCTGCCTCTGAAATCAGTTTTCCATCCACTACTGGGCTAAGTCTTGAAAGAAGCTAGGAGGTGGAGATGAGATGGAACAACATTCCAGTCACGATGGGCAGCCAGGGAAAAGGCTCAATGTTTCTTCCAGTATTGTTATCAATACAATACTAAATTAATTGATAAAACACCTTTGGCCTTGTAGTAGGGGGAGCAGGCTAGTTTTTTTTTTTTTTAAAAGGTACTGTCCTCGAGACTTAACTGGTCTAGTTTGCTATGAAAATTGTCCATTGATGGAGCTTCCTGGTGCCCTACATCTAAAAACCAGTATTGAAAGGATGAGGAGCCCCTCAGTGAGGATTTACTGAACCACAGAGAAACAGGGAAGCTGTGCTCAACTGAATTGATGCTGTATCCTTGCTGGAAATCCTTTCTAGGCTTTGGCAGAGTAAACTTCCTTTTTAAATATTTCAGTGACCTACAGGTAGTTTCACTTCAATTTAGTGCTGGACCTGGAACACTGGGCTGACTTGGGTCAGGTCTGGACTTCTGCATTCAGTGATAATTGTCAAGATTTACCAGAATCATCTGCTTGTGGTGGGGGAAGGCTCAGCCCAGGTGATTGATTGGAGGCGACTGTTTTATTTTGTAGCCTCTTTGTTGTGGTAGTGGTGATGGTGGTTCTCAAATTGCTTTTGATTGTGCTGGCTGCATGTTGTGAGGGATCTTTCATTGACTTGGGGGGTGGAGGGATCAGAGGGTACATTGTGAATATTCAGTAATTAGAGGCAGTTTTGGTGTGCTCCATATTTTTAAGAAATATTCCTTAAAGATGCTATATGCAGCAAACTCTTGTTTGTTGAGTATGAATGCTCTGCAGTCCTCCCAGTTGTTATAGGCCTGGCCCCTCCCCAGATACTATAATTTTGGGATGGTCCAAGAAGATGAATGAACTACTTGGGAATTTACGATATGATCTTCTAGAGGCCATTGCAAACTCAGCCACATGGACTTTGTTGGGACTCTTTGATACAAAGCACTGGGGGAGTTACTTAGAGAGATAAGGAATGGTTTACCCTTTTTAGGGAACTCCATTTATGGGATTAGAATTAGAGGCAAATTTACAAAAGACACTGAAACTGGTTGCTGAGGACAGTTGGGTGGAATGTGTCAACTTAATGGGAGAAACTGCTTCTGATCTTTCTCTAGAACTGTGAACTATAGCTCTCTCTCTCTCTCTCTCTCTCTCTCTCTCTCTCTCTCTCTCTCTTTCTCCCTCCTTCCCTCCCTCCCTTAGCCAGAAATGATGACTGCTTACACATAGCCTTTATAGTCTAGAGGAATCTCTGGCCACCTCCTTTGCTTAGTGTCTTTCCCCCTGAGTATAGGTGAGTGATCTTGAGCTGGACATTCCTAGCTTTGGTAGCAACCTTGTGAGATCCAATGATCCACTGGGACATTCACTCACAGTTGAGATCCCAGCTGGGGCTTTACCCACAGCCCTGGAACAGAGGGGCTTTAACAGGCCCTAGCATAGGGACCTCACTAGGCAGGAGGTGGGAAAGATGAGCATTGTTATCAGTATTTTATAGCCCAAGTTTGGCTCAGGGCAGCTGGAGAGGGATTGTTATGTTGTGGGAAGAGTACAGGATGGAGACGGAAGTGAATTTGAATTCTAGTTCTATCATTTATTCAGGGATTCTCAGAACTTTGTATCTGGAAACTTGAGTGATTCAACAGATGACTGTTTTATGAATAGAATTCAATCAAACTAGGTCATCATGTCCCCCACCCCCCAACCTTCAGCCCACTTTAATAGTCAGATGGAAATGTCCTTGCAGGATCTGTGCAAAGACCCCAAATCCCCATGCAGTTACTCCTCACATCTGCTCAGCTACCTGCAATAGTTCCCTGATGTGTACTGTGTCCACCCGAAACCCCCAGAATCAGAGAATATTAGAGCTGGGAGGGCCATAAAAGATCCTCTAGTCCAATCTCCTCACTTGATAGGTGAGTGGGCTCTGGCCCAGAAAGGAGAAATAGTTTGTCTCTAAGTCAAAGAGCAGGGACTCAAACTCAGATGTTTTGTTTCCATGTCCAAAATGCTTTCCACTACACCTTAGCTCTGTCTATGGTGTAGACCTAGACCTAAGACCTCGAGCAATGGTTCCCAATCTGTGGGTCATGGGCTCCTGGGAGACCTTGAGCTATTGTAAAGGGATCGCCAGATCCTCTGAGTGCACCCAATATTGTGATCATAGATTTAGAGCTGGAAGCTACCTAGTCCAAACTCCTCAGGAGGAAACTGAGACCCAGAGGCATTAAGGGTCTTGCTCAGGGGCTCATAGTTTGTAAGCGACAGAGACAGGATTTGAGCCCAGGTCCTCTGACCTCCAGTCCAGTGCTCTTTCCACTGCATGTATTTTTTCAATTAATGGATACTCACAATTCAGCTCTTATCATGCATGAGCCTTAAATATGAAAAAGGAGTCATTCTCAAAAAGGTAGAGAACCCTGGCTTTCAAATAAATTTAAACACAATTTCCTGGCATTCAAGGACCTCCACAGTCTGGCTCAAATCTACCCTTCTGCCTTATCTTCATAAATTCATTCTTCTTTTTAACAGACTAGACTATCTTTTTCTTAATTTATTCAGCCCCCTTCCATGCCTTTTCACACACTCTTCCCTGTGCCTAGAATCCCTCCCTCTTCCCTGTGCCTAGGATCCCTCCCTCCTTGATATTTTGAGCTGGTATTTTTCACATATTTTAAGGCCCAGCTTAAATGCCACCAACTCCAGGAATTATATCCTGGTCCTTCCAGTAGAATTGAGTTGATCTGAAGGGGAAATATGATTTAATGTGAGAAGGGGCCTTCAAGATTCATCTGGCCCAAACTCATCATTTTAGAGACAAATGAGGCCCAGAAATTACCTGCAAAGTAAACTTCCTTTTTAAAGTTAGATAGTCAGTTCATCTGAATGTGAAACACTGGATCGGTCAGGGTCAGGCCTGGCCTACAGCATTCAGTGGTAATTGTCACCATTGAATCAGATAAATGCATTACTATTTTCAACTGCAGGAAGTTGTGATTAATTAAAATACATTTTTTATTAATTTTTGTGATTAATTAAAAATTAATCTGCTGTGATTAATTTTTAAAAATCATTTAAAAGCATTACTAGGTCTCCTGTGTGTTATAGTGTAGGAGTGTCAAACTCAAACAGAAATGGGTCCCTGTGGGTTGCATATTGACTTAGAAGACTACGAATTAACATCAGAGTTTTCTTATATTTTCAGTTATTTTGTTAAACGTTTCCCAATTACATTTTAATCTGGTTTCTGCTTCACTTGGGCATGGTGGGTGGTATGTAGGATGAGTTGAACGTCACTGTTGCTGCAGATAGCAAAGAGGGCCTTTGAAACTGGGAAGGGCAGACATGTTCCGGTCCTGTCTCTGACACATGTTGACTGTGTGACCCTGAGCAAGTCATTTTGCTTTTCGGTGCTCTAGGGCAGAGGTGTCACATTTGAAGCCCATAGGCCCAAGCAGCCTGTAAAAATTCCACAAGTGTGGTTAGAACCAGATTAAAACATAATTGAGAAATGTTTAACAAAGTAAATAAGAATACAGTACAATATAGAGAATGTTAATTTGTGGTTTTCTAAGTCAATGTGCAGCTGACAGGGAACCATTTCTATTTGAGTCTGACACTACTGCTCAAAGGTGTCTACCTGGATGGGCAGAGGGATTCCCTCATCCCACTCCCTGCCCTACTGGATTCATTTTTGTCATTATCTCTTTTCTTAATCAATAGGTGCATATGGTAGATGTATTAATTTGAGGAGTAGGCCCTTTTCTGTCTGTGTCTTTTTTTTAATTTTTAAAATTTTTTTGTTTTTTGGAGGGGGGAAGGTAGGGCAATTGGGGTTAAGTGACTTGCCCAAGGTCACATGGCTAGTTTTTGTATTAAGTGTCTGAGGCCGGATTTTAACTCAGATCCTCTTAATTCTGGGGTTGGTGCTCTATTCACTGTGCCAACTAGCTGCCCCCATGCTGTCTCTGTCTTTGGTCATACTGTTCCCTTTTCCCTGAAGGCTGCTCCTTTCCCGTCTGTCTCTCCATATTCTGCTGATCCTTCTGGTTCCCCCTTGATGCCCTTCTCCTGAAGGCCATGCTTGAGCTCTGCTTCTTCCTCTAAACCCACCACACTAATTTTCTGTACCTCGTAATTGAGCACCAATTACACTCTGCCTTCTCTTAACTGTGTAAATATTTTGTGGGATGGGGTCTTGTTTTCCCAACAACAGACATTAATTTAACACCCACTCTATGTAGAGAACTGCTGTCTGTCGTACCAGGAGGCACGACATATAGAGAAGACAGGGCCCCTGCTTTTCTGTAAGGGAACCTACACAAGTCGCTATTATATGCAGAATTCTGTTAGAATCCTAGAGAGGTAAGCCACAAAGTGAAGTCTGAAGTAGAAGAGGTCATTAATCCCTTAGGAGCTCAGGAAAGACCTGGAAGAGGGGACATTTGAGCTGGGCTGTAAGGGACTGATTATGTAGGAATGGAGTCAGCATCATGCCTTGAAAAGAGTACTCTATTTGGGGTCAGAGGACCTGGGTTCAAATTCTGACTTTTTCCCTTACTATTTGTGTAATCTTAGTCAGCTCACTTTTCTATACTTCAGTTTCCTCATTTATAAAATGAATGAACTGGATAGGATTCCAGCTGTAAATCCAGTTCTTTCTCACCACTTACCTGTATTATTGCAGTAATTTTAGTTATTGTATTTATTGTTAAAAGTTATGATAAGCATTTATTAAGTACCTACTGTGTGCTAGGCTCTGCTAAGCACGTTATGAATATTATCTCATTTGATCCTCACACAGCTAGTAAGTGTCAAATATCTGAGACTGAATTTGAACACAGGTCCTCTTGACTCCAGGGCTAGTTCTTTAACCACTGCTCTACCTAGATACCTGCAACATTCACTTATATAAGATCTTGAGGTTTAAATTTTTTCCTCCTCCCTCCATTTCCCCCTCCCCAAGATGGTGTACAATCTGCCATAGGCTATACAATCCTATTAAATATATTTCCACATCAGTTATGTTGTAAATAAAGATTAGAACAAAAGGGAAAAGCTACCAGAAAGAAGAAACAGACAAAAAAAGAAAATCATATGCTTCCAGACCTTTCTTAATCTCCCTAGTGATTAATTCCTCTCCCCTTCAATTATCTTGTGTTTTTTCAAAAAATTAATCAACAAATATTTATTAAGCACCTATTATATGGCACTGTACTAGGCATATGAATGTGTACATGTTATCTTCCCTGATGGAATGTAAGCTCCTTGAAGGCAGGTCCTGTTGTACTTTCTTTGTCTTTGTATCTCCAATACTTAACACAGTACCTGGTATACAGAAGGAGCTTAATAGGTGCTTGCTAATTAATTGATCTTCACTCCCTTTCATTCTTCCAGATCAGCTCTTTACCCACTAGGGCATTTACAGCTTGAATTATCTTTCTTCCTCATTTGTCTCCTTTTTTCATGCCTCCACTTCATTTCTCCAAGATTTTTCATGTGCCCTTGTCTACGTTGAAGTAGCCTGCTGTGGTAGGTGTTGTGTTGGAGGGGTCTTGGAAGACCTGAGTCTCAAATTCCAGCTTGGACGCTTCCTAGTGTCACAATCTCTCTGAAGAGAGCCTCAGTTTTGTGCTTAATGAAATGTGCACAGAAAGGAAAACTACCTCTCTGAGCTGTACAGAATTCTCTTTCTAAATTGTAATTACAGCACTATAGAGAGGTGAATGATGATGATTCTTAATCTTGTTTTTAATGATAATCTTTTGTTTTTACATCACCTTCATTCCTGAATATATCGCTCTTCAACTTACTCACTTTGTAATTCTGTAACCCTTCTTTGTAACAAAGATTTAAAAAGAAGAAATAAAAAGCAGTTTAACAAAATCAATTATCTCATCAAACTGCATATGACAATACCTGCATTATTCCACACCCATAGCCTCTGACTTCTGCAAAGAAGGGAAGCAGGTGCATTTTCTCCAGCCTTCTCCCAGGTCATTAAATCACACAGCAGTGAATTATTATTATTATTATTAAAGACCCAGCGCCAAGACCACCTCCTACCTGAAGTTCTTCCCAATTTTCCCACTTGTTAGTACATTTTCTCCCAGTGAAGCTACTTGGTATTTACTTTATAGTCTTTTTTTGTTTTTTTTTTTTTGAGATAGTTGGGGTTAAGTGACTTACCCAGAATCACACAGCTAGTAAGTGTCCAAGGCTGAATTTGAACTCAGGTCCTCCTGACTCCAAAGTTGGTGCTCTATGCACTGCACCACCTAGTTGCCCCTACTTTATAGATTAAAAAATATCTTTATGCCTGTTGTTTTCCTCTGGGAGGATATAAGGTCCCTGAGGGCAGGACCATTTTCATTTTTGCTTTGTATCCCTACAAGTACAGTTCCTGGCACATAATAGGTACTTAATGAATATTTGTTGAATTGAATTGAGCACCCCCTTAGTTTCTTTATCCCCTCTAACTTATTTTTTTAGGAGCCTTGTTCTGATTCAGGCTCTCCTTGCTTCTCCAAGCTTGAGGGCATCTTGGTGACTCCCTGAGTGGTGTGTGATACACTCATTAAATAGTATGCACTAATTCCTTTTTGCTGTGTTATTGGCATTTAACACTAAGATAAAACAAAAATCAAAAAACTGCAACTTTAAAAAAAAATTGACTAGATCTCCTGTTCAGGGAGCTCTCAACCATCTGCTTTTGCAATTGCCATTTATCTCCTTATATTATAAGACCTACTTGCCCAGGGTCTTACAACAGTACATGTTGGAGACAGAACTTGAATCTGGGTCTCCTGGCTCTGAGGCTGCCTCTCTCTCCAGGACACCATTAATAGCTTCTCTGGGCTCCCTAAGAGTGGCATGATATGCTTGCATTCTGTGGATATAATTGAGAGCTCTGTGTAGCATCTTCATTTGGGACAAATGTCTGAAAAGTCCAAAATTCCTAGAGGATTTGTGCTTTTTTGGGGGTGTCATTGTGGCTTTTGACTTCGTTGCTTTTAGATACTCTTTTCAGTTGGAAAATCTGACTTGGCTATAAGGAAGAGGGAAGGGAGTTTAAAGTTTGTGATTGCCCATATATCACATTCTGTTTCTAGTCTCTGTGCACAGAGCTCTCCTATCACTTTGCATAGGGTTTCCCCCATGCCTGTAATGCTCTCTCACTCTCCAAGTTTCCTGGACAGTTTTGATCTGAATGCTATTAGATCATACATGTATCTATTACAGAATAAGTGCTCCTTGAAGGGAGGTAGGACCTTTCTTGGTGCCTCTAGTTGCTAGTACTTTACCCCAATATTTTGTATTCATTTTGCATTGGCTTTTATGTGTCAATATTGTTTCTTCCTAATAGAATATAAGCTCTTTGAGGGCAAGGTCTGTTTCATTTTGATCCTTTCATCATCAGTGCCTAGTACCATGCCTGGCATAGTAGGTAGCTTAAACACTTGTTGAATTATGTTGAATTGAATCTTAGGAGGGGTTGTTCTTTTATACACACTAAAATAGTTTAAGGACCCCTGATTTCATCAGTATGCATACTGTTTTCATCTGTGAGGACTGGGATCTCTTCTTCATCTAAAGCCCAAAGGTTCATCTTTTGGAGGTTCAGCCTATGGTGATGAGCCAAGTTTTTCCTTTGGTCCTTGGAAGGCATGTTCAACCACAGGACCACACATTTAGAACTGAAGAACTTAGAGATACTTGTTCTGTTTTACAGATGAGGAGACTGAGGCATAGGGAGGTGAAGTTGTTTGTTTAAAGTCACACTGGTAGTAAGTGGCAAACCCAGGACCTGAACTCAGGTGTTGGAGGGGTCTTGGAAGACCTGAGCATTACACCAAAGCCTATTCCAACTTGATTGGGACTTGCCAGAGCTTGTGTGAGGTCCCCTCCTTGCCACAATGGGGCAATAGAATATGATGTTGGAATTACTAATTCATAATAATAAAAAATAATTACTCTCTGCTGGTATAGGTCTTCTACGAGTCCTCTGGGCTGGGCAGGCCTGAGTGAATAAATAGGGAAGGGTTCAGAAGGTGTAGTCAAGGACTTGACTGTCATTGGCCATGTGGTTAGTCACCAAGAAACCCAGTACTTCCCCAGAAACACCACACATACACCCCACAAAGAAACAAGGCATAGACACTGGGGAAAGCTAGCCAGGAAAACCAAATGCCCAGGTGGCTAGATGCACAGTGTGGGACTCAGAGTCAGAAGTTGTTATTCACTCATTTTCACATATCTGACTTTGTGACACCGTTTGAGATTTTCTTGGCAAAGATACTGGAGTAGTTTGTCATGTTCTTCTTCAGTTCATTTTACAGATGAGGAAACAGAGGCAAAAAGGGTTAAGTATCTTACCTAGGATCATACAGTTAATAAGTATCTGAGACCAGATTTGAAGTCAAGAAGACCTGAATTCAAATCCAACTTAGATACTTACTACCTAGGTGACCCTGGGCAAGTCACTTAACCTCCATCTATCTCAGTTTCCTCAGCTGTAAAATGGGGATAATAATAGCATTTTTCTTTCAGGTTTGTTGTGAGGATTAAATGAAATAACATTTGTAATAACATTATTCCCTTCCTTTCCCTTCCCTGCTGTAGAGAGGCCCAAAAGTACTCCCATGATCCCCTCTGCAGTCCCACACTGGGGAGGGAGGGTAGCCCCTTTTCAGGGCTATCTGTAAGAATGCCACTTTCCTTCTCAGTGGCCTTAGCTGCCCTGCCTTTCTGATTAGCTGCCCTTTCCAGTTTGAAAAGTGTTTATATATCCCTTATCTCTATGACTCATGGGATTTTTAAGGGTAAAAGGGACCTCAGAGATTATCTGGTGCAGCCCTCTCGCTTGACAGAAGGGAAAACTCAAGCTTGGAGAGGAAGTGACTTGGCCCAAGGTCTAACACCTAGCTCATTTGAGTCTCTGATGGATAGGGATTGTTATCCCTAATTTATAGAAAGGGAGACTAACGTTTAAACGTATGAAATGACTTTTGTTCAGTCATACAACCAATAAAGAAAGGAGCCTACATTGGAACCTACTGCTTTATTTTTTCTTCTAACTACACTATAGTGTCTTATATGTGCCTGCTAGGCATCAAGGGGTGGGATGGGGATGGGGACAAGATAGAAGAAGAATACATGTTACCCAACCACATGGACCTTATGATCTAATTGGAAGGGGGAAATGGGGAGAAACACAGTTACAAGTAAGTGAACGAGAAAGCTTATAATAAAGTGTTAAATTGTGAGGGCCAGTCAATGAGAGAAGATTTGAAGATGATGGTGGGAGGCATTGATGGGGCATTGATTTATACAGATGTAGAGGGTAAGAGAGGGGCTTTTTTCCCTTACAGATAAAGAATCATGAGGAATAGGTCATCCTCTCATACAGATTTTGAAGTCTATGAAATCAAGGTGTTTGGTAAATACTTGTTGATTAGAATGGATTAGAACCTAGGGACCTCCTGATCCCCCGTTTCTCATCATTGCCAACATCAACAAACCATTGATTATGAGGCAGTGTGGTATAAAGAAAGAGTCTTAAGATCTGGGTTCTAGTCATGCTTCTAATACCAAATGTCTGACCCTGAAGAACTCTGAAACTCGATTTCCTTAATTGTAATATTTGCATCAACCTGTTACAAAAAAGTTAAAAAAAATCTGTTATGACAAAGTTCTGTGTAAGGCTGGAAATACCATAGCAATGGAGATTATTATTTATTGAATGCCCTTTACATATGGGATGCTGTTAAAGGTTGGTGGCTTCTTGTCTATTCCTGATCACAGTTATTTGATAAGCCATAGCTTAGTCCTTACTTTGGGCAACTACATGGCACAGTGGATAGAGTGCTGGCCCAGAGTCAAGAAGACTCATCTTCCTGAGTTTAAATCTGGCCTCAGACACTAGCTGAGTGACCCTGGGCAAGTCACTTACCACTGTTTGCCTCAGTTTCCTCATTTATAAAAATGAGCTCGAGAAAGGAATAGAAAACCACTCTAGTACTTTTGCCAAGAAAATCCCAAATGGGGTCATGAAGAATCAGACACAACTGAAAATACCTGAACAACAACTTCTTATTCCCTACCTTCTGAACCCCTGGCCTGTATCCTAAGGCTGTATCCCTGAGTAACCCTTTGGCCTCTTGCCTTCAGCATTTTCCTTTGAGCCCCAGCTCCAGCCTGCCTAGGACATCTTTCCTGGTCCCAGCCATTCCGGCTTCTCCCTGCCGAGTTGCTGCTAAGATCTGGCTTGATACAGTTAGTCCCCTCTTGTGGTTAGTCTGTAGTGCCTGCCTCCCCCTCTCTGCATGGAGGATGGGATGCTGTTCTGGTCCATTAGACCCATTACAAGGCCCAATTAGGAAGTGTTATGTTTGCAGCTCAGTGACCCATCAGATTGTAACAGCTCATTTTAGATCTCTTTTTAGCATAATTAAATACCTTACTTAACCCATCAAGGCCAACTGTCTGTGAAATTACTTCTTTTTAAAAAACAAAACCTTGTTTCTTTTTTTTTTCTAAAAAAGGCAAAATATTTCCCTTTGTTGTAATTCAGATTTATCGAGAGCCAGTGTGATGCCATAGAGTGCTGGGCTTGGAATCCGGACCTGGGTGAATTTGAGCTTAATCTGAGCTCTGCCACTTATTTATTACTTGGCTAATCTTGGGCAAGTCATTTCCTTTCTCTATTTCCTCATCGGCAAAATGAAGGGTTTTAATGAGCCAAGCTCCCAGGTTTCCTCCAGCCCTAAATCTTATTATGGCCATGTGATCACAGACTATGCAACTGAGTTCTTTGTAGTGTGTGCTTGCACACTTGCTGTTTCTACCCTGACTGAGCCTTCCTTTCAGTTGGTAGGGAGTCTGGGTTCAGCTCAATGCACCCTCCCTAACAGGGAGTGCACCACAAAGCTCTGTCCTGGGTTCAGTTCTCGTTTTTCTATACATTCTTTCACTTGGTGACCTCATCAGTTCCCATGGTTTAATTGTCATCTCTGTGAGATCACACATAGATTTATTTATTTGAGGCAGTTGGGGTGAAGTCGTTTGTCTGGGGTCACACAGCTAGTGTCTGAGGCTGGTTTTGACCTCAGGTTCTCCAGACTCTAGGGCTGATGCCCCCTAGCTGCCCCTAGATTTATATATCTGCCCCTAATTTCCTTACTGAGCTCTAGTCCCACATCATGAAATTGTCAAACCTTGTCATCTTCTACCCCTATAACAGCGCTTACACCTGTCTCTCCTCTCTGTTGTTGTTCAGTAGTTTCAGTTGTGTCCGACTCTTTGTGACCCCATCTCTGTCCATGGAATTTTTCTTGGCAAAGATACTGGAGTGGTTTGCCATTTCCTATTTCAGTGGCAAACAGTAGTTAAGTGACTTGCCTAGGGTCACATAGTTAGAAAGTTTCTGAGGCTGAATTTGAACTCAGATCTTCCTGACTCCAAGCCCAATGTTCTATCCACTGTACCATCTAGCTGCTAGTTCAGGGCCTTATTATCTCTCACTGTTTCAATAACCTCCTGCTTGGTTTCTCTGTCTTAGATCATGTCTTATATAGTTGCCAAAGTGATTTTCTTAAGACTCAACTCTAACCATGTCACTTCCATAATCAATGACTCCCTATTGCCTCTAGGATCAGATATTGTTTCATCATTGTCTCTGCTTTTTAATTTCTATTTTGTATAAGTTTTATAATGTGCCTAATTATTAGTACAATCATATATATATGTACATATATATATATATAACTTATAAATAAGTCAAAAGACAGATATTGGGGTGTTTGTGTAAAACACGTTTTAATGATTGGGATGTGTGATCATTGGGGTGGAGCCCATTGTGCCTAGGTGATTTCTAAGGTCCCTCATAGCTCTTGATTATGTAAAGTATTATAATTTTCTGTGTACCCATCTTATACCCCATATAGAAGATGCTCCAAAATCTTGCCTCAACCCACCTTCATTGTCTCATTTCACCTACTTTTACATCCCAGCCAAATCAGACAATTTATTTTCCTACAATCTTGACCCTCCCTCCTCTGCTTCTACAGATTCACACATGCTTTCCCTACATCCTCAATATATTCCTTTTCCTCATCTCGGGTGGAAATCCTTTTCTCCTTTTAAGACCTTGTCTCAGTTGTTGCCTTCCTCCTGGTCACTCTCTTTTCTATTGCTCAGTCTTGGTTCTGGCTTCTTCTCCTTTGCTAAACTAATGTCTATCTTACTGAGCACCTGGCTTGTGTGGGGAGATAGATCTTCTGGCAGAGAGGCTATTGCTGAATGTTCAGTGTAAGAATTTACACTTCAGAAATCCATAATAATTACAAATCCAGGCTTGATTTATTTAAAAATATTTTAATAGAATTTTATTTTTTCAATTATATGTAAAGATTTCTTTTTTTTACAAAACTTTGAAGTCTGAATTTTTCTCCTCCTCTCCATCCCCTTCCCTCTTCCTAAAACAATAAGCAATTTGATGGAGGTTTTATATGTGCAATCATGTAAAACATATTTCCATATAAGTCACAGTTGTAAAAGAAGAAATAGACTAAAAGGAAAAAATACAAAAAAACCCCAAAGAAAGTGAAAATAGTATGCTTCAATCTGCATTCAGGCTCCATCAGTTCTTTCTCTGGAGGTGGATAATTTTCCATTATGAGTCTTTTGTAATTGTCTTAGATCACTGTATTGCTGAGAAGAGCTAAGTCATTCATAGCTGATCATCACCTAATGTTGCTGTTACTGTGTACAATGTCTTCCTGGTTCTGTTCATTTTACTTTGCATCAGTTCATGTAAGTCTTTCCAGGTTTTTCTGAAACCTGCCTTCTCATCATTTTTTATTGCACAATAGTATTCCTATATTCATATACTTGTTCAGCCATTCCCCAATTGATGGACATCCCCTCAATTTCCAATTTTCAGGCTGATTTATTGTTTTGTTGATTGTCTAGACTTGAGAAGGTTCTAGTATACAGATTACAGTTTAATGTATGTGCTTAAGTTTTCCCTTTCAGAGATCCTGGCTGTTAAACATTTACTAGCACACTCCTGGGTATCACTGAAGGCTCTATGCCTCTAACTTATCCTTGATCTTTTAGGTTCATGCATTAGGACTTAAGGAGACCTCAAAGGTTATTTTAGTTCAGGGCCCTTGTTTTAAAGTTAAGGAAACTGAGAAGCAACTATATATATATATATGTATATATATATATATATATGTGTATATATACATATATATATGTGTATATATATATATATATTTTTTTTTTTTAAAGCAATTGGGGTTAAGTAACTTGCTACACGGCTAGTCATTATTTGTGTGTGGGTGCTCATTTTCTGAGGCCGGATTCGATCTCGGGTCATCCCAACTCTGAGGCCGGTGCCCTTACTCACTGCTCCACCTAGCCGCCCCTGAAACAACTATATCTAACCTGAATACAGGTGAAGGCACTCTTTAGACTCTAGAGGAAAACCAGGATGGTGAATAGATTGGAGATTGTAACATGTGAAGATCAGTTGGAGAAATTAGAGATATTTAGCCTAGAAAAGAGATGACTTGGAGGGATGGGATAGCTTTCTTCAAGTATCCAATAAGTTTTCAGCACAGCTAGGTGGCATGGAGTCAGGAAGACTCAGTTTCCTGAGTTCAAATCCAGCCTCAGATACGTAGTAACTGTGTGACCCTGGACAAGTCACTTAACCTTGTTTGACTAAGTTCCGCTCATCTGTAAGATGACCTGGAGAAGAAAATGGCAAACCACTCCAACATCTTTGCCAAGAAAACCCCAAATGGAGTCACAAAGGGTCAGATGTGACTGAACAAAAAAAGTTTTCACTGAGAAATTGGATCAGATTTGTTCTGCCTTACTGTAGAGGGCAGGATAAAGAGCAAAAAGATAGTTGCAGGGATGAAGATTTTGGCTCAGAGTAAGGGAAAAAAACCTTCCTAACAATCAGAACTGTTCAAAATTGGAATGGGCTGCTTCGGAAAATAGATTGAGAGCTGGAAGGAACCTCAAAGGGTATCTAGTCAAAACCCTCAGAGGGTTTTCAAACTTTTTGGTCTCGGGACCCTTTCTTAAAAATTGAGGATCTCCAAAGTCTTTGGGTTTGTGGGTCATCTATTGATAATGACCATATTAGAAATCAAAACTGATAAACATTTATTTATTCATTTAAAAATAAATATAAGTGAATTTATTTAAAAAATAAACCCATCACACGTTAGCATAAATAACATATTTTATGAAAACAACTTCCAAAACAAAAAAATATTTAGTGAAAAAAGTGGCATCATTTTACATATTTTTGCAAATCTCTTCCTGTTTGGCTTAATAGAAGACAGCTGGATTCTGATATCTGTTTCTGCAGTCAATCTGTTGTGATATGTTGAAGTATGCAAAGAAAATCTGGCATTGATACAGGTAGTCAGTCAGTCAGTCAATTTTTATTAAGCACCAGGCACTGTATTAACCATTGGGGTACAGAGAAAGGTCAAAGACACCCCCTGCTCTCAAGGAGCTCAGTCTAATGAGGGAGAGAACATGCAAATAGCTATGTATATATGGGATAAATTTGAAATAACATGTAGCTGGAAAAAGGAGGACTATTTTAATAGGCAAATAATGACTTAACATTATTATGACATAACAACCCCCTGACAGTGTCTCAGGGACCCCCCAGTGGCCTGTAGATCACATTTTGATAACCACTGCTTGGTCTATTCCTTTATTTTATAGATGAAGAAACTGAGGCCCAGAAGGGGTGTTTTGTCCAAGGTCACCCAGTGAGTTAGCTCCCCATCACTGGGGGTCTGCAAGCAGGTATCTTTTATAAATGACATTAATATAAATGACATATGATTCCTAGGTTCTAATGTCACTTCTGCCACCAGATCCTTCTTTGACCTCCAGCAAGTCACTTCCCTGGGTCTCAGTTTCTCCATTTGTTAGGGTTATGGTAGAAATGATTCCTATTCAATTGAGTTGGACTAGTTGCCTTTCCAGCTGTGGTTTTGAGATTCTGTAGTTGTGTGGCTTTGGGTTCCTAGAGGAGGAATCTTATGGAGGGCCTCTCAAGCTTGGTCTTCTCTCTGGGCTGACCACTTTCCCCCAGGGACTGGGGCCTGAAAGGGAGAGGCCTGCATTCTATTGTTTCAGACTTCCCCCTCAGTCCGACTCCTGGGGAGGCCCCAGGCTGGCGCCTTGGGGGAGGTTTGCCAGCCAGGGGAGGCCTGAGTGAAACCAACTGGCCAGATCCTCTGATGGACAGACGACAGACAAGCAGTTTCAGTCCAGAGAGGCCTCGTTCCTTCTGTAAACAAACCCAGGGGCCTCCTCCCTGATTATGTGGAGAGACATTGACACCAGTGATTAATTTGGGGGAGGAGGAGATGGGCAGAAGGAAGTGACCCAAACAGTTTCTAAGAGGGAGGGGAGAAAGAGCTGTGGCAGTTAATTTTCCCCTCTCTTCCAAGTGGACTCCCCTAGACCTGCAGAAGTGGCAGGAAAGGCAGGAAGATATGTTTCTAGGGGTCTCAGCCACTGGGCAGAGGCCTGATATTGGGGGGAGGGCTGGCTCCTGTCAAGGAAGATACATGGATAATGGGAGTAGCTGAGGGCCTGAGGCCTCAGGTTTCTGTTGCTTCTTAAAACACCAGGTGTTGCCTGGTCTTTAGGAAAGGACTCTGTGTTTGGAATTTTTCACTTCCTCTTCTGACTCCATTAACTGTGGGGTTGAGGGTGGGAGGGGGTGTTAGTAGAGAGAGGAAGGGAGGTGCTTTTGGGGATCTTTGTAGCTGGACTCTGAATCTAATATTCTCCATAAATTATGGCCCCCAGAATTTAACATAATTCTCCAGATGAGAACTAGAAGGGCTGCATAGAGGGTTGCTATGGTCTGCTTATTTATCTCTCAATGTAGTCTAAGATCAAATTTGCTTTTTTAGTTGCTGTAGAACTTCACTGACTCATTGAACTTGATGTCCATTAAAACCCCTAGGGTAGTTAAGTTGGCTTAGTGAATGGAGTCCTTGGCCTGAAGTCAGGAGGACCTGAGTTCAAATATGACCTCAGACCCTTACTAGCTCCATGACCCTGGGCAAGTCACTTAATCTTATTTACCTCAGTTTCCTCATCTGTAAAATGAGCTGAAGAAGGAAATGGCAAACCACTCCAGTACCTTTGCCAAGAAAACCTCAAATGGGCTCACAAAGAGTTGGAACAACAAAGTTCTCAGTCAGATTGATGTTTAACCATGTCTTCCCTATCTTCTACTTGCAAAGTTGATTTTTTTTTTTTGTATTCAAGTGAGACTTGACATTATTCCTAGTGAATTTCACTTGGTTTGTTGGCTTTTTATCATCCATAAATTTGATGAGCATGCCTTTATCTAGTCTGTGATAAAAATGTTAAAACAGTCTGGAACTGGGAGAAGATCTCTGGAACACCCCCCTAGAGACCTCCTACCACATTCATTTGGAAACATTAACAATGAGTCTTTGAGCCCAGCTATCCAACCAGTTCTGAATTTATCTAATGGTATTCTCATTTTTTCTTTTCTCCATAAGAATAGTACAATATACTTTATCAAAGGTTTGCTAAAATTTAGGTAGTTATATTCATAGCATTCTCTTAGTCTATCAGTACAATAACCCTGGGGCAGCTAGTTGGTGCAATGGCTAAAGCCCTGGCCCTGGGGTAGAGAGGAACTGAGTTCAGATTTGACCTCAGACATTTACTAGATGAATGACTCTGGGCAAGTCACTTAACCTGTTTGCCTCAGTTTCCTCATCTGGAAGGTGAGCTAGAGAAGGAAATGACAAGCCACTCTAGGATCTTTTCCAAGAAAATCCCAAATGTTCAGTCAGACATGACTGAACTATAACAAAATAGTAACCCTGTCAAGAAAGGAAATGAGATTAGTTTGGCATGGCCTATTCTTGATGAATCTGTGATCACTTTTTATTATCTGTTTCCCTTCCTAGATGTTTATCAGCAATCTTATAATGATCCTTCCTAAAAATTTCCCAGGAGTTGAAGTCAAGTTAATTGACCTATAGGTTACCAACTCTTTTCTCTTCCCTTTTTTGAAAGTCAAGACAGCATTGGCCCTTCTCCAGTCTTGTGGTATCTCTCCCATTCTCCATAGTCTTTCCAACATTACTGACAGTGGCTCAACAATCATTCTCTACCAGTTCTTGGCATATTATCTCCTTAATTATCTTGGCCATCAACTTCCAGTTAGCCAATATGGTCCTGCCATTTCAAGGGCAAGGGTCATTCCCTTTGTGTGAAAAAAAAATCTGTGTGTTTTAGTGGCCTGTATTAAGTCAACAATATGACATGGAAACCAGACAAATAAATGCTTCTAGGTCCCCTAAGGGAGGAAAAAGTGTACAGAACAAGGTGGGCTTTATTATCACTGTATTCTGTCCTACTTGTGCTATACATGGAGTAAAGTCTTTAGTTCTGGGCATTACTCTGTAACACGGACACGGAAAAAACTCAAGAGATCCTGGAGCTGGGCAACCAGGATGATGAAAGCACTGAAGACAGTTATAAAAGGGCCAAGTGAAGGGACTGGGAATATTTAGCCTGGAGAAGAGAAGCCAGGGAAGGGAGTATAAGTAGTTGAGCTGGATTTCAAACCATGCTGTTTCCAGTCTGGAAAACACTCAGTTTTACAGGTAGCTTGGTATGATGCGTCAATGGGAGAATGTCAATTAAATACTGTGCAAACCTCATAGTGCTGTTTAAACATGAACTGCTCTTTTAATGTCACCCAAGGCCCTGGGAGGAGAGATGACTTGCTCAAGGTATTGTTTGCCCTCTCTGTATTCTGTCTTTCTCTCTCTGTGTCTCTGTCTGTCTCTCTCTTTACCTTTCTCTTTTTCCCTACCTTTCTGTCAGCCTGTCTATATGTCTTTCTGTCTGCCCACATACCTGTTTAGTTTCTTCACCTAAAAAAGATGGGGGAATACCACTTAGTTACTAGGGTTGTTTTAAAGGTCTAAGAAAAATGGGAAACACCATGGAAAAATCCATAGCTGCCTCTGCATGGAGCCAGCATTGTGCTGAATGAGGAGCTATGGGACCTCGGTTAAAATCCTGGCTATGCTACTTGGTACAGTGGATAGAATGCTGGACCTGAAGTCAGAAAGACCTGAGTTCAAATATGACCTCAGACACTTACTAGCTTTGTGACCCTGGGCAAGTCACATAACTTCCAGCTGCCTCATTTTTGTCAGTTGTAACAAAGAGATAATAATGACCCCCCCCCCTCAGATTTGTTATGAGGATCAAGTCAGATAACAATTGTAAAGCACTCAGCCCAATGCCGTACATAGTAGGGTAGGTACTTAACAAAGACTTGTTTCCTTCTTCCCTACTTGGAAAGAAAAAACATTTCCAAAGCACTTACTATGTGCCAAGCTCTGGAGACACATAGTCCTTACTTTCTTTTTTTTCCCCCAGGAGGGAAGGCAAGGCAAGTGGGGTTAAGTGACTTGCCCAAAGTCACACAGCTAGCCTGAGGTGAAATTTGAACTCAGGTCCTCCTAGTTGCCTCAACAGTCCTTACTTTCAAAGAGCTCTCTTTCCAATTAAAGGAGCCAACACAAATACAGGGAGACAGCATATACACACACAAATGTAGCAGGGTTCTGCTACTTATATAATATCCAGTAAGTAATTTAACCTCCCTGGGATTCGGTTTCTTTACCTGTAAAACAAAGGGGTTGGGGAAATATATGTCCCCTCAATCCCTTCCAGTCCAAGGTCTACGATTCTCTGTTTTCCTGTGATCCTGTGTGTAAGGTGGCATTCCATTAAATTCCAGCAGCGTCACCACTTAGAATGTTTACGACTGACAACTGTCTTCCCATCTTCCTTCTCTCCCCATCCCACCCCTCCAGCTGCACCCCCCCCCCCCATTCTCCAGGGATGAATATTTGTTTATGTACTTAGATCCAGCCCTAGGCAAACCTGATCTCTTGGTCCCATGCACAGGGTAATTGAACTTCGGGTAGGCCTGCTGGGCAGCCCTGAGAATCCTCTCTAATCTGTGGATTGTTCAGAGGAGCGGGTTAGGGCCTGTCCCTTGTCGCCGTTATATTTGAGTGCCCCTAAATGTGTCATAGATTACTTTTATTTTCTGCTATGACACCTCGCTATGAGGAAGGATGTCCCTGGAGTATCTTAAAAGACAACTCCTATTAAAGAGAAAAGGAGTTAAGCAAAATGCAGGCGGTAGATCTCCCAGCAAGGGAGGCAGATAATATAGAGCTGTTCTGTGGAAGGTTTAATTGGAAGGGGAGATGGGGCTCATGGCCCGAGAGTCCAAGGTGTGGTTCCACTCCAAGGGTTTTGTTTGGCAGACTAAATAAATAACAGTCCTTGGAAAGAGAGGAAAGAGGGAGCAAGTTCTGTACAACCGAGAGGTCTGAGGATGAGTAGACTTCAGGGGAAATGGTAAATAAAATAGGAGATCATAGAGCCATTTGGCAGACTCTTAGAGACCACGAGAGTCTGCCAGGACCATTCCAGAAAGAGAATCTAATCCTTTTCTGACCTCAAGGAGTAAATGAATCATAGAACATGAAACCTGGAGGGGACCTTAGAACACAGAACAGAGAGTGTCAGAGCTGGGAGGGACTTGAGAATAGATCACAGAATAGAATACCAGACCTGGAAACTGAATAATTGCCCGTATTTATACAGCACTTTAAAAAGAAATTGTGTGAGTTTGCAGGATTGTAGATCAAGGACTGTAAGAGACCTCAGAGGTCACTTAGTCCAACCTCTTTCTTTTACAGATAATGAAACTGAGACTCAGGGAGATTTGCCCAAGGTCACATAAGTTGTAAGCAGATTTTAATTTGCCCTTCCTGACTCCAGTGCTATACTAGGCACTTAATAAATTCTTATTTCCTTCCTTCCTTCCTTCCTTCCTTCCTTCCTTCCCCCCCTTCCTTCCTTCCTTCCTTCCTTCCTTCTTTCTACTGTCCATCGACACTGTGCTATGCTATCTTCCAAAAGAGCTAGCTTCATCATCATTAATACCTGGCTTTGAATCTTGCCTCTGGCTATACTGGTTATGTGACTTTGGATAAGTCATTTAATAATCCCTTGATGCCCCAGTCTACTCTTCTCTCAGAATACATATTTCAGAGCACCTGCAGATATGTTATAGTAAAAGGAGTTTCCTCACTGTGAGTCTGGGAGGGAAAAAGGTTTTCAAAATGCTCTATGGATGTTTTTTCATTAGTTCCACAACAAGTTTGTAAAATAGGTGCTATGATGGTTCCTTTTCTTTTCTTGGAGGGCAATTGGGGTTAAGTGACTTGCCCAAGGTCACACACCAATAAGTGTTAAGTGTCTGAGGCTGGATTTGAACTCAGATCCTCCTGACTCCAGGACTGGTGCTCTATTCACTGTGCCACCTAGCCACCCCAATGGTTCCTTTTCTACTAATGAAGAAACTGAGGCTTTAAGTAAGTTAGGTGACTTTTCCAGTGACTCAGCTTCTAAGTGTTTGAGGTGATTTTCAAAGCTAGACTCCATATCTACTGATATCAAACTCATGACCAGCAAAAATCCCATTTGGGGACAAACCAGATTAAAATGTAATTGGGAAATGTTTAACAAAATAAACAAAAATACAATACAGCATAGATAATGTTGATTTGTGCTTTTCTAAGCCAGTATGCAGCTGGGAGGGATCCGCTGAATTAACCCAACTTTACTACAATGCTTTGAGCTGAGAGTTTTCAGAACATAAAACAGAGAATGTCAGAGCAGAAGGAATCTTTGAGGACTTACATATAGAACTCCAGAAGTGGAAGGCACTTGAGAACACAGACTTTTAGAGATGGAAGGAACCTTAGGATAATCAAATCCAACGCCTTCACCTGGCATTTGGGGAAGCAGAGTCTCAAAGAGGGAGAAGTGACTCTGTCAAGTTAGCAGAGCCAGTGAGTAGGAGAGGCAGTTTCTGAACTCTTATCTTTTAGCTAAGTACCATGGTTTTCCACTACATTTCGAATATCTACTCTATCTTCCTTGTGTTGTAGATGGGGAGGCTTGAGACCCAGAGCAGGGAGAGATTTGCTTGAGATCGAGTGGCCATAAACCTGATGGATATTGAACTCCCTTTCTGAGAATCTGCTGAGCAGAAACCACCCACTTTACACTCTGGCATTCTTCCAGATATGCCCAAGGTTCTCAGTTGTTGTTGCTGTTCAGTCTTTTAAGTCATGTCTGACTCTTCATGACCCCATTTGGGGTTTTCTGGGCAAAGATACTGGAGTGGTTTTGCCATTTCCTTTTCCTGGTTCATTTTATAAATGAGACAACTGAGGCAGACAGGGTTAAGTGACTTGTCCAGGGTCACACAGCCAGTAAGTGTCTGAGGCTGGATTTGAACTCAGAAAGATGAGTCTTCCTAACTCCAGGCTGGACACGCTATCCATTGTGCCACCCAGCTGCTCCCAAGGTCCTTATTTGTTCTGTAGATCACCTGTAAATATTCTATATTCCTACTCCCAAGTTGTTCACCTCTCTGAAAGCTCTTGGGTAGTTGTGGGCATAGGAACTTTAAGGGTGAATTAGACCCAGGATGCCTAGTCCTTAGTGGGAGGTGTTGGCTAATGCCTATCCCCCAGGATTGAGAAAGTAATTGGCAATGTTCACATAATTACAATAACATTGTTGATGTTAAATGATTCCTCTGCCTGGGAGAGCATTACCAGTCATTACCTTCTGATTCCGGGGTGAACTTGTTCTTGGATTTGGACAGAGTAATTTTTTTTTGTCTAAATAGTAATTAGTTATCTTTTAATTCTGCACCTGGAGATCCCAGGGAATAAAAAAGAGTAGGTTGAATCATAAGGGTACTCCAGAAAATAATGACAGTTCATTTCTATAATACCGTAAAGTTAAGAAAATGTTTTCTTAAGAAACTGTGAGAATCATAGAGTTCAGCAGAAGGCATGTTAGGGATTAGGTAACTGCAACCTCTTCATTCTACAGGTTTGATGGCATGAAATGTCTTGTCCTAACCCACAAAAGTAGTGAGAGGCAGAGGTAGGATTTGAAACGACGCCCCTTGACTCTACATTCAATGCTCTTTCCCCTTAACCACTGCCTTCCTTATTAAGTATGATTGATTCTCCTGATCTTACAAATGAGGATACTGATTCTCAGAGAGATAAGTGAGATTTGCTAATGGATTTTCCCACTCTTTCCCCCTCCCCCTTTTTTTGAAATTAAATACTTCCCTCCCAATAAGCCTGTGATATTTTTTTACTCAGAGGTCTCTTGCTTTCTTCCTGGTTCTCCTACAAGTCCCAGAATGCTAGGACCTGAGTTCTCATGTGCTGAGCTGGAAATCAATCAGCTTAAAAAACAGCCCAGTGAAGAAAGTAATGGGAGTTGTTATTGCACCCCCTTTTAGTTGAAGAGACAGGTTCAGTAAAGTAAAATGACTTAGCTAGGGTCACATGGCTAGCAAGTAGTGGAACTGGTAGTCAAACCGAGTTTTCCTTCTTATTTTTGGATTTACTTAATCAAATAAGTCTTTTTGCTATGCTATTGTATAATAGCATACAAACACTTCCCTTTTAAGATAAACCAATAATAGTTTTGTCTTTGGGTGATGCAGTGGATAGAGTGCTGAGCCTGGAGTCAGGAAGACCTGAGTTCAAATCCAGATTCAGATACTTACTAACTGTATTACTCTGGTCAATTCACTTGACCTTTGCCTGCCTCAGTTTCCTCAACTGTAAGATGAATCAAATGAATCAAGCAAAATGAATCATGAGTTACATAAGTCCCAAAATATGCTAATCTAGCACATTGTGCTGCTAGTCACTACTAGGGAGACAGCATCAAGAAACATAACTTGAAAAATTCATTAAAATTTTAACTAATCTTGAAAAGGGAGCAAAGGACAGACAGAAGAAAGGAAAACCACATTCAACAATAGAGGAATGACAAATGACAATTTACTGAATTGGGGAAACATCTAGCAGGGTGAACAGAGAGATAATTAAATGTAAGGATGAGATAAATTGGGAAGTGTTGCCAAGACCAGCACAGTACCTACCTCATAGGGTTGTTGGGAGGATCAAATAAGATAATATTTATAAAGCACTTAACACATAGTAGGTGCTTAATAAATAATGGTTTTCTTCCTCTCCTTTTGAAATTCATTTCACTTCAATACCCATTTATTAAACACCGACACTGTGTGGAGTGGTTGAGAACTTTGTCCTTTTCTGATACCCAGTAGAGAATGAACCCTAGGACATGAGAGCTGGTAGGGACCTTAGAACATAGAGCACAGAACATAGAGTGTCAGAGCTGGGAGGATCACAGCATAGAATGCCAGACCTGGAAAGAACTTTAGAATGTGGAAACTGAATAATAGCCCACAATAACATAGTACTTTAAAGAGAGATTTGTTCTGTGGAGGATGGTGTCCCTAGGATCACAGATCAGGAGCCGGCAGAGACCTCCGAGGTTATCCAGTCCAATCCCTTTCTTTTACAGATGAGAAAACTGAGACTTAGGAAGGGAGAGCTAACATTGACCTGCAAGACTTAGTCCCTGCCTTAATGAAACTTATTGGGAAGGAGACCCAGGTTTTTGGATCATTTCTTTCATGTACAAGAGTGGTGGTGGGGAACCTGCGCCTCAAGGCCTTTGAATCCAAATGGTTTAGATTCAATGAAAAGGCTGCATTCAAGGACCTAGAGGGCCACATGTGACCTTGAGGCTACAGGTTCCCCACTCCTGCAGTAGAGCTTCAAAAGAATTTTTTTTAACCATCTAGAACGAGAATCTTTCTAAAATAAATCACACATTCCTGCTGATCAAATGTGGATAATGTTATCTCCTCCTGCCCTATAAGGTTGTTTGATCTTATTTAATCAGATGAGACTATATAAAAATACTTTTCACTTGTGTATGGCATCATAAGATTTGCACAGTAATATGACAACCATAACAAGAATGATTTTGCACAGATCGTGGTTTCATTTGTGAGGGCAACTTTGGGCTAGTAAAGTGTTTCTATCAATGCAGATCGGGCAGCTAGGTGGCACAGTGGAGAAAGTGCCCGGCCTGAAGTCAGGTAAGATTCATCTTCCTGAGTTCAGATCTGGCCTCAGACACTTTTACTAGCTGTGTGACCCTGGGCGAGTCATTTAACCCGGTTTATCCCAGATTCCTCATCTGGAAAATGAACTGAAGAAGGAAATGGCAAACTACTTTTCCAAGAAAACTCCAAATAGGGTCAGGAACAATAACAACCAATCCAGATGTGCAGCCCTTGGTTCTTACAGTGTTGCCCTGGTCCCTGAGATCTGCTTCGGGTCACACAGTCAGAATCTGTGGGAGGTGGAGTTGAGGTCTTCCTGACTCTGAGGCCATTCTCTTTTGGTTATTTCACACTGTCTCTCTTCCCTTCTTTTCCCCTTCTCCTCTTTCTCTTCCTCCTCCTCCTCCTCCATCATCATCATTATCATCATCATCATCATCATCATCATCATCATTCATTCATTAATGGCATTCAGACAGAGACAAGTCTCTATCCTATTATTTATTCTTTCATATTTAATATTTTATTGAGCATTATACAAGGGATAAAATAGCTACCTTTTGTAGTTGAGTAAAAGTATTAGTAGCATCCTCTAGGCTCACCAAACAACACCCATGGCAGATGAAACAAACAGGAATGGCATGTACCCCATACACCTACCTGATTTTGATGTCTTTTGCTAGGTCTCTAGATTTTGAAAGCTATTTGTTCCATATATCTTGGAGATCATGAGCACAATTTATTGGTTGTGTTCTCCAGGGTATTTTGAGGTCTGTATTTTTAAGTATGGGTATTTACTGACTGACAGTCTATGAAAAATAATGAGGTGTATAATTTCCAGCCACTGGGTCGTGTCTTGCTAGGTATTTGGTAGGTGCTTCTTTGCATAATCTACACCTAGCACTAAGTCTGTAACTCTCCAGGATAAGCCTTCTATAATTTTGGGTAGCATGATTTGCTCCTGAATTGCCAATCATAAACCTCCCCATTTCCCCAAATTTGGATGACCCAACCGTATTCTGTGCTACGTTGGTGATACACTCTTGGCTGAGGTGATGTGGAAGATGCTGCCCGTGGAGGGTCTTTTCATTCCTCACTTGGATCTTAGTCATTCCATGGACTCTTCCATCAATATATTTCTTCATCATCATAACCTTATTCTTCTCATCTTTTTTTTGGATGGGGCTCAGATAGAAGTGATCCTGGGACAAGTAGATATAACTGTAACTAGTCTTTCATATTATTATTTTTGAAGATAAAAACTGATGTATGTGAATATACCTTGAAAGATAGAAAGTACAATATATGAGAGCCAGTGTAGTATGATGGGAAAAGCAGTAGATTTGGATTGAGAAGACCCAGGTTTGAGAGCTGGCTCTCCAGCTTCTACCTGGAGGACCTTGAACAAGTCACTTGAATTCTTTGGGCATCAGTTTTCCCATCAGTAAAATGAATGTAAAGATTCACTCCGTGGTTCTCAAAGCGTGTTCTATAGCAGTGAGTTTTTCCAGGTGTAACCTAGATTGTACAGAACTAGTATTCAACTCTATATATAGATTATATACATTTGCTAATGTATATAATCTATATACTTTAATTCTTTGCAGCAAAGAATAGTAATGTGCTGTGAGCCCCTCCTGTATCTCCCCACCCTTCCAAAGAATCGATAACCACTGAACTAGTTGATCTCCAAAATTTCTTCCAGGTTTGACATTCTATAATTCTAAGATCATTTTTCCTGCTTTAAATCCTATGATCCCTTGATCATTATTTAGGAACATTATATGCTTTGCTGGATGGCTCATCAGAGACATTATTAGAAGCACCAGTTACTGGAATGCAGCGATACCCCCATGGGCCTCTTGGAGCTTGGGGGACTGTTTCCCTGGACACTAAATGTCTCCAGATGGCCAGGCCTTTTGCATTCTTGTGTCTGCTATTTATAGTTCTTTTGTCTCTTTCTTCAGTGTTGGGCTGACCCTACCCCCACTACTCTTACTGTGCCTGCTTCTTACCGGCAGTATGGTATAATGGTGAGAGCCCTCAATTTGGAATCAGAAGACTGGGTTTGATTCCTGGCTTGGTTACTTATTACCTATGTGACCTTGGGCAAATCATGGCTTCTCTAAATCCTACTGAGGAACTAGCTAATCTGTAAGGCTTCTCCTGGCTCCTAATTCTGTGATTTTCTAAGCATCTGTTTCTAATTTGCTGTGGTCCTAGGAACCCGAGGAGTCCAGTTCAGTAAGAATTATGGTAAAGTGAAAGTAAATGATCTCTGAGTGAAGCCTTAGGGCCCCTTCTCCCCTGTGAGTAACATGCATGAGTTTAGTGCAGGTATTTCAGACCACCTGCTTTCTCTGCTCAGAGGTCTCTTGCTTTCTTCTTGGTTCTCATATGAGTTCCATAATGTCACGGTTGGTATAGAGCTGAATTCCCACTAGTTGAACTAATTTCATTTGGAAATTAGCTTGGAGGGGGCAACTTTAGACGGAGGAGTGGCAGGTGTGTTCATTCTTTAATTTTCCAGTGATACTTTCCATTAAGACTTCTATTCTGTCAAGCAAAAATCCGCAAGAAGTGCCTCTGGGGTTTCAAGCCCCAAATGTCTAGAATTTGTCCAAAGGTTTTTCCTCCAAATATTCATTCATTCAAAAAAATATAATAAGCACATGCTATGAATAAAGCATGGAGAGAGGAAGTTTATATAAGACATAATCCCTGTGGTGGACATGGGCATGGGCAGGAGAAGGAAAAATGAGAATAGGAACAGTTAGTAATAATTCAGTTTGATTGGGATGCAAAGTGTAGGAAGCAAGATAAGGCTCAAAATGGATATTGGAATCAGGCAGTGAAGGGCCTTGAATGCCAATCTAGGGACTTGGCATTTTACCCCTCTGGGCAATAAGGAGCCAAGTTTATTTTAAGTTAATTTCACTAAAAACAGCTGGAGATATTTTGCAATGTAAAGAAATGCCTTCTTTTGCAGAGTAACTTGTTAGATCCCAGGATATCACTTTCCCAAACACTAGTACCAGAAAAACCCATCTGGTCCAGCCAAGTGACAAGGGACTGATTTCAGTAATTGATGATGTCAATGAGATTTCCACAGCCTTCAACTCAACTGCCAAGTGGCTACGAAAAAAAAAGTTACCATATAATTGAAACTCTGCTGGGAGAGAAATTAAGAGACTATCTTGCCAGCCATATTTCTGTCCATATTTTCCTCTATTAGTCTCCTGATGGTGTGTCCTTATGAAATCTGATTAGAATGGAATGACTTGATTTGCTAAGCAGGCAGCAGGGACAGCGCACATCTGTTTTGCCTGTCTCGATTGCAGAAATGGGATGGAATGTAACGTAATCTCTCTCTCTCTCTCTCTCTCTCTCTCTCTCTCTCTCTCTCTCTCTCTCTCTCTCTCTCTCTCTCTGCCATTTCTCCTCACAGAGCAGCCCAGAAACTCAACCTGGCCTCCAAGAAGAAGAAACCTCACCCACCCCTGACCCCTGCTCATGACTTTTCCATCTATGGGACAAACTTCAGTGGAGTTCTGCAGCTCAGCCCTCCCCCAGCACCCCCCTGCCTACTGAGGTCTGTGGCCAAAGCCAAGGAGAACCCAGGCATCGGAAAGGTAAGCTTGCAGACTCATACAGATCTGAACCAGGTTTGGGGGTGTGTGTGGCAAAGCTTTGTGTGTGCAAGGACTATTGGAGCGAATTGTAGATTCATTGATGCTTGGATGGATCTGAAGGACAGGATCACAAGAGTAAAAAAAAATTCTGGATTTGGATTCAGAGGGCCTGCGTTCAAATTCTAGCTCTTCTCCTTATTATCACGGGGCCCCAGATAAATAGCACAGTCTCTCTGGGTCTTAGTTTCCTCATCTGCAAAATGAAGGGGATGAACTTGAAGGCTTCTAAGTTCCCTTCTTTCTCTAAACCTGTGATGCTAAGGTAGGGTACCAGACTTGGAACCAAGAAGACCCTGAGCTTGGATCCTGTCTCAGGTGCTTACTAGCTGGGTGACCCTAAGCAAGTCTCTTAACCTCTCTGGGCCTCAGCTTCCTCATTTGTAAAATGAGGGAGTTGGGCTCAATGACCTGTCTCTGTGACTCTCCAATGTGGATGTTCTCTCCATTCTGATAGGTCATAACTTCTCCTGAACCTCCCATTCTTGTTCACATCTTCTGTACATCCTCTGTAGAAGAGTCACTTGGGATACCAGAGATGTTCCTCTTGGTCTCTTAATAAATAATGATCCCTGATAAATGACAAAGCCATCACTATACTTGATCTTCACAACAGCTTGAAGAGGGAGGCAGGGAAAATGTTATAATCCCTATTTTATGAGTAGGGAAACTGAGGGACAGAAAGTAAAGTGACCTGCCCTGGGTCACACAGCTACTAAGGGATAGAGCCAGGATTGAAACCTTCATCTAAGTCCCCATGTAGTTCTCTTTTTCCTTTATTGCTTTGTTTCAGCCACGTTGGGAGACAGCCTCCTCTATATCACCATTAGTATTATGTTTTTAATTACCTATGGGTAATTGTTCATATGCTGCTTGTTAATCCCAGGTTGGTTTTCTCCTGCCACCTGCAGGAATGTGAAGAGGTGGTACGGGAGCTGAGATGGCTAGGGTCTTAGAGACATGGGTTATGCGACATTATAGACAGCAGTAGAAAATCGTGAGTCATAGAAGGTTTTTGAGCAGGAGAGTTAGGAAGATTAATCTAGCAGAGACTACTTGTGCATGATTATTGTTATTGCCATTATTATGAATATTAATAACCACCCACATTGATATATAACATTTTAAGACTCACGAAGCCCTTTCTTCACAATGCCTTATGAGGTATTTATGAGTATTATACCCATTTCATAGATGAGAAGAGATAAGGCTCAATGAGGTAACTAGGGCAGTGACTGTGGGCAGTGAGAAGAAAATGGGATTGCTGTCTAGGGACTATCCCTTCTCCCTCTCACCCCACCTCTCCCTTCCCCCCCTCCCCCCCAATGCACAGAATTCCTTGTGGCTGATTTTAGGTCCCTGAAGTGACATCATCTAATGAGTTAGTATGAGCTAATAAGTGCTTGTTGACTGACTTCAGTAAAGACTTGGACTCAGGTTTCCTTGTCTCTACCTTCAGGGTACTTCTTACAATGCCTACTATGCATTATGTCTGAATATGAGGTGCCCAATGTTTAATAGTAATTGAGAAAATCACATTGCATTTTAAGCCTGAGTGGGAATTAAGAGGTAAGTAGTCAAATCAATGGAAAGCTAAACTGTGCAGAGCCAAGCCAATTTAAAGCAAGGGAGGAAGGGATAGAGGCATTAGATGCAGGAGGCCAGAGGCTTCTATTACTAGGCTGATTGGAGAGAGAACCAAATATGATGCCTGTGGGTCCAGGGGTAATGAGAACTGTGTGTGCACATGTCTCTCTTTGGGTGGGAGAGTGTGTGTGGGGGTCTATTTCTGGGCGTTGTTTTGTTTCTTTGTGTAAGCATACGTGAATCTCTGTTTTGTTCATTGGCTTTCATGTACACGAGCTCATCTGTATGGGTATGAGTCTCTGTTGGATGTGGAGTCTTTGTGCATGGGTATGAGAATGTGGATGTGTGTGTGGCCATCTCCAATGGGAGCAGGCAGATCCGGGAGTTTAAATGTATGAGTGAAAGTCTCTGTGTGTATGTTAGTCTGTATTTGTGGCATTCACCTGTGTGAGTGAATGTGAACATTTAAATCTCTGTGGGTGTGTGGTCATCTCTATCGGGAGGTTGTGTGTTTGTGTATGGATGTGAGGTTCTCTGTGGCTATACAACTGTGGACAGTGGGGATGGAGCTTTCTCTGTGTGAGTTCACAAATACCACTTTAAATGTGAGTCTCTGTATAGATGTGTGTGTGCATTTGAATGTCTGTGTACTCCTCTGTAGAGGTGTTTGTGTGTGTGTGTGTGTGTGTGTGTGTGTGTGTGTGTGTGCCTCTCTCTCTCTCTCTTTCTCTGTGGGTGAGCAGTTACCTCTTTATATCTGTGTGTCATTGTGGGTATGAAGGTCCATTTGTGTGCTCAGTGGGATGCCCTAACTATAAGAGGATGATGGCCTTCCTCATTTGGCTTCAAGTAAAATCTCCTCAGGTGCTGAGACTGTAGTGGGTCAACTTCAGTCACAGTGAAGGAAGGAGTCTTGGTGTTCCTTACAGAATCCCAGAGCTGGGAGATCGGAACTAAAGGATATTGGAGCTGAAGAGGCCTCACAGGTCACCTAGTATACCCCTCACCCATTTTAAAGATGGAGAAACTGAGGCCCAGAAAGGGAAAATGACTTGTTCTAAAAATCACACAGTTTCTAAGTGGCAGAGCTGGAATCTGTACTCTGTTCATATGACTGAAAATCCAGTGATCTTTCCAGTACGCACTAATCTTTTTTCCATTATGCAGGAATTTTTACCACAGCCTCCCTGACTAGAGTTGATTCAGCCTCTGCTTGAGCCTCTCCAGTGACACAGGGTGCCTGGGGGTCCTGGTGTTTGAAGGGTGTGCGTGCACATGCACTGTGAATGTGTGAGGGTATATATATGGAGATGTCTTGGTATCTTTGTGTTTCTGTGTGTGTGTGTGTGTGTACACGCGCATGCACATCTGTCTGCGTGTGTGCTAATTTAAAAAATTATTATTTTTAACATTTGTCTTAAAAAAATTTTGAGTTCCAAATTCTCACCCTCCCTCAAGCAATGTGCTATCAATTATACATGTGAAATCATGTAAAACATATTTCCTTATGGGCCATGTTGCATGTCAAAAGCAAGAAAGAAGGAAGTGAAACATTATTCTTCAGTCTGCATTCAGATTCCATCAGTCCTCTCTGGAGGTGGTTGGCGTTTTTCATCATGAATCCTTTGGAGTTATGGGTCATTGGCTTGATGAGAGCAGCTAAGTCTTTCACAGCAAAGCATCGTTATAATGTTGCTCTTACTGGTTACAATGTTCTCCTGGTTCTGTACTCTTCACTTCGCATCAATTCACACAAGTCTTCCCAGGTTTTTCTGAAAGCCTCCTGCTTGTCATTTTTATAGCACAAAAGTAGTCCATGCCAATCATATATGACAACTTGTTTAGCCACTCCCTGATGGATGGGCATCCCCTCAATTTCCAGGTGCTGATATTTAATGACTGTGAGAAGTTCTGACTGTGCTACTCATCTGTAAGGTGAAAGTATGAAATCTGATTATCACGTAGATCCCATTCCAGCTCTAATTCCTGGGATCCTACCTCCCAGGACAGCCTGTTCCATTATTTTATTGAAATAATGGCCAGGGACCATGTCTTATCAAAATTTTGTATCTTCCAGGATTAGGCCTACACACAGTAGGTGCTTAATAAATGTGGAATACAAATTGTTGAATAATTCTGATTGTTAGGTCTGAAACCAGCCTCTCTCTAATTCCCTTCATGCATTGCTCCTTTTTCTGCTGTCTAGGGTCAAGTAGTTTCATGACTCTTGGGGTTTTCTTGGCAAAGATATTAGAATGGTTTGCCATTTCCTTCTCCAGATCATTTTATAGGTAGGTTAAGTGACTTGCTCAGGGTCACACAGCTAGTAAGTGTCCTCCAGGTTCCAGGTCCTGAGTTCTATCCACTGTGCCACCTAACACTGCCCCCAAAAGCCAAATAGAACAAATCAAAACTCTGTGACAGGAAGTTCTTCAGACATTTGAAGACATCTGCAGTGTTCCCCCTCAGCCTTCTCTTCCCCAGGCAGAACATGCTCAGTAAGTGATCCTGATATGACACAGTCTCCAGAGATGGTTCCCTCATCATCCTGTTTGTTATCCTGGATGTTCTCCCTGACTGTGATGTTAGGACTCGAACACAGGACTCTACATGTGCTCTGAGGTCGGCACACCTCTATTGTTTCAAAGTTGCCTTTTCATTTTCTACTCATTAAAAGTAGGAAAACAGCCTCCAGAGAAACAAGCACATCCTGCATAATGTTTGAGTTTTCCATTCTCCCGTATTCTGTGGTTTGCTGATAGAATCATCTTTGGTAACATCTTCAGTAAGAATAACCACTGTCATCTCCCTTTCTCTCCCTGACTCCCCTG
This sequence comes from Gymnobelideus leadbeateri, assembly GCA_011680675.1. Lineage (NCBI taxonomy): Eukaryota > Metazoa > Chordata > Mammalia > Diprotodontia > Petauridae > Gymnobelideus > Gymnobelideus leadbeateri. The sequence goes on along the minus strand of WOXC01008873.1, from coordinate 85,342 downwards.
GCCACACCCTCCAAGGCAGCCTCTCCTCCCCATGGGGGTCACACTGTTCCACCTCATCTTCTCAGTCAAGAGCCCTTTGTAACTTACCTACTAAATGCTGGCTAGGAAGTGATGAGGAGGAGTAGATAGGGGGTTCCCGAGCCAAGAATACCTGGGTTCTGGCTCTGGCTCTGACACATATTGGCTGTGTGGCCCTGGGGCAGTCAGTTCACTTCTCAGAGGAGTTGTAGGTATGCTTTGCATTTCATCATGCAGAAGCTTCTTACATCAATGAGGTCACATCTGAAAATGTGCAGAGCATCGAGTCAGAATTACAGGCAGATAGGTGGTATAGTGGATAGAATGCTGAGCCTGGAGTCAGGGAGATTCATCTTTATGAGTCCCAATCCATCCTCAGACAATTACTAACTGTGTAATCCTGGGCAAGTCACTTAACCCTGTTTGCCTCAGTTTCCTCATCTGTAAAATGAGCAGGAGAAGGAAATGGCAAACTATCAGAAAACCCCAAATGGGGTCAGGAAGAGTTGGACATGACTCAAATGACTCAACAACAAGAGGAAATCAAGGATAAGTTAGATGTGAGCTAGCCCTACTTGTGTCTGTAATGAGCTTCCTGTGTATGGAGCACCATGTGGTGGGGGAGATGCCAATCTTAGGTGAGACGTGGTGAACGCCTTCGTGTGGCTCACAGATTAGTAGGAGGACAAGATAAAAGCCTCATTAACGAGCACATGCTTGATCAGCGCAGTAAAGGTCGTTACTTGGAGGGGCTGCAGGGAGGGATCAGAGAAGGCAGTAATGGCTTGTGTTGGCCACCAACCAGCTTGGCAGCTCTGGGTTCCAGATGCCAGGCTCCACAGGAATTTGTGGTCCCCTCAGCTGCATCTGTGTTGGGGATGGGTTCTTTGATGGCTTCCAACCCAGCTGTGACTTCTCCTGGAGCTTCCAGGGTTCAGAGCTTGTGGTTAGGAGAGGCAAGGCCTCCCTTCTTCCCTCCCCCCCATCTCTTCCCCGACTCCCTGTGATAGCCCAGCTAAAGCATGTGGGGGTGATGTTCCAGGCAGTTTTTCTGATCACAAGGGGTTGTTTCCTTCTAATTCCTAGGTATTTGATTAGGGAGGGAAATGCCTGATAATTCACAGGTCATTGGAATATGCACTGTGCCCTTCACTGGGGCACAGCCTTCCTTCCCAGAATTCTGCATTCTATGCTGTGGTGGTATACTTTGTTTACTGAAAACATTTTCCCCTCAAACCTCAGTGAGTTGGCAATAAACTGCAATGGAATGTCTTGTGTGTTTAAAAATAAAATCACAGCATATACTTCATCTGGGGAACATGTGTTTGGAAGAATGGGCTTTTTATGGCTCACTAAGTTACAATTCCAAGTCACTAACACTGAATACTATCACTACCTAGCAGGTAATTCTCTCTGAATTTCTGACAAGACTTTGCCTCTCCTCACCATAGTGGGTAGAGTGCTAGGCCTGGAGCAGGAAGACCTGAGTTCAAATCCAGCCTCAGACACTTACTAGCTGTGTGACCCTGGACAAGTCACTTAAACTCCATTTGCCTCCATTTCCTCATCTGTAAAATGAGATGGAGAAAGAAATGGGAAACCATTCCAGTATTTTTACCAAGAAAATCTCAAAAAGGATCATTGGAGAGCCACACATAACTAAAAAGAACTTAATGACAACAACCTCTTGCCCTCAGCACAAGGCTCTCTCCAATGCATCTATTAAACACCCACTGTATGCAAGGCACCGTGCTAGGCACTAATGATACAAAGATTGAACAAAAAACAGTTCCTGTCCTCAAGAAGCTTGCGTTCTACTTGGGAGAATATGCCCTATAAACAGATACGTTTACATAGATGAGATTATTTGAGGGAGGCTGCCATTTCATATAGGAGGCATTTAAGTTTAACTTTGAATTTAAATAGCAGTGTGAACTGTGAACCCTCTAATTTGTAAGATTAAGTCCAAAATATTTATTCAAGCATTCAAGGCCCTCCATAGTTTGGCCCTCTCCTGCCTTGGTAGCTTTATTTCTAAGCACATCTCTATATGGGCTCAGCATGTCAGCTATGCCATTCCTAGACATGTCCTACACACTCCCACTTAAGATCCTTTGCTTACGTCATTCTCTGCATTTGTAATGGCCTCGCCTTCATTTCCTCCTGTTGAAAGGCTACTCGCTTTTTTTAAGGCTCAGCTTGGATGCTGTCCATGCCCATCCATTTGGTAGGATTTTTCCCCTTTTGTGGCCCCACAGCACTTTAAGCATTTAACACATATATGGTCTTCATGGGGAGAAGCGTGGTACGGTGGGTGATAGGACCAGAATCATAGACCTGGGTTCAGATCCTGTCTCTGACATACATTGGCTGTGTGACCTGGGATAAATCATCTAATCTCTTAGTGCTCCAGACGAGATTATAAGCATCAGAACCATTTTAGAGGAGTTTTTATGCCAATGAAATCAAAAGTCTGGACCAAAAAAACTTTTACAAAAGTTATGTATATCTGAACTTCACTATCCAATTGAACTCCTTACTAGTGGAGCAATATCTTACTCATCTTCGAACTTTTCCAGCACCCTGCACAGAGCTAAGTCTTGACATTGGAATCTTATCAAGGTGAACATTCTCTCTGCCAACGCAGTAATACCTCTATTAGGCCTGTGCTCCCAAAGAGATCACAGAAAAGATCCATTTATACAAAAATATGTATTGCAGCTCTTTTGTAATGGCAAAGAAAGAGACACTAAGGAGGTATCCATCCGTACACACACCTTAAAGGGTGAACAGTCCCTTGCTGACATATCTCTTTGTGCTTGGTTAGGCTAGCCTTCAGGCCTCAGATGTCACAGACCCAGCACAAGGCCAAGAGCTGAAGCCTTTTCAGCTTGGTAGAACAGTTAGAGTTTGTGCTTCCTGCCCCAGTTAGCTTTTGGAAGTCTATGACGACCTCTAGACTATGAGCAGACACTGGGCAAAGACTTCTCTGGGGAGCGCACACAGTAGGAACTTAATAATTCTCTATTTCGCCTTCGGTTAATTTCTTTTATTTCATGGAACATTTTAATGTCTATGAAGTATTTCCTCACAGCAATCCTAAGAGGTAGAGTCTCTAGGTATTAATAATTCTATTTTACAGAGGAGAAAGCTGAGGTTGAATTGTGAAATGAATTGGCTGAAGTTATACAAGTAATAAGTGTCCTGAGCCAAGACTCTAACCCAAGGTCTCTTGACTTCAGGTCCAACACACTTTCATATATATGGCATGTATATGTGTATGTATAAGCACACGTACGCACATATGTAAATACATATACATGCATATTTCATTTAATAGCCATTTCTCCCTTTCTCTGTCTCTTGTTGTCCCCCAGTCCCATTGAAGAGAAAAACAAAATTCATAGGAGCAAATTTGCATAATAAAGCAAAACAGAATCCCTCATTGGCCACGTCCAACAGTGTATTTCTCCATCCCCTCTCTGTCAAGTAGTGGGAAGCATAGCTCATCATTGGTTCTCTAGAATCTTAGCTTGTTGTTGCATTAATCAACCACAGTGAAGTCAAGTCAACAAACCATTTATTAAATGCTTATTATATGCAAAGTTGTTTTCATCTAGAATGTTGTTATTGAGTAAATTGTGCTGCTGATTCTCCCCACTTCACTTTTTATTTGTTCATACAAATCTCAGGTTTCTCTGAAATCATCCCTTTCATCATTTCTTAAAGTGTACTATTATTTTTTCCGTTCATATCCCATAATTTGTTTAGACATTCATCATTTGATGGATACCTCCTTAGTTTCTGTTTCTTTGCCATTATAAAAGAGCTTCAATAAATGTTTTTGTACAAATGGATCTTTTCCATGATCTCTTTGGGGACATAGGCCTAGTATCACTGAGCCAAAGGGTATGAACACTTTAATGACTTTTTGGATATAATTCTAAATTGCTTTCTAGAATGGTCCAACCAATTCACAACTCCACCATTACATTAGGGTTCATTTATATGCCTGTTTTCCCGTAATCCCTCCAACATTTGTCATTTTCCTTTTCTTTTCCAATCTGGTGAGTGAGGTAGAAACTCAGAGTTGCTTTTATTTACAATTCTCTAATTATTGGTGACTCTTTTCATATAGCTGCTGATAGGCTGGATTTCTTCCTCTGAAAACTGTCTTTATATTCTTTGACCATTTATTAATTGGGGTCTAATATTCTTTTCGGGCTTCACATATACAGATGACCATCTACACTGCATAAACTGTTTAACAATCTCTCCTGTCCCAATGAACCTCTCTCTCTCTCTCTCTCTCTCTCTCTCTCTCTCTCTCTCTCTCTCTCTCTCTCTCTCACACACACACACACACTGAAACATATTTACAAGGCAGGGGTGCATATTGTGGCCCTGGAATAGAGCAAAGCTAATTGGCCCTTGTGGGGATAGAACCCATGACCTTGGTCTCATTAGTCTGATGCATTAACCAGCTGAGCTATGGGAGATGTGTCTTGAGATAATCCAGAGGAGTTTCTTAAACAAGGGAAATCTATCTGTGCTACAAACTCTGGGCCAAGAAAAGCAGCCAAGTCTTGGTTATTATTCTATAAGCTTGTCGAGGTCTAGACCAAGCAAAAGTCAGCAGGATTTTCCAAGGGCCTACTGTGTGCACAGCCTTGTGTCTGAGAGGAAGAGAAGACAAGATTTCTGCCCAAGAAGAGTTTTTTATCTGGTTGGAGGAGTATTAGATAAACACTCACAATAGAGGCAGTGCCACAATACAATATCATGTCATTATTATAACAGCATTGCGCAACAGAACCATAACTAGGAATTTTAGCGTCTGAGTCAGGCACCACTTACTGCACCTCGGACAGTTGACATGTAAGGTAACTTTACCTGGGGGAAGGGATATGACCCTTTTCTGTCATGGGGAAACACTGGGATGGGATGAGGCCACTGGTCAGGAGGCTGCCCTCAGGGAGGGGAAGCAGGCCATCTGGTAATGTCCTATTTTAACCACTCATTCTTCATGACATAACTAGGTGCTAAGGTCAGTTGTTTTTTCATACTTAGCGTCTTAAGGAGCCTATTCCTAGGGAGTGGGGATGGAGCTCTCCCCAAAGATTACTACAACAAAGATGGTCAGGCTTTGGGGATTGGGACTGAGAGAAGAATTAAAGTCTCTGCCCTCTGTACTAGAGCAGTCTTGTTCAAAACCCCCATGGCCCCAGCTCTGCCTAAAAAATGTTGATTCATCAGGGCTTGGAGGGATTTTAGAACATCACACACATTTATATAGCACCTCAAGGTTTTCAGAGCACTTTCCCACATTTGCCCTGTGAGATAGGTGGAACAAATGAGGAAACTGAAGTGGCTTGTTTAGGATTATATGACTAGTAAGTATTGGAACTGGGACTTGAACTTGGGGCTTTTCTGATTCTGAGTCCTGTATCTTTCCACCACCCTATGCTGTACGTTACAGCTAGAAGGGAATCTTAGAGACAAATTGGTCCAATGCTCTCATTTTATAGATGTGGAAACTGAGGCCCAAATTGCAAGGTCTTTGTTACGTTATGTAATATGCACACACAACACACACACACACAGACACACAGACACACAAAACTCCATCATGTCATGAGAGTTTTTTATATCTCAAATCCTAGAATTGTGGTTTTGGACTAACATCACCTGGCATTTTGCCCTTTGCACATAGCAGGTGGCTCAGTAGATATCTGTTGAATAAATGAGTGATGAGGTCATCTGAGATTGCACAGGATTTATTGGCAGAGCTCAGGACTAGATTCCAAAGTTCTTGACTCTGAGTCTCCCATTCCATTATATGTAGGAGAAAGTGAGAATTCTGGCCTAGTTGAAGATTCAGGAACAGAGACAAGAGAGGAGTCTATGAGGACCTGACCTTGGGTGGGAAAGAAAAGTGATTTACCCAAGGTCACATAATAAGTATCAAAGCTAGGATTCAATCCCAGGTCATCTCATTCCATTAGTCTTTCCATTATGTCCACATTGCTGGTGGTATAGACCCAGCCTAAGCAGAGTTTTTGTTATTGTGATGGTTCGGTGGTTTTTCAGTCATTTTATGACCCTTCATGACCCCACTTGGAGTTTTCTCGGCAAAGATACTGGAGTGGTTTGTCATTTCCTTCTCCAGCTCATTTTTACAGATGAAGAAACTGAGGCAAACAGGTTAAGTGACTTGCCCAGGGTCATATAGCTAGTAATTGTCTGAGACCAGCTTTGAACTCATGAAGATGAGTCTTCTTAATTTCAAACCCAGTGCTCTCTCTACTGCATCACTTGCTGCTATAAGCAGAGTTAGGCCTGAACAATATTGATATATCCGCCTTCTCTGTAAGGGGAATGGCACACTGGGTATGGATCCAAATCTGACCTCTGACACTTAGTAGCCTTGTGGTCATAGATAGATCACTCAGCCTCTCCAGCCTCAATTGCCCCCTCTGTCTATAGTATCTGTATTACAAGGTTGCTCAAATGAGATGTGGGATGGCTAGTGCTTTTGCAAACTCTCAGGTGCTATATAAGTGTCAGTACACAGAAAGGCAACTAAGAAATGCTTTTCTGAATTTAATTATATTTCTTATGTTTGCCATTCTCTAAGAGAAGATCAGGAGAAGCAGTGAATGAAATATCTCAGGTGCCATGAGATCATTTATATCTTCCTCCCCTGCCTTGGTCAGAAATGTCTGGAGTATTGTTCAGGCAAAGGACGTTGATGGTGACTAGGGTGATGAAGAAGGAGTGTGGGGATATGATAACTGTCTTCAAGGATTTTAAAGGTGATTATGTGATTTGTCTTCTGTTGGTCCTAAAGGGCAGAACTAGGAGCAGGCAGTGAGGGGAAGCTGGAGAGAGGTGGTAGATGTAGGCTTCATGTCAGGAAAGACTTCTCAACAATTAGAGCTGTCCAGAGTTGGAATGGGTTGTCTTGGGGGGAAGTGGTTCCCCCCTCCTTGGAAATATATTTAAAAAATTTTACTTCATTAATTTATTTTTAATTTTCAACAGTTACTTTCATAAGATTTTGAGTTTTAAATTTTCTCCCCCTCCCTCTCCTTCACCCTCCCCAAGACAAGTATGTAATCTGATATGGGCTCTACTTATACATTCATATTAAACATATTTTCACATTAGTCATGATGTAAAGAAGAATTAGAACTAATGGGAGGAACCACAAGAAAGAAGAAACAAAACAAAACAACAAAAGAAAAGGAGAACAAATAGTATATTTCCATCTGTATTTAGACTCCAAAGTTCTTTCTCTGAATGTGGGCAGCATTTTCTACCATGAGTCTTTTGGAGTTGCTTAGGTCCTTGCGTTACTGAGAAGAGCCAAGCCTATCAAAGTTAGTCATTGCATAATGTGGCTGTTACTGTGTACAATGTTCTCCTGGTTCTTCTCACTTCACTCAGCATCAGTTCATATAAGTCTTTCCAGGATTTTCTGAAATCTGCCTGCTCATCATTTCTTTTACCACAATTGTATTCCATTACATTCATATATTACAGCTTGTTCAGCCATTCCCCACTTGATGGACATCCCCTTAATTTCCTCCTTGGAAATATTAAAAACAGAGGCTAGATGTCTACTTTTCAATGTGTTAAGTTGTAGTGGGGATTCTCTTCAACTATGGCTGCTCAGGTCACTTCTGACTCTAAAATTGTGAGATTCTATGGATGGGGAAAACTTCCTAAGAATGAGTTGCTCATGGATGGAATGGTGGGCTGCTTCAAGAGAGACAGGTTGGTGGCTTCCCCATCTCTGGAAAATTCTGGTTCAGACAAGGGTTCAACTAATGACCTTTTAAGTCATGAGGTTGTGTGGTTCTGTCATTCTTACAAAGAATGAAATTTCTCAAGCTATTGGTTGTCTGTCATGCATCCAGCTTGGTCCTCCTCTTTTTCCTATTCACTGATTTCAGCAGAGTTCAGACCATTTAGATAAACTTCTTTTTAAGCATAAGAAGCCTATGTTGAAGAGAAATTTTAAAAAACCAAATCCTTCAAAAAAAAAAAAACCCACAACAAAACGGTGCCTGGTCTCCCTGGATGTCATTAACTTTAATGTCAGAATGGGAGGAAAGGTATCTGAAAGCCATTTAATATTGTCACTGAAAAGAAGTTAGATTATGTTCAATTTCTGACATTAATGTGCTACTTAAGATAATTTATCATATTGTGGTATTAAAAAAGACATCCTTTTCACTAGGGTGGCTGAGTCGAATCCTAATTTCCTCCCCCCCTGCCCATGCCTCTGAGAATACCACTGTGTAGCTGGAAGCCTTTTTCATGTAAGATTTTTTTCCCCCTTCTGGGGTACAATTCAGAGCACTCTTTGTAATATCCTAGCATATAGCAGAACCACTTAAAGTGCTCATCTCTTCCAAAGATGCTGGCAGGCACCACCCCCCCCACTGGAAATAATAAAATCCCTCCTGTAGGAGACAATGGGAAAGAGGCACTTATCAGAAAGTATGAACCAACAATCCAGTTCACTAGCTGGGCATCGGCAAAGACTACATTTGTTGTCTGAGTGCACTGGCTGGTATGCTGTTTAATCATTAGCTCCTCTCTGTCTTTTCCCTCCTGTTTTTTTCCTCTGGGCCCCAGCTAAGCACCAAGAAGCCCATTGACTCCCAAAATCATCTAGGTTGATGGGACCTCTCAGTGCCTGGCCAAGCTTTGACTGCTTTCTTGATGACAAATAACAAATTGGTGTTTAATTCCTCCCCCCCCCCCCCCGCCCCCACCTCCCTGCCAGTGTCACTGGTTTCCTGGTGAGAAGAACATTTCTTAAAGCAACACAAATTGCCTAGCTCTCTAGAAAAAAACACACACACAAAACCAACCCTTTATTCCTATCTTGCTTGAGATGCTCTCAAATCCGGAGAATGCATTTGCCTGCCAAAGGCAGGCTAAGGAACAGAAAAAAAGAAATTGTCGAAAATTACCTGGAAGGATACATTTTCTTCTACTTTGCAGGACCATTTGAAAATGAAATAGTTTTGTTAGTGTCATCTGGGAATAAAGAATCGATTCGTGCCTAATAGAGGCCAGTTTCTAAAGAGTACAATATAAAAGTGTTTCTTTAAGGTTCTCCCCAGAGAGCTAGCTATTCAATTGCGTGCATAGCAATTTTGCATATAAATTTGCCATATGCTGAAAGGGGGAGTGTATGGAAGGCTTGTAAGAACTATCCACAGTAAACCAATTTTGCAAGGGTTATATATCTGTCACTTACAATTAAATCCATGAAAAATATTGGCTCTGAAATAAGACTTTGGTAATTTGATTTACGCTGTAGTTGAGAAATAAGAGATTTCACTGGAAAATGGACGGTGGCATTCTCCGGTGGAAAATGAAATCGGGTAATTTGATGGTAAGAAGTCTTAATTCAGAATGGTTTGTGTCTAAATAAGCTTGCTTTACAAACCTGCCTGAACAGCCATTGTGGGTGTGTGTTGCACAAGATGAATTTCTCGGGGTATCTTTGGCTTTCGGTGCAGATTTCAGGGGTATCTGCAATGCCCCTGCCAACGTACTCTCATGATCTTTATCGCTATGGGCTGAGTTCTTTATTCAGTCACAGGATATGAGGATTGACTATTGGGCTGTTACGGAAATGGAGAAGAATTTCTGGAATCAGCTGCGTGCCTGGTGCGGAATGAAGATAATCGTGTCTTCTCATGCTTTTAAAACATGCAAGATTAAAGCTTGTGAATAAATTCATTGATAGTCCTGGATACTTGGTAAATGCATATGGAAATCAATGGGAATTTATTGAGTTCTCTTGAAGTGCGCAGCAGTGTATGTCTTACTTAATTTTAAAAATTTCTAAACTAAGTCTAGACTGGGAGCTTTCTGAGGGATTGGGATCTAAATCTGGAAGTGGCCTCATTTTATAAATGAGGACATTCATGCCCCTAGTGTTTAAGCAACCTGCCTGAGGACACACAGCTATCAAGGGGCAAAGCTGGGATTCAAACCCAAGTCTTCTGGCTCTAAATCCTTCCCTCTTACTCTAAAGACCTCACTAAGACACCTCTGAGAAATCAGATGCTCTTTTTTTCCTTCTCTTGACCTTAGTATACCTTAGCATGGGATTGGTATCAGAAGGGGCAGAGGGAGGAAGAAATGCTTAGTGACTTGAATCGATCTCTCCTTCCTTACATTCTTTTGGAGTATTTTATTTCATTTGGACCTTGACTTTACTCTTGTCACGTTGTCCCTTATCATTGTTACATGTATATGTGTTGTGTGCCTTCTGTTAGAGAGTAAAGTCTTAAAGAGCCAAGGAAATTAGAAAACACCATAAGGATGGCAGTGAGATAACATAATAGTATTGGAGAACTTAATTTCTCCAGATAGTTTCTGGAATTCTCTCTGCCAAAAGCAGAGCATTGAATATGTTCTTGACTTGCTTTAGTTATAATTTCATCTTTAAAATGGAGGAGGAAGCAGTAAAGGAAGCTACTCTTCTGGACCTTTATGAAGGAGGAATTGTTTATTTTTACTTTTATTTATTTTTTTGCTTTTTTTGTTTGTTTTTAGAGGGCAATTAGGGGTTAAGTGACTTGACCATGGTCACACAGCTAGTAAGTGTTAAGTGTCTGAAGCCAGATTTGAACTCAGGTCCTCCTGACTCCAGGGCCAGTAATCTATTCACTGCTCCACCTAGCCACTCCATGAAGGAATTGTGTATTGATTGAACTGGAAATGATGAGAACCTTGTGGAGGAGGGGCCATAAAATGACCTGTCCTTCTTGTTGTTGTTAGTGTATCCACTGGCACCGGCACAATTTTTGGAATAAATCATTATTTCATTAGAAATAACGTAACTGTGTTGCAACTCAAAGTATTAGGTTGTTTCTTGGGGCATTAGGAATTAAGTGACTTGCCTCCCTGTGTCAGATTCAGGGCTTGACCCTGGTTCTTCCTGACACTACTATTCAATCTTAGCATTTGTGATAGAGAAGGGAAGGAAAGGAAAGCTGGGCATAGGCCGGCAGATCTCTACTGGAGATTATTTCATTGTCTGGGGATTAGCATTTCTATATCCAGTGCCTATCAGAGTGCCTGTACATGGTAGGCATTTAAAAAGTGCTTATTGATAGATTGATTCAGCAAAAAGGCAGATAGATGGGATTCCATGGCTTAACTCTGTAGAGGAAGTCATCTTAGGAGGAATGGGAAGCTCTCTAGAATTCTGAAGATGCAAAGACAGCCTAATGAGGAAAAGAGACAGGGGTCTAAAGAGAGCAGAGTGGGTATGCAGAGAATCCATTGAGCAGGTGAGATTTCAGGGGGAAATATACAGAAGATGGAAGCAGGAACAAACAACAGAATAAACAGAAAAATGTAATAGATGACCCTCTAGGATTAGTATTCAGGGCTGTGGAGAATACTAAGTACAGTACCTTCTCTGGAATTACTTTCCCTACTCCAGTTCCCATTCCTGGCTCAGGTCCCCAGTGGACAACTGATTATTACTGCTGGCAGGGTCCTTGGGATAATTGTCAAACTTTGTTCATAATAACTCATTTAAGAATCTAATGAGGCTGGATAATAGACTGGGACCAGATTACATAAGACCTTAAATGCTAGGTTAAGGCTTCTAGTTGTAATAAGTAGCCAGTGATCAGGAGAGTGACAGGGTCAGGACAGTTTTTTTTTGGATGATTATCTTGACAGCTATGCGATTGGAGGGTGGAAAGACAGAAAGCAGTAAGACCTGTTGGGAGACTATTAAAGTAGTCCAGGTGAGAATTGAAATTGCCTAAAACAGCATGGTAGCCGGGAGAGTGGAAAGAAGGGGCCAGATTTGAGAAATGTGGTGGAGATAGAATCAAGACTTTGCTGCTGACTGTATATAGAAAGTATAAGAGAGTTGGAGAAAAGTAAAAGGTGACTTCTGATTTCAAGGCTAATATGTGTTTGGAGAGGAAGATGGTGACTTCTGTTTTGGACATGTTGAGTCTGAGATGCTGGTGGGACATCCAAGTGAAGATGCCCAGTTGGAGATGCGGGAGAAAAATTAGGGATGGATTTATATACTTTGCACACATACACACATAATATATATTTATACACTTGTATTCATTTGCTATGAGAACTGATGAGAAAGATCATTATTTGAGAGAGCAGAAGGAGAAAAGAGATGAGGGTTTATGACAGAGCCAAATGGGGTGAACATGCTTTGAGACTGAGAAGAGAAATGAAGGCTAGAAGCCAGAGAAGTAGAAAGAGACCTGGGAGAGATTAGTGTCCCAGAAACGGAGGGAAGGAAAAGTGTCCAGGTAGAGGGGATGGTTAGTGGTATCAAATGTTATAGAAAGGTCAGTCCAAGTCTTATTCTTAGGAATTTAGATTTTGGATTGGTAACTACTAGGTGTTGGTGATTGGATAAAGCAATGTTGGCAAAGTAGAGGGTCAGGAATAGAAAGCAATGGAAAATTGCATGGGGAGTGAGGAAGGGGGAGGTAGTAAACATTTTTTTTTTTTTTTAGGAATTTAGGCTTTGATATACAGTATAACCTAATTATGGTACTTAGGTCTTGACATACATTACAGCCTTGGTCCTTGACTTCAGAGTGCTTCCAGCCTCACTGGGCAAACCAGGCAGACATATAGATGCGCACAAAATCCAAAGATGTGTGCTGTTCTTTGGATATAGACACCAAGTTCCTGGACGCTGTTCACATAGTATGTTTTGATTCTAGTAGAGAGGGTGGGATTCCTGCTCAGGTCACCTCTGAAATCCCTTTTTACTGTGGAATTTTGTGATTTGAGGCTATACTGTGCCAGCCAGACCTGGGGCCAATGCATCCCTTTGAAGGAAGGATGGCTGGATTTCAGGTGCTGTTATCTATCCCTTTTCCTTTGTGACTGAGAAACCAAATCAAAGTCACCTGGCTTGTATGGGGACCAAACCCACAAACTTAGTCTTTTAGCATAGGAAGGGGTTTGCTGGAGCCAGCTCAACAAAATTGTTAAATTTTCAGTGTGAGCAATTACACCTAGGAAATCAGTAATCAGCAAATTGCTATAAATCAGGGCCTGATTTATTATTTTGTTGATTGTCCAGATTTAAGAAAATGATGGAGAAAATGTTATTAATGGATATCAAATTTAAAAGTGTGTTGTGCATATTTTTTTGTGTTTTTGTGTTTTTATATTTTTGGTAATCTAGTTGTTAAATGTTTACCAACATGTGGTTGATACAAGGCTTTAACCCACTGCTGGAGTGTCTATGTGTTTGAGGAGTTTGTGAGTTTCAAACACCACTTGTAATTCTTCAGGCTTTTTCTCTCCTCCCAGCTGTTCTGTAAGATAAAACCAAGGAATGCCATCAGCCTCTTACCTAGGCCAAGGCCTCCCCTTTCCCTTATGTTTTCTATGTCCTTTCCCAGGTATTTGCAAATTCTATCAGTGGAATAATAACAAACAGGCTCATATTTTGCCCTTAGGGCACCTTTCATCTGTAAATCTCAAAGAACTCTTGTGTGATTGTGTTTTGCTATGAGTGGAGGTGGTGATTATATTGGGGCTTCAGAGAATACTCCATTTGTTTGTTTATTGATATTATTAGCTGCAAGGCCACCGACAACTGGGGATTTATATCTTTGATCTGTTTTTTTTTCTTTTAATTCAGCAGTGTTGATGTATGCTGAGGTCTCATAGAACTCTTACCCCTGGATCAGCCCCCATTTTCAGTCCCTGTCCCCTTCCCTATGCCATTAAAGCCCTCTCTCTTTTGTCATTCTATGAGTCTACTCTGGTGGAACCTCTTACTATCTTCCTTAGATCAAAGGGGAGGGGGAGACCTGGGTTATCAGCAATTCATGTGAAAAAGAGTTAGAGGTCCTTAGTTGACCAGGGATTCTTTGAGCCAGCAATGTAAGGTAGCTGCCAATAAAACAAATGTGATTTTAGGCTTCATTTATAAAATCTAAGTGATGGGGCCGCTGTCTTTTGCCCTGATCAGACTACATCTGGCATACTGAGTCTAGCTCTGTTTTTTTTTTTAATAATATTTTTTGCCAATTATATGTAAAGACAATTTTTAACATTTATTTTTTTTCAATTTGAGTTCCAAATTTGCTCCCTCCTTGAAATAAGGATTTTGATATAAGTTATATATGTGAGTCTAGCTCTATTTACTAGATTTTAGGAGAGACAGAGAAGTGGAGAAACATTTTTGCACAGTGGATAGAGAATGGGACTTTAGAGTCCTGTGTCTGGCTCATTCTAGCTCTGGGACCCTAGGCAAATCACTTAACCTCTCAGGGCCCCAGAAACCTCTCAAAGACTACATACATGTTGCTGACAAGTTTTTAGTCTTCATTGGTGGAGGGAGTTCCCTCACTGGGACTCCCCAGCCCTGTTATATCAGAAGTTTGGATTAAAAAAAAAAAAAGATCCAGAGAGGATGAACAAGATGGTAAGGGGCTCAAAACTAAAGCACGTTAGGATTAGTTAAAGGAAATTATATTTAACCCATGGAAGAAAAGACAGTGGGCACATGATGGTTGACTTCAAGTGTCTGAAGGACCGTTATGGGGAAGAGAGTGTGGATTTGTTCTGGCTTGTTTTTTAATTCATAATTAGGTTCTAGGGTTAGGATGCTTGTTTTGCTTTCTCTGTTGCTTTCTCAACCATTTTTTGATTATTTTGTCTATATTTGCCAAAATTATCCAACCTGTTGTTTTATTATAATTTTGTTTTTAGATGTCTTAGTTCCTTCTCTCCTCATTTGATGTTTCTACTAATTTCCATGTCTTTTGTGTGTCCCTCCTTTTAATAACAATAATGGTTAACATTTAGATAGTTCTTTAAGATTTACTAAGCACTTTACAAACATCAATCCTGAGAGTTAAGTGCCTTTGTTATCTTCTCTAGTTTACTGATGAAGAAACTGAGGCAGGCAGCAGTTAATTGACTTATCCAGAGTCACATAGCTAGTGTCTTTGTCTGGGTTTGAACTTAGTCTTCCTGATTTCAATTCTAGCTATATTTTATTGTGTTAATAGAAAATTCCAGTGTCACTTCCAGTACTTCTTTTTAAAAATACATTTTAATGATGCCTATTTATACGAGTCATTTTTGTATATACATCCCACCCCCAGATGAATCCTTCCTTGTAACAAAGAAAACGACTAAGTAAAAAGAACCAATGCAATGATTACATCTGATGGCCTATGCAGTATTCTGCCTTTCTTACCATCCCTTTCACCCTGCCAAGAGGAGAGGAATATGTTTCATTATTGATTCCCTGATACATTATCATTTTTTTCCAGTTACTCAGTGATCATTTCATTTGCATTGTTGTAGTCATTGTGAATATTGTTGATCTGGGTCTATTGGGCCATACAAATTTCCCCATGTTTTTCTCACTTTCTCATATTAGTCAATAATATTCCATTATATTCAAAAACCAATTTTTTCATTCATTTCCCAATTGCTTGGCATCTACTGTCTCCACTCCTTTGTTATTATATGTAAACATTTTTGTTTTATATTGGACCTTTTGGTTTTTTTGTTTTTTATATTGGGATATATACCCAATATTGGGATTGCTGGATCAGAGTGTGAACAAATTAGTGACTTTCCTTGTGCGATTCTATTGTTTTCTAGAATGATTGGACCAGTTCCCAGCTCCACTAACATTATATTAATGTCTCTGTCTTCCCCCATCTCCCAACACATACATGCCATGTGCCTCAGATTCCTCTCCCAACCTCCACTCCCTAACGTGTCTATCCTATCCCTTTCCCAATCCTGTCCATCCTTCAAGGCCCAGATCTAAGTGCCACCCCCTCCCTGTACCACCCTGGCCCATAGGGATACTTCTACCTCTGAATTCAGAGCTTCTCTAGATTTACTGTATGGTAAAGGATACCCAAGATTGGCACCACCATGAATCTTGGGAGCAGATGTGGGAATCCGCACATTATAGCAATAGAATGATAGAACATTGGGACTGGAGGGTAGATCAGAGAGTAGCATCTAGCCCGTTCTATAACTGATCCCTCTACCATGTCCTCCATGCCCAGGCTTTGCTTGAAAGAGTCACTGAGTTGGGCTGCTTCACACCTAGGTGAGCTAATGGATAGAAAGCTGGACTTTCAGGTTCAGGAAGTCAGGAAGACCTGAGTTCAAATTCTGTCTCAGATACTTAATAGCTGTATAATTCTGGGCGAACGATTTCTTTTTTCCAGGTCTCAGTTTTCTCATCTGTTAAATGAGGGGTTGGACTCAGTGACCTCTGAGGTTTCTTCCAAACTGAAATCTGTGATCCTATGATCTCTTTGATGCCTTCTGTGGACCTCAGTTTCTTCCTTTGTAAAGTGAACATAAGAATCTCTAGTGGTGGCTAGGTGGCTCAGTGAATAGAGCACTGGCCCTGGAGTCAGGAGGACCTGAGATCAAATCTGGCCTCAGACACTTAACACACACACACAAAAAAACTAGCCCTGTGACCTTGGGCAAGTCTTTTAACCCCAATTGCCCTGCCCTCCCCCCTCCAAAAAGAAAAAAAAATGAATCTCCCTCATTTTTTTTGAGGGGCGAAGGCAAGGAAATTGGGGTTAAGTGACTTGCAGAAGGTCACACACCTAGTGTGTTAAGTATGTGAGGTCAGATTTGAACTCAGGGCCTCCTGACCCTGGGGCTGTGCTCTATTCACTTCACCACCTAAGCTTTCCCCTTGCTTCACTTTCTTTGCAAAGTTGATTAGGAAGATTAAATAAGATAGTGAAGAAATTAGTCCCAGGCTCTTGAGTCTTGGGTTCCTTCTACCTCACTAGAACTGAAAATTGAACTTATAAATGAATCAACACTTGTGGTATGCATATATTATTGTGGACTATCCACTTTATGCTATTCCATTCTGAATTATTCATCCATTCATTGAAATGGGCTTCTGTGAAAAATGAGGAGTTTCCCCTCCTTAGAGATCTTCAAGCAGAAACTAAATGGCCACTTTTTGCATAAGTTATAGTGAGAATTCCATTGTGTATGCATTAGTTGTGAAGGTGCCACCCAAGTCTTGAAGTCTGTGGTTCATTTATATATTAAGTCAACATGTGAGAGGCAGTGTATGGGCAGCTAGATGGTACTCTGGATAGATAGATAGATAGAGCGAGCTCTGTACCTGGAATCAGGAAGACTCATCTTTCTGAGTTCAAATATGGCCTCAGACACTTACTAGCTGTGTGACTCTTAAGATTGTTTCCCTCAGTTTCCTCATTTATAAAATGAGTTGGAAAAGAACATGGCAAACCACTCCATTATCTCTGCCAAGAAACCCCCAAATGGGGTCATGAAGAGTTGGAGAAGCAATGTTGTCCAGTAGAAAGAGCACTAGACTAGAAGTTACAAGACTGGAGATGGTCTAGGATACAGTGGATGACCTTGGCGTCTTTGAGGCCTGACCAAGGTCTTCCAAGCACTCCACAGAGCCTTCTTCAGTTGCCTTCATGTCTGTTGGACAAAATTGTTCTTATCTGTCCATTCTGCCAGAAAAGCTTGGGGTAGACATCTCTCTAACTCAGTGACAGGCTTGAGGCTTGATGGTTGCCCTCAGCCTGGTTTAGTCCATCTGCCAATATGGTTTTACTTGGGTGTGGCCACTGCACATGCTACAGCTTCTTGGAGCCACAGGTGAGAGTTGGGTGAAGGTAGACACCAAAGTTGGATGAGCAACCCTGAAGAGGGTTTGACAGTGAGGAGGCGAGGAGAAGGAGGAGCTAGTCCTCCCTGAACATCCCATACAATCCTGGTATAGGATACACTAAAAGGAAAGGCACAGATAGCCAAATGAAAATGAGAGGCTTGTATTGGGGACAGAGAATAGTGTTGAGTGAATGGAGGAGGTAGGGTAAAGGATGGTGAGACTAGATTTTGGAAGGCCTGTGAATGTGAGAAATTTACAGTGAAGATGTTTGAGCAAAGGGATGACAGAGGAAAATTTTACTGGCATAGGTGTGAAGGATAGATTGGAAGAAGAGACAGGGGAGATAGGAAGGTATATAAGGAAGCTACAGTAGTCTGGGTAGATGGTAATTAAAGTAATGAGGCAGCTGTCAGGATAAGGATGAAAGATTGGAGGAGAAATGCTATTGTTTGTCCTTCATTCTCTAAGAGGACCATGATGATGCCATGACTTGCAAGTGAATTGGATTTAAGTGAGGCAGGGCTATGCAAGGTCACCAGCCTCACTTTTTCTTCCTGAGCCATCAGGAAGAAGCTTTCCTTGCCCAGTGGCCAGATACAGACCAGGGCCACTGGAGATGGCCCCCAAGGAGAGATGTTGCAGAGGCAGAGGGGACATGAATTGTGTTTAGATATGAAAGGACAAAAAGATCATGGGATCATAGATTTAGAGGCGGAAGAGATTTTGGAGGTAGAGGTCATCTAACCCAATTAATTTTATAATTGAGGAAACTGAGACCCAGAAAAGTGTAGAATGCCTTGTTCAATGTCACATAGGTTAAGTGACAGAATTTGAACCCAGACCCTTGTATTTCAAATCCATCACTGTGTCACACAAACATTCTCCAAGCTCTGAACAAGGTCAGAAGTATTTGTTCCCCCAAGGAACGCATCTCCAATTTTGCAACAAAAATCGACGTGAAAATATGATTTGACGTGCAGAAATTTACTTTCTCGGCAGCCCCACCCACCAGCCCCTCCCCACCAATGCATTTATTCTGTTGTTAAATGAGGCTAATGGGTGTCTGAGCCAGCTCAGGCCTGAGCAGCAGATGGCCCCAGGGCTCTGGGGGTCTTGTTAGGCCTTCTGGAGAGCATTCAGGCTGGCTGATGATTTGAATGAATCCTCTTTCTTCTGGGCACAAAGAACTATACCAAGAGACAACCTCTTAGTTGTACATCCTAATGATCCAGTGAAGAGAATGTGTCTGACAGCCCAGATCTATAGAAGCCTGAATGAGAGGGTTTCCTCCCTTCCTGCCTCAGCTTTGGAATGGAGGGATAGGGAGGGAGTGGGTTCCCTGTTGTAAGGACACTGTCTTGGGCTTTAGAATTCAGTTTCTTTCTGTTTCTCCTTCCTTACTTGAGGCATGCCCAAGGCAGGAAAGGGGGAGGAAGCTGCTTTTTGGAAGTTTAGCCTTTACTCTCACTAAACCCTTTAACAGCTGGGGGGCAACTACATCCCCTCTGCCCCCCAAATAGATACAGACTTATTGTGGTTTCATTGGAGCAGCCAGGAGAGAGGCAGCTGTCACAAGTCACTGGGGTCACAGGAAAATTAGAAAGGTTATTAGAGATGATCTAATCCAACCCAGTCATTTTTCAGAGGAGGAAAATGGAGAAGTGACTTGTCTAAGGCCACACACTTAGTAAGTGCTAGGGCTGGTTCTCAAGCCCCGAACCTTCTGACTTGGAATCCCTGGCTCTCTTCCTATTCCCCAGTGCTCTCTCTGGCTGCTCCAATGCCGTGCATCTGCATGCCTGAGTCTGGAAGGCACCCTGTAATTTCTTATCCTTTTTTGCCTACTTGTGAAATGTCCTCTCTCATCACCCTTCTCTTGCTGTGTTCCTACTGCTCCTTAAAGCCTGCCTCAAAGGCTATCTTCTCTTTGGAGCCTGCACCGATCCCTGAGTTGGTCACAACATTCTCCTTCAGTCATTAAGTCAGAGACAAAGAATTTATTAAGTGCCTACTGGGCTAAGCACTGGAGATAGAAGGAAAGGCAAAAAACAGTTCCTGCCTGTGAGTAGCTCACACTCTAGTGAGAAAAAAAAATTGATACAGCACTCCCTCCTCCATTGCATTGATCATGAATTATTTTGTTTATAGTTAACTCTATTTGTGTCTTATCCCCTACTAGATTATAGGCTCCACAGAGAAAAGGACTGCCACTGGACTTTGTATTTCTCCTGGTGCCACTGCTTCTTTCCCCTGACACTGTCACAAATAGCCTGCTGGTTGGCCTCCTGTAGCAGCAAGCACCCTAGCATACCTGGAATGGCTACTATCACAGCTTCCTAGATCTGCTTTTCTAAAGGAAAGCAACTCAGAAAGGGTTAACAGTCTTACTTTAATCAAACTGAGATATCATCTACCTAATTCAGGGGAAGAAGTCAGCACCCTGAACTTCAGAGAATACAAACAGAAGTTACAAGCAGACAAAAATACAGAGAAAATAACACAATTCAGCAGACCAACAGACAGAGATTCTAGCTATCTGGTCATTACATCCACACCTAGTTAGTCACCAGAGAGAGAAGAACCAATATCTGGGTTTTCAAAGCTGAGGAGCTCAGTGGCTGCCCAGAGCCTCATCTGGCCAAATCACACAACTCTTCCCAAAGTGAGCCCCAAAGCAAAACCTCAAATCAAGGTATATATAGCCTTCTCCAGGGTCAGAGAACATCACAATGCTCATGACCCACTTGACTACAAAGTAACAGAATTTGTGAAAAGTCCTGAAAAACTGGCCTCCCACCATAGGCTCCAGGTGAGCACAATCAGGAAAGGTCCTCAAATTCACCTAGGGTTATTAAGGGACAGGGAAGATCTTCAAATTCCTATTACCATTATACCTCCTTATGCCACTCCAATTTATCCTCCACTCAGCTATCAGAATGATCTTCCTAAAGTACATGTCTGACCATGTCACTCCCCTACTCCATAAACTCCAGTGGCTCCCTATTACCTCCAGGATCAAATATAAAATCCTATATTTGGTGTTCATAGCCCTCATAACTTTCCTACTTCCCCTTCCCCTCCATGTACTAACACCTTATACCTACCCTCCCACATACTCTTTGACCCAGTGACATTTGCCTCCTTGCTGTTCTTCCAACAAAAATTTTTTTAAAATGGCATTTATATAGTATTTACTAAATTCCAGGCTTGGTGCTAAGTGCTTTACAAAGTATCTCATTTGATTCTTACAACAATCATGGGAAGTAGGTACTTTTATCATCCCCATTTTACAAATGAGGAAATGAAGCAATTTGTGTCACACAGTAAGTGTCTGAAACTGGATTTAAATTCAGATCTTCCTGACTCCAGACCCAGTAGTGACATATAATGGATATTTAATAAATGTTTGTTGACAGACTAGTTTTGCTTGATACCAGGTCCCATGATAAGTCCTGTGCTATACCAGCAGCTTTTCAGGGGTAGAGACTGAGCAGCAGCCCCCTTTCCTCCTCATCAGATCATTTCTTCCCATGTCTCCAGAATTTCATTCTTGAACACTTCCCCTGAAAAATATAAGCTTATTGAATCCTAGAGAGCTTTCCTGTGAGCACTGTGGAATATGGACTCCCCGTGTCTAGGGTACCCATCGAAAAAAGACTAGATCTGCTCTCCTTCTCTATCTTGAACTCTAGGATGGAATGGGCATTTGCCAACAAGGTTCCCATAATTTTTGTTGTGCTGAAGGTCAAACTCTATGAGTCTCAGTTTCTTCATCTACAAAAGAGGGATAAGAACACTTACTTTCCCTGCCCACAGGGTTGTTGGTGGGAAAGCCATTTATAAATGTTTAGGCTCTAGAGAAATCCAAGCTATTGATAGACTAATAATAATTGTTAACATTTAGGTAATACTTTAAGGTTTGAAAAACAGTTTACATATGTAATTTCATTTGGCACTAGAGGTATTAATTTTTTTATGTTACAGAAGCAGAGACTGAGGTTTAAGGGACAAGCCCATGGTGTGTCACACTGTTAGTTTCTCCAGACTCCATATCCAGGGCTCCTTCCACTATACAAATTGTCTTTAAAAAATTATATAAAGAAAATGCTGTCAATGTTGGGAACATGAGTAAGGTTTTCAAGTTTTCCTCTAACTCTGTCTCCTTGTCTGCTTCTTGCTGTATTTGGGATTCAGGGTGAGGATCCTGGATGAGTTAGTCTGGTGAGCAGAGTGGGGCCATTGCCTAGGAGTTCATGGCCCCACCTGGAGGTTTGGTCAGAGAGCCATGTCCTGCCTCTCTCCCTCCCAGGTGAAGGTGATGGTGCGGATCTGTACGTCGCCGGGTGCCCCTCACTCGTCTGAGCCCATGTCCTTCCTGAAGGTGGATTCCCGGAAGAAACAGGTGACACTGTACGACCCGGCCGCTAGTTCCCCTGCCAATGGGGGCTCTCGAAGAATGGCAGGTGCAGTTCCGAAGATGTTTGCTTTTGATGCTGTCTTCCCACAGGATGCTGCTCAGGTGAGTGAGGGGTGGAAGGGCCAGGCTGGGGCCTCTGGAACTTGGCTTTTGAAGCTCCCTCCTAATGTTTGTGGCATTTTTCTGCTGATGGTGAGAAGAGTGTTTTTATTCTCCTGTAAAGGATAGAGAGAATTAAGGGCTCAACATATGGTCCTGCCAACAAGGCAGTTTCTCATTTCACCAGGAGTGGTGAAGCCTGCTGAAATTGCGGGACATTCATGTTTTCTTGTACAAAGTAGGGGGTTTCTTGGCCTTTTCGGGTCTCTGAAGCTAGCTGTCAGGTTCCCGGGATCTCTAACATGGGTCCCACGATAGAGAATAGGGAAGGGCTCAGAAAATGTCATCAGGGAAGCATTGACCTTGTGATTCGAAGTTATGGCCACTCAGCCCTTTATTGTGTGTTGTGCTGTCCTTTGAGATCTCAGGCAGACCTCAGCACAGCACACTGCATGAGACTTCACATGGGGACCCAGACTGTGCAGATCCCCATTGCTGTTCATCAATAGATCTCATTTGGCTATCTTGCTCTCACTCCTGTCAATATGCTAGGAGGGTCAGCTTAGGAACAGCTAGCAAGTCTCAGCTCATTCAGCTTTTCCACACTGGCTCTGGGCAACCACAGAAGGAGGGAGAGAGGGGCGGCTAGGTAGTGCAGTGAATAGAGCACCTGCCCTAGAGTCAGGAGGACCTGAGTTCAAATTTGGCCTCAGACACTTGACACAAAAACTAGCCCTGTGACCTTTGGCACAATTGCCAAATTTGCCCTCCAATTGCCCTCCCCCCCCAAAAAAAGGTGGGGGAGAGAAGCTGGCTTCTCTTAGGGCTATCAGTAGTTGCTGTTACCTTCTTGCCCACAGACCAGTCACTCCACCTTCCCCACCACACTGTGCTAGAAGAGGTGCATAAACCTGGCCCCAAAGCTCATTCCCCCTTTTTCCTTTTCTCCCTAGTTTTTCAAAACATCACTTGCATACCATGAGGTTCAAGGATATAAAAAACTGATTTTAAAAATTGGTGCACATATTATGCATGTTCATGTGTAAGGCATACATGTTTTATGTGTATTATGTGAGCGTGCCATTTCTCTTTAACTATATTTGCATTTACCCTGAATGCATCATATTTGTGTGCTGCATGGAGTAATAAATTACAATTTCCACTATTATGCCCTGGATCCTTTTGAGGGCTCAGCTCAAGAGCAGTCTTTCAGTTCTTTGTGTCAGTCAATCAGTCAGTCAGTCAACAAGCATTTATTTCTAAAGTATTTACTATATGCAAAGCATTGTATTAAGTTCAAAGAAAGACAAAAGCAGCTCCTGCCTGTCCTCAAGGACCTTACATTCTATTGTCCCACTGAAACTATTTTTTTAATCTGTTTTGTATTTACTTATCTGCATAAATATTGTTTTCCAACACCCCAGTCCCCCAAGTAAGTAAAAGGTCTGCTCTATGAGGACAGAGACTACCTCACTTTTGGTTTTTGTCTCTCTACTGGTGTACAGTAGGCGCTTAATAAATACTGGTGCATAGTAGGCACTTAATAAATACTTGTAGATTGCCCAAAGGGAAGATTCGGTTCTTGGGTTCCAGAGGAGATCCTCTGACTGCCTTTTCTGTGGACACTTCTTGATTCTGGTGGCAGATTGGGTGGGGAGCTGGGATAGCGAGGCTCTCACCCTCTCCCACCTCTGTGTCTCCTCTCCTGCAGGCCGAGGTGTGCTCTGGGACGGTGGCAGATGTGATCCAGTCAGTTGTGAATGGTGCTGACGGCTGCATCTTCTGCTTTGGCCATGTCAGGCTTGGTGAGCACCCTGTTTCCCTTCCATTAATGACTCTGTCAGTCTGGTAATTACATGCTGTCAGCTCCCGGGACAATAAAGCTGGAGTCTGGAAAGAGATGGGGAATTTCTTCTTAATTAGCTTTGCAAACTTCCCAGGTTTATTCCTGCACATTAAAGCCTTGAACTTTAATGGGGGAAGAGGTTGAATAATGAAACTGAGGAGCTCAAGGGGCATCAAGAAGGTCGATGTGTTGGGCCCTGTTTTGTGGAATAATTGTAAAAATACTGGATTTAGGGTCAAAAGGTCTGTGTTCAAATCCTGTTTTGCCCCATTGGCCTCTGTGGCCTTGGTCCCTTCCCCCTGGGCCTCAGTTCCATCACCACTCCCATCACCATCATCATCATTCTAGCTGATCTTTATATGGGGTTTTGCCTTTTGTAAAATGCTTAACGTATCTTCTCACTAAATCCTCAAAGACAAACTCTGTGAGGCAGGCATGAGGTTGTTATTGCTCCCATTTCACAGATGAGAAAACTAAAGCTCAACCTCTCAGCGGGTGGTTAATACATGTTTGTTAGATTGAATTGACTTAAGAGACTTGCCTGGGTCTCACACCTAGGTTTGGAGGCAAGATCTGAAAATAAGGTCTAACTTCCTGTGTCTATTCTAACATCTGCCTCGTCTGTAAAATGAGATAATTGGACTAGGGCAGGGATTCTTCACTTTTTATGTCGTGGACCCCTTTGGCAGTATGATGAGGTCAATGGACACTTTCCCAGAATAATATGTTTAAATCCATAAAATAAAATACAATTACAAGAGAAAACAGTTACATTGAAATAGTCTTTTTTTTCCTGGTCTAAGTCCGCAAACCCCTGAAGTCTAAGAACCTCAGGACAAGATGACCTTTAAAGGTCCCTTCCAGCTCTAAAATCCCATATTCCTGTGTATCAAAAAGACCAGGTGAGTTTGGAAATGAATATGTTATGGGACTGAGTTAGAGGGAAGGACGGGAGTAATGAATACTTGAAATGGACCCTGACCTCTCATGGCCTCGGGGACAGAATAAGTCAGTGAGGCAGCTGGTGGGGTAGACAGAACGTTTGGCCCGGGCAGGACCACATGTGTTCACATGTGTCCTCAGACATTTATTAGCTGTGTGACCCTGGGCAAGTCACTCTATCTCTGTTTGCCTCAGTTTGCTTAACTGTAAAGTAGGGATAATAATAGCCCTTATCTTCCAGGGTTCAAAATTGGAGATAATATTTGTAGAAGTGCTAGCACAGTGCCCAGTGAACAATAGGTATTATTCCTTCTTCACTTCAGTGAGTGGGGTTGTGGTCAAAATGGAGGATATGGTCAGGGCGCAGTCTGGGTCTGGGTTCAAGGGACAAGGGGTGGCTGAATTTGAGTCTAGTGTTTTCTCCCTAACAGCTCTGGGGCTGGTGTAGCTGGTGTCCAGAGGATGGGGTCCCCATCAGTCCCTGCTTCCATTCCCCCTCACTTGGCAATAACTGCTCAGCCTTTTTCTCTTGGTGTTCCCTGCAGGGAAGTCATATACCATGATTGGGAAGGATCATTCCACCCAGAGCTTGGGGATCGTGCCCTGTGCCATTTCTTGGTTGTTTAAGCTGATCAATGAGCGGAAAGAGAAGACGGGAACCCGGTTCTCTGTGCGTGTTTCTGCCGTAGAGATTAGCGGCAAAGATGAAAACCTCAAGGATTTGTTGGGTGACGTGGCCAGTGGAAGCCTTCAGGACGGCCAGTCTCCTGGGGTTTACCTTCGAGAGGATCCTGTTTGTGGAACACAGGTATAACGAGCAGCACGGTAGGCCCCAGCCAAGCCAAACCCTTCCCTCTCTTGTTTTTCCTTTTAATCTGAGGATAATTACAACAGTTTCTAAGGTAGCTTAAAAAGAAAGATACTGCCTTTAATTTTTTTTTTCCTGCCTTTAATTTTTAATCCCCTCTCCCTGCCTGTACATATTTGTTTCTCTGATAGCCCTTGAGACTTAATCTGTCTGACAAAAAATGCCAGTCAGCCGTCTCTCTAATGAGCTGCTTCCTCCTTGCTTTTCAGCTCCAGAACCAGAGTGAGCTCCGGGCCCCGACTGCAGAGAAAGCTGCCTTCTTCCTGGATGCAGCCCTGGCTGCCCGCAGCACCAGCAGAGCTGACTGTGATGAAGAGGACCGAAGGAATTCACACATGCTGTTCACCCTCCATATCTACCAGTACCGGATGGAGAAGTGTGGCAAAGGAGGAAGTAGGTCCCCCCACACTTTCTCTTCTCTGCTCCCCCCCTACTTTCTGGGTTTTGTTTTGAGGTTTAGAACCTTCCACTGGATTTCCACAAGGGTCAGGATGCTACAAAGTCCTCATGGCTATACCCTGTGGGTGCACATTGAGCATGAGGCCAGGTTGTGACCCAGTTAGGGACAGAGAAAGACAGAGACAGAGACAAAGAGATAGAGAGACACAGAGAGGGAGAAAGAGAGAGAGAGAGAGAGAGAGAGAGAGAGAGAGAGAGAGAGAGAGAGAGAGAGAGGAGAGAGAGAGAGAGAGAGAGAGAGAGAGAGAGAAAGAGAGAGAAGAGAGAGAGAGAGAGAGAGAGAGAGAGAGAGAGAGAGAGTAGAGAGAGAGAGAGAGAGAGAGAGAGAGAGAGAGAGAGAGAGAGAGAGAGAGAGAGAGAGAGAGAGAGAGAGAGAGAGAGGAAGAGAGAGAGTAGAGAGAGGAGATAGAAAGAGAGAGAGAAGAGAGAGAGAGAGAGAGAGAGAGAGAGAGAGAGAGAGAGAGAGAGAGAGTAGAGAGAGGAGATAGAAAGAGAGAGAAGAGAGAGAGAGAGAGAGAGAGAGAGAGAGAGAGAGAGAGAGAGAGAGAGAGGAGAGAGAGTAGAGAGAGGAGATGGAGAGAGAAGAGAGAGAAGAAGGAGAGGGGGGAAGGGAGGGGAGAGGGAGCATACATTGAAGTTCCTGGGGTGGGGTGTTGTCATTTGGCCCCAGACTGATCATAAGAGTATGAATAGCTCAGTGAAGCCCATCTCTACTACTGAGAGAAAAACCCCTCAATGTGTATATTTTGCTGATGGGGAATCGGGAGTATAATCCTCATATGAAAATTGGCTCTACTGTAAACAGAAGTGGTCAGCCCCACTCCTTCACCCAAGTGCTCTGTCTTTCTTGCTAGTCCAGCTACTGGACAGTGAAGTTCAATGCCTGGCAAATAGGAAGCACTTAATAAATGTATGCTCTCTCCTCTCCCTTCCTGTCTTCTCCCCTCTCCCCTCTTCTCTTTCTTCCCTATCCCTCTCTCCTTTCATCTCTCCCCTTCCCCCTCTCTTCTCTCTTTCTCTCTCTCCTCTCTATTTCTCTCTTCCTCTTTCCTCTCTCTCTTCCTCTTTCTCTCTCCATCCATCCATCATCCCTCAATCTCTCTACCTACCTCCTGTCCCTCTGAAACTGAGGCAAACAGGGCTAAGTCACTTGCCTTCGGTTGCACAGCTAGTAAGAGTCCGAGGCTGGATTTGAACTCAGGTCTTCCTGAGCTCTGCTAGTGTTTATTTGTCATTCTTATCCAGCTGGGGCCAATAGTTCTCAGTTCTTTGAATTGTTCCAGAGTTGCAGTCAGAGTCCTTCAGTTTCCTAGGATAACACCTTCTTTTCTTTGGTTTCAGTGTCAGGTGGACGTAGCCGTTTGCACCTCATCGACCTGGGCAGTTGTGAAAAAGTGCTGAGCAAGAACAGGGAAGCTGGTGGTTCCCTCTGCCTGTCTCTGTCCGCCTTGGGCAATGTGATCTTGGCCTTAATCAATGGAGCAAAGCATGTGCCGTACAAGTGAGTGAATGACTCATACACACCTTGTATACTGGTCAGTCCTACCACAGGCTCACAGCTCAGGGCACTCATACCTGTACGTCTTAGCTTTCAGCTTAATAACAGTACCTTGGTATTTTATGGACCTGTCAGTCAGTCACCAAGCATTTATCAGGAACTTATTATGTGCTGTACACTGTATCAGGCATCAGAGATACAGAGGGAGATAAAAGATAGTCCCTGCCCCCAAGAAACTCACAGTCTAATGGGAGAGACAACAGGCCAACAGATTTGTACAGACCAGCTATGTACAGGATAATTAACAGAAGAGCTTCTTTAGAAATGGGGATTGTGTGACCTTATCAAAGTGGGTTTTTCTTTCACTTGTGCAGGTTTCGACCCCTCCTTCACCTCTTTTCCTGATTGGTCGGGGTTTAGGACTTTCTATAAATCCTCCATAGAACACCTAACCTCCTCTGGTTCTTTGGATAGTTTGTGTATGCTGATATAGCCCTAATGCTGTAAGAAGGATAGCTTGCATTTCTGTTGGGCTTTAAGATTCACAAAGTGCTTTCCTAACAACAATCCCATTATATAGGTAGCATCAGTGTTATCTTCATTTTAAAGATGAGGAAACTGAGGAGCCCATTGTCTTCTGGTCCATTGCTCCTTCTTCTATGCCAGTGGTTCCCAGTTATTTTTTGTTCTTCCATCCTCTTTCAACAACAACAACAACAACAACAACAACAACAACAACAAAACGTGTTGTGAATCCCCAGCATAATTTAATATACTACTCAAAATATATATTTTTAGATTTACATTGTTTATAGTAACTATAGCAAAAACTTTTGCCACAAAAGCTCCAGATTAAAATGTGCATTATGTAATTATAAAATATAAAATTGTATTTTACTTATAATTATGAAAACTCTAAATATACAATGATAAAGCTCTAATTACAAAATGATTATTAATATTTTATGTGGGCCATTCTGTAAGAATTAAAAGAATTATTCCAGTAAAATAAGACCTTATATGCCCACTAATATGCAAGATTGCACATTCAATTTCATTTTAACAAATTTTGGACAATTGTTTGCAGCTTAAGGTACCATTAAAAGTTAAATCATGAATCCCTTGGACCTTAAACCACTGCACTCCGTGCATTTTTTGAGAATGAAAATTTCTCAAATGCATGTTTCTTTTGGACAAAAAGTATGTGTAGTTTGTGGCCAAGTGGGATCATTCAGTAGGGTAAAATCCCATTGGAGTATAACTGTATAAATATAGAACTTCTCAAAGCCCATACATTCCCGTTTGGAAAGATTAAACACAACTTTGGAACCTATGAGTATTCTCCAGTTGGCAAGACCCCAGGTGAGATGGAAAGTTTGTGGTCATAGAGGCTTGGGTAGGTGGCCTGTCCTTGTCATCCACATTGGCCCCGGATGGGCTTTCTTTATTTTATATATTCTTCAATTTTACCAAAAGGTTTAAGGAGTCAAGAGGCCTGGGTTTGAGTCTCGCCTTTGCCCCTAATTTGGTTTTTGGCCTTCAGCCAAGTAAGTACATTTGCCTTTTCTGGGCCTCAGTTTCCCCATCTATAAATTATGGTTAAACTAGATTCTTTCCAGGTCTAGGAGTCTCTCTGGCTGTCTGCTGTATGAATAGGCACTAAATGCAGATGAGAATTTGAGCTTGAAATGTGACCCATCTTTTGGCCCTTCAGAGTTTTCATTTGGTTTGGTTTATCTCATTCTGTTGAGTCCCAGGACATTCAAAATCTGAGTACTGCTCCCCCCATATCTACTTATTGGCAACAGCTCATGTGAAAAATATCTGGGCATTTTAGAGGACTGTAAGCTCTATATGAAGCAACAGTACGATGTGACACCTGTAAAATATGGGAGCCGTACAAGTCTTCAGCTGCATTAATGGAAGGAAAAATCATGCCTGGGATTAAGTAGAAGGAAAATGTCTTGCTGTCCCAGAGGACATCTGGGTTTCAGGGCCAAGCCTTACCTTTTAGGGAGGACATTGACAAACTAGGGCATGTCCAGAAGAGGACAAGGAGGGTGGGGACGGCACTGGAAGGCATGCCATGTGAGGATGGATCGCTTGACAAAAAGACAGGGGAGAAGGGATGACTGCCTTTACGAATTTGAAGGGCTGTCACTTCTGTTTGACTCCAGAAGGCAGAAGAGGGAGCAAGGAGCAGGTGGGGGGATGTGCAGAGGAACAAATTCAGGCTTGGTGTAAAGGAAAAAAAAATCCTGACTCTCTATCTAATCCTGTCTAAAGAGGGAATGTGATGTCTCAGGGAGGTAGTGAAC
This sequence comes from Gymnobelideus leadbeateri, assembly GCA_011680675.1. Taxonomy (NCBI): domain Eukaryota; kingdom Metazoa; phylum Chordata; class Mammalia; order Diprotodontia; family Petauridae; genus Gymnobelideus; species Gymnobelideus leadbeateri. Next base: position 55,167 of record WOXC01008873.1, on the reverse strand, counting down.
TTCCTTCCCCAGGGCTATTCAGGTAGAAGCCTGATGATGCCCTGCTTGGGAATATTGTAGAAAGGGGCTGTTCTTGTTCATGGGTGGGTTGGGTTAGAAGACCTCCAGGGTCCCTTACAACCCTGAATCCTAAGACTCACAGTGTGCTTCAGGCAAGTAAAGAAGTCTCAGATCTTCCCGTGCCTCGTGGAAATGCCTGCTGAATGCTATCCAAAGTAATTTTTCAAATCTTTAGTTTAGGCTCATCAGAAGGCTTAGGGGAATGCATGGAAGAAATGAGACCTTGGCAGATGCTAGGCCCACTCAAAATATTTTGTTTATTCTACAGAAGGTGGCACCTGGGACTCTGGTCTGTGCTGGCCTAGCATGGGGGAGAAACAGGTTTTGTTACCTTTGTTACCACTGCTTCTGTTAGTGTTAACAAATAATAATAACAATAATGCTTATACAGGGCCTACTGTGTGCCAGGCATTAAGTGCTTTACAATTATTATCTCATTTGATCCTCACAACAACCCTCAGAGGTAGGGGCTATTATGATCCCCATTTTGCAGATGAGGAAACTGAGGCAAGTAGAGGTTAAGTGACTTGCCCAGGGTCACACAATTAGGAAGTATGTAAGACATAATTGATCTTACTGACTCCAGACCTGGCACTCTACCTCACCACCTAGCTGCCATTAAATCGGGCAGATGGTGACCTGGGACCTCTTGCTCTTGTATATGCCCTAGGCTAGGTCCATCTCTGGTCCGGTTCAGGCACCTATCACTCCCTGGCTTTGTGCCTGCCTTGTCTGGACCTTGTCTAGTTACCTTATGGGAAAGAGGCCTGAGGCCAGAGTGTGAAGAGCACGTTTTCATTTTCTGCCTGTGACACTGACTCCCTTGTGTGACCTTTGGCAAACCACTCCAGGCTTCAGTTTCTCCTATCTGTAAAATGATGGGAATAATGTCCACTCTGGCTCCCTGCATTGTGTGAATTAAAGGACCATCAGGAAGTAGAAGGGTCCTGTCCATTTGGGTTTGTTCCGGTCCCTTCCTTGCTTCAGGTCTCCGTTTCTCTATCTGTAAAATTATAGGGGGGGACTCGATGATCTTTAAAGGGTGGCATTTGGAGTGTGTGTGTGCCTTCTCAGGGCAGGATCTAGGTAGGTATGAGGGGTCAGCAGCCCTGACCTTTTGGTGGCTCTGAGGTCGCCAGTGGGCAGGTAGAACTGTCATCTCTCTGTGACTCAGTGATGGCTGAGAGCCCTTCTGAAAGTCCATGATGAGAATAGCAGTCACAGCCCACATTCTTCTAATAATCTGAAGTTTGCAAAGCATTTTCTAACCAGGAATTCTATGAGGTCAGTAGGATGGGTGATTTGCTCATGGCCACGTAGCCATTGGGTGTCAATTCTGGGCCTAGAACCCAGGTCTCTTAAGTCCCAAGTCTAACACTGCCCATGACTCACCATCAAGGCATTGAAGTCATACAGTACACAGAGCACTGGATTTGGAGTCAGGAAGGCCTGAGTTCAAATTCTGATTCAGACACTTACTATCTCTGTGACCCTCACTTTTTCATTAACTTCTCTGGGCCTCAGTAAAATGACCAGGGTTAGACTCGATGGTCCCTTCCAACTCTGAGCCTGTCACCCTGTCACATGAATGCAGGTAAGTGCACAATAGGTATTGAATGTGATTAAGTAATAGCAGAAATCAAGTTGGGAGGCATGAGGGATTCAGAGAAGGAGGAGTCACTTCTGGTTGGGTGAGTGGAGTTGGGAAGGCCTTGGAATTGACTTTCCCTGTGCTCTACAGAGACAACAAGCTGACGATGCTCCTTAGAGAGTCACTGGGCAACATTAACTGCAGGACCACCATGATTGCCCACATCTCTGACTCCCCAGCCAACTATGCAGAGACCCTCACCACAGTGCAGCTTGCCTCCCGAATCCACCGAATGAGAAAGAAGAAGTCCAAGGTTCGTTAACCCCTCGAGCTGGGGCTCAGCTGGGTCAGAACCATCACAATGGCAGCAGTGTATCTAGCCCCTTCATAGTTTAGAAAAACACCTTCCCGTTTTACAGGTGGGAAAACTGAGGCCTAGAGAGGGGCAGCATGGTGTTGTGTATAAGGCAGTGGACTTGGAGTCAGGAAGAACGGTGATCAAATCCTGTCTCAGATATTTAATGGTTGGGCAGCTTACCTCTCTGGGCCTCAGTTTCCTCATTTGCATTTATCTTCTGAGGCTATAAGTGCTGAACTATCTAGCTCCATAGAAGTACAACCAGTTTTTTGGGTTATTTCCCCCCCTGCTCCTTAAATTCCAAACACAGAATTGAGAGTGTTGATGGTCTGTTTATGACCACAGAACACTGACTGTCAGGACTGAAGGCACCTTGGAGCATAGACCATTAAAAATGACAGTGCCCTTAGAAATGCAGAACCAACCCTTAAGTGGTGGAGGGAAGGGACTTTTTAGAATAATAGACACGGAATGGGGATCAGAACATGGAGCATTAGCATTTAAAGGGACTTTGTATGCTATCTAGGGGGCAGGTAGGTGGCAGAGTACATAGAGTACCAGGTCTGGAATCAGGAAGACTAATTTTCCTGAGTTCAAATCTGGCCTCAGACACTTACTAACTGTGTGACCCTGGGCAAGTCATGTAACCCTGCTTGCCTCAGTTTCCTCATCTGTAAAATGAGCTGGAGAAGAAAATGGCAAACCACTCTAGTATCTTTGCCAAGAAAACCTCAAATGGAGTCACAAAGAGTGGGACACGATTGAAACAATTGAACAACAAACAATAATGCCATCTAGATCAGCCTTCCTTATTTACAGATGGGAAGCTGAGGCTGGTAGAGAGCTAGGTCTGGAGGCTCCTGAGCTTCAGTTTGAACGGAAGTAGTACGGGAGCCAGGATGGCTTACTGAGCTGAGACTTAGACTGATGACAGCACTTTCCTTCTGTTTTAGTATGCTTCCAGCTCGTCAGGAGGAGAGAGTTCCTGTGAGGAGGGCCGTGTTCGGAGACCCCCACACCTGAGGCCTTTTCACCCTCGAACGGTGGCCTTGGATCCTGACCTGCCTGGCCTGGGTCTCTCCAGTGACCCTGATTATTCCTCCAGCAGTGAGCAGTCCTGCGACACAGTGATCTACGTGGGGCCCAACGGGGCTGCCCTGTCTGACCGGGAGCTCACAGACAATGAGGGCCCACCTGAGTTTGTCCCTATCATCCCATCACTCAATAGGAAACGGGGCAAGGATGGGCTGAGTGGCCCGTGGAGCTCGGACAAGGACCACTTCAAGTGTAATACATTTGCTGAGCTGCAGGAGAGGCTGGAGTGCATTGATGGGAGCGAGGAGCCCAATCGCTTTGGTGGGGGCGACTCCTCTGGGGTAGGGAATGGCAATGGTCCAGGCAGTGTGGAAGCTGGTCTGGCCAAATCAGCTAAGGAGAAACCACCCTCCCCATTGAGGGGGTGCAAAAAGCCTGCATTGCTGGAGGCAGCATCCCCCAAAAAGGGGCCTGGCCTCCATTTCTCAGCAGGACCTCCCCGAAATGGTGCCTGCCCAGGAAACAGCCCTTCTCAAGGCCAAGTGGATATCCCCAATTCCATGACTAGAGGTGATGGGAAGAAGTCAGACGTGGTCTCTGATGGAGGGAGAGATCCCGCTCTACACTCATCGAGATCCTGTAAGCCAGATGTGACTAGGAGCCCACACTGTAGCACTACCACAGAGCCAGTAGTCAAGGACAAGGCCATGTACACGAAGCGACCTCTGCCCAGCCCAGCACCCCCACCCCCCCAGCAGAAAGACCTCACACCTCCTACCAACATGTATTCCAAGCTGGATGACAGTGGGGTCCGGACACCGCCGCTAGGAATGAGTAAGCAGATGGTGAGCTCTGGGGCAATGCTGCCTGCCCAGGGAGCATCCCCACCACCATCCACCAGCACCCTGGAGGTACACAGCTTCCACTCGGCTTTCCGGGGTAAGTGCTTTGACCGGGACATCCTGACAACCACAGTGACCCTACAGCAGCCAGTGGAGCTGAATGGTGAGGACGAGCTGGTGTTCACAGTGGTCGAGGAACTGTCAATCAGTGGCATGGTAGACTCAGGCCGGCCCACAAGCATCATCAGTTTCAACAGTGACTGCTCCCTGCAGGCTCTGGCCTCAGGCTCCCGTCCGGTCAGCATTATCAGCAGCATCAATGATGAGTTTGATGCCTACACATCTCAGGCATCCGGCGTGAACATTGACATTGTCCTGCCTTTCACAGAGGGCACCTTTCCCTCTGGAAGCCGCCGCTCTTCCATCAGCTCCTGGCTAAGTGAGGTCAGTCTCTGCACCATGGATGGTGAGGTGATGCCCCCTGGGGAGGTCCTCACTTCATCCTCTCCCTTTGCCTGTGAGCCACCTGGGGAGAACTTCACCTTGGACTCTCCTGGTGTCACTGTTACTTTCACCCCAGGGAACCTCAAGAACTCCTTAAATGACAGCGGGCTTTGTGTCTCAGAGCTGGACAGCTTGGAGAGCACTAGCTCCAGAAAGCTGTCACCAGCCATTGCCAAGAATCCTCAGTCCTTGGGATCCACCAAAGCTGCCCCCTCGCCAGGTGTCTCCAGGATCCCCAATCAGCCCCGGAGAGCAGGGCGGAGTGGGAATCCACAAGTGACACACAAGATACAAACCATCCATTCTAGTCTTCCTCGAACTCTGAGAACTACTACCTCAACCCCCAATTATATGGGTGCCATGCACCATAGCCATGAATTGCCCAGTCCAGGTGGGATATTTGATGACCCTTGGCTAGTGCGAGTGGATGTCCCACCGGGCACCCACTCCACAGACCCACTGTCATCTCCTAGCAATCCTCCATTAGGTATTGACCCCTTAAACATGCCATGCAGGGAGGCCTCAGGGTATAGGTCCCCCAAGTCTCAGACAATGTTGGCCTGTGGCCAGCGGGTGGTGGATGGATGTGAAATGTCTTGCAAATCAGCTGGGGACCATGCTAGGAAACCAGAGGTTGTGACCCAAATCCCACCCCTGAGGAGAGGGGCCACCACACTGGGTGTCATGCCAGTGGCTCGAAGTGGAGACAGCCCTGTTGAGGCCTTGGCCAGAGGCAACCCTGACTCTACCTTGACCACCAGCAGCCTAAAAGCCTCTGTGGGCAAGAAGAATGGCCCCCAGAAGTCGAGTCTCTTACCCAGGCCCAGTGGGGCAGGACCCCCTGCCCCACCAGTCCGGAAATCAAGCCTTGAGCAAAAAAGTGGCATTTCTCCATCCAGGGGAGTCATGGACCCTGCAAGAGCCCCTGCTTCCAAAGGGGAGGAAGAGGCAGAGCTACGGGCCAGGCCTACTGCAGGCTTGGCTCCAGAGAGCTTAAAAGGCAAAGCTAGCCTCAAGGGTGAGCATTCCCTGCCCAAGAGTACTTCCAGCCTGAAGGCCAGAGCGGCCAAGCCCGATGTTGTGCATCGTTATGGAAGTCACATGTCTCTCGAGCGGTGTGAGGGCCTCGGCTTGGGGGGAGCCAAGGCCGATGGCGGGGGCAGCAACGTTGGGAGGCAGGGAAGGTCTGTGCCACGGTTGGGCATGCCCCCTGCGGCCCCTTCTCCTGTGTCTCCGACATCCTACGTGACCCCCTGCAAGGGCGGCTCCGCAAAGGGGGTGGCAAATGTTAAATCACCAGCTGGTGGAAGCAAGAGCCGGAATCTGTTGGCCGGTGGGTCACGGTCTCTCAGCTCCTCGGTGAAATCACTGAGTCAGCAGCCTGCTGGGAAGAGCCCTGGCGGCCCCACTAATGGCAAGGTGGCCCCGCGTACCATGCCTGGGGTCAGCAGCAAGCCCAGCCGGGGCACCATCATGGGCACCAAGCAGGCAATGAGAGCTGCCAACAGCCGCGTGAATGAGCTGGCCTCAGGGAGCTCTGGCAAAGGGGGCCATTCCCGTAGCTCGGCCGACTCGGACAGCGGCAATGACAGTGGGGTGAATCTAGGCGATGAGAAGCTGCCGGTGCCTGCCCTGCCCTCGCCCTACAGCAAGATCACGGCTCCGCGGCGCCCACAGCGCTACAGCAGCGGCCACGGCAGCGACAACAGCAGCGTGCTGAGTGGGGAGCTGCCTCCGGCCATGGGCCGGACAGCCCTGTTCTACCACAGCGGCGGCAGCAGCGGCTATGAGAGCATGATCCGGGACAGCGAAGCCACCGGCAGTGCCTCATCCACCCATGACTCCATGAGTGAGAGTGGCCTGTCGTCCCCCGGGGGCCGGATGAGGAGCCTGAAATCCCCCAAGAAGAGATCCACAGGTAAAAATTTTAAATAAAGACTTTCCCCCTTTCTCCCCTCCCAGGGATTCCGTATCTGAAAGCTGGGGGGCAGGGGGGGGAGGCAGGGATTGGGGGACTTTATCTTCAGGGTTCTCTGTAGGGTGATCTGCGGGGGGGGGGGGGCGCTTTCACCTTTCACTGCTTTCTGGGGCAGGGTAGAGAAGCAGAGAGAGGGAGGGTGACCTCTCTGGACTGACACCAGTGGTTTTTCCAAACCTCACAGACCAGACATTGGGCTGAGGCAGAAACCATCCTCAGTCTGTGTGCTGTATTCTAAGATTCCTTTCTGCCCCTACTCCCCTTCTGGGCTCAGATGGTCCTAGTCGTTCTCTGCCCCTCTGTCTTTGATGTGAAGATATGAACAGAGCCAAGACTTGGGAGTTGTATCTTGGGACAGGCAACTCAGCCAACCCCCCAGTGAAACAACAAAAACAACATTCAGGTCTGCCCCTCTCCTACCTCCTCCCCACGCCCCTCCTCCCCAAGTAGAACTTTTATGGAGCGGCCTTGGCAGTCCCAGCATCCACTCTCAGTGAAATTCAAGAAAGCTAGGAAAGTTGGCCTGGTGCGAGTCCTGATCCTGACGTTGACTTGCTATGCAACTTTTGGCAAGTAACTTCATCTCTTTGAGCCTCAATTCCCTCATCTATAAAATGGGCATAATAAATGCTTCTCAGTGTATGAGGAAGAAGGGAATGTAAAGTACTTTGTAAACTGGAGTAACTTAGGTTAATACCTGTTAACTGTTTTTGTTACCTGTATTTTACAAATGAGAAGGCTGAAGCTTACAGAATCATAGAACGTATTCTTTCAGAACTGGAAGGGGCCATATTGACCACCATCATTTAGAAAATGGGGAAACTGAGGCCAATGGAGGGGATAGTTTGAAACAAAAGGATAATAGTAGCTAGCATTTGTATACCATATTTGATATTAATATTAATTAATTTTAATTAATATTAATATTTAAGGTTTGCAAAGTACTTTACAAATATTATCTAACTTTATCCTCACAACAGCACTGAGAGGATTTTTATTATTTTATTTATTATTTTATTATCCCCATTTTATAGGTGAAGAAGCTGAGGCAAACTAAGGTTATGACTTTCCCAGAGTCACACTTATAAATCTTTTTAATCTTAGTCCTAACTTTTAAAAAAATTTTCTAGTTAATTCTGAGGCTGAATTTGAACTCAGGTCTCCCTGACTCCAAGCCAAGTTTATTTACTGTACCATCCAGCTAGGTGTCACAGTAAATAGAACACTATCCCTTAAGTCAAGAGGACCAGAGTTCAAATCCGGCCTAAGACACTTGACACTTACTAGCTGTGTGACTTTGGGCAAGTCACTTAACTCCAATTGCCCTGCCTTTCCCCCTCCAAAAAAAAAATTCTGTTTTTGGAATCAGAAGACCTGGGTTCAAGTCTTCACTTTTGTTTGTTACTTGTGTGGTCCTAAGAAAGTCACCATACTTCTCTACCTCTCGGTTTCCTTATATGTAAAGTGGATAACTTAGATGATATCAAAAGTTTCTTCTGGCTAAAGAATCCTTGCCTAAAATCACCATGTTAGTCAATGGTGATTCCAAGACTTGAATCTGGATTTTTATACTTTCTCTCCAGCACTATCTTTACAGAGTCCTGCTGCCTGTCACCATATCCTTTGCAACAGAGAATCTGGACAAAATCTTTTTATTTTTGAAGGGGGAGGGAGAAGGGAAGAGGTAGGAAATATTCTCTCCAGACCCAGGCTAAGCATGGGATCAGAGAACATTAGCGCCAGAGTTCTTTAGTCCACTGCTATTAGAAAAAGTAACTCCTCACTGTACTATTCCTGAGAAGTGGTCATCCAGAGCAATCCTGGGAAAATCCCTCTCTCCTGAGGCAGGTCATTCCTCTTTGGAGCTAAGATTTTTAGGAAATTATTCTTTCTGTTGTTGTTCAGTCATTTTAGTCATGTATGACTCTCCCTGACCCTATTTGGGGTTTCCTTGGCAAAAATATTGGAGTGATTTTGCCATTTTCTTCTCCAGTTCATTTTACAGATGAGGAAACTGAGGCAAACAGGGTTAAGTGATTCACCCAGGGTCACACAGCTAGTAAATGTCTGAGGCTGAATTTGCACTTACAAAGAGGAGTCTTCCTGACTCCAGGCCTGGGCTCTATTCACTGTACCACCTAATTATTCTTTACACCAAGCCAAATCTACGTCCCTGAAACTTACCCCATTGTGCTTAGTTCAACATTCTCATGCCAAACAGAACAAATCTAATTTCTCTTCCTCTTGACAGCCCTTCAGACATGTGAAGACCAGGCTCCCCTATGCCTCTTCTTCTTTGTGCAAAATTTCCCTCAGCCTAATTTCACTCCATTCCTTTGTGACCCTATCACTAGTCCTCTCTCCATCCTTGGTGCTGTCTTTTGGAGGTGCCCTGGCTCATAGGGTCCTTCCTTTTACCCATCACTGGGCACCCACCACTAGGAAGGGGAAATTGAGAGTGGCTAGTTAACTTTTGAATCCAGAAGTCCAGTCTCAGTAAGTTAACCCACTTGATTTGACTGGATCGTGGTGGGCACACTTCTGAGTCCCTCCTGTGAGCTGGAAATAAATCAAGCTAACGTGAGCTCCCTTCCCACTTAAGCCTCCCCCACAAATCAATATTAACGGCCCTGTAAAGTTGCACTCGAATCGAGGAGGGTATTACTCACTGATGGATTCGATTTTGTTTTTAGCCCCAGGAAATACTTGTGAGGTCTTTAAAGATGACAAACTATTTCTTTTCCAATAAGGGCTGTCTGTTATTGGTAAATGGGCTCTCTTATTTGGTATTCTTAATGCCCAAACCTGCTAATATTTTTTCATTGATCAATTATTCAATCAATAATCATTTACTAAGCACCTACTATGTATGGGACACTATGCTAGATGCTGGGCATACAAAGACAAAGAATGATACAGTCCCAATTCTCAAGGCACTAAAGTTCCAATGTGGGAGACAACAAATATATGTACAAAAATATACATATACACACATACAAAATATGTGTATATACATATATGTAATATAATATACATATACACAATGTACACATACATATGTACTTATACTATATATACATATGTATGAACTAAATAAAATATTTTCTTTTTACTTTTTCTTTCTTTTGTGGAGGGGGAGGGCAGGGCAATTGGGGTTAAGTGACTTGCCCAAGGTTACATGGCTAGTAAGTGTTAAGTGTTTGAGGCCAAATTTGAACTCAGGTCCTCCTGACTCCAGGGCCAGTTGCTCTATTCAATTTGCCACCAAGCCACCCCTAAAAGATCTTTTGAAAGAGAAATCATCAGCAATTGGAGGAATCAAGAAAGACTTCATGTCAAGGGTGATTCTTGAGCTGTGTCTTGAAGGAAAAGAGTGATAGAAACTAGGAGGGGGAGTTTAGGAAGGAACATTGCATATGAGAAATAGAAGGCTACTTCGACTGGGTCATGGAGCTGGAGGTGGGATAACATATGATGAAGTGGGGAAGATAATTTGGAAGCAGGTTGTTAAACATATTCAAAGCTAAACAATTTTTGTATTTTAAAATATTTTGTAATATAAATTATAAATATATATATTTATAATGTAAAAATTATATATGCTTATATTTTATCCTAGAGACAATAGGAAGGTACTGAAGTTTCTTGAGTAGAGAGGTAATGTCATAGATCTACATTTAAGGAAAATCACAATGGTGACAGTGAATAGGACAGACAAGAGTAGGAAGAGCTTTGAGGTGGAGAGACTAATTAGGTGGCAATTGCAAAAATCTAGGCCAAAGGTGGTAAGGGACTGAAACTAAGGTGGTAGCTATATTGAGTAGAGAGGAGGGGATCAGATGATGGAAATATTGTGGAGGTCAAATTGGTAAGAGCTGCCAATTGCTTGGATGTGAAAAGTCAAGGAGAATGAAGTTACAGACCTGAGAGACTGAAAAAATGGCGCTGCCTTTGATGGCATCAGGGAAGGTTGGAAGTGCTAATGGACTGGAGGAGAAAGAGTGACTTTGGAAATGTTGCATTTGAGATGTCTGTGGGACATCCAGCTTAGAATACACAACAGGCAATTAATGATGTGGGACTGAAGTTCAGGGGAGAATCATTCATGTAGAAATGATCATTAAACTTACAGGAACTGGTAAGGTAACTGAGAGAGGTGAAGGAGGGGAGAGAGAGAAAGAGAGAAAGAGAGAGAGAGAGAGAGAGAGAGAGAGAGAGAGAGAGAGAGAGAGAGAGAGAGAGAGAGAAGGGGGGAGGGAGAGGGAGAGGGAAAGAGAGAGGGAGAGGGAGAGACACAGAGAGGAAGAGACAGAGAGACAGAGACAGAGAGACAGAGAAAGAGAGGAAGAGACAGAGACAGATAGAGACAGAGACAGAGAGAGGAAGAGACAGAGAGACACAGAGACAGAGAGAGAGAGACAAAGAGAGACAGAGAGAGAGGAAGAGACAGAGACAGAGACAGACAGAGACAGAGAGATAAGCTTTTAGTAAATTTCACAGTTAAGAGTAATGAAATGGATGATGAGCCTGCTAAGGTTACTGGGAAGGAGATGTTAGGTAAGAAGAGAAACAGGAGAAAGAAATATAGAAAATTCAGAGGAGAGAACATTCAGGAGGAGAAGATAGTCATAGTGTCATATGTGGCTGATAGGTTGGGAAGGATCAGGACAAATTGGGTGATTAAAGAAAATACTGTTAACAGTGGAGAGCAGTTGCAATTGAGTGATTTGGGCAGAAGCCATTTTGCAAAGGGTTGAGGTGTATGTGAGAGAAGTGGAGACAATGAGTATGGAGGCTTACTCTAGAAATCTGGTTAAGAAAGGGAGGACAGGAATGGTAGGATCTACTGAAGATTGTTTTAAGGGTGGTTTACCACCTAATTGTATTAAAAAAAGATAAACCTTTTAAAAGATGATGGAGACATGGGCATTAAAGGGGATGGGATTAAAGGTTTATGTAGAACCTTTAGCCTTGGCAAGGAGTTTCACTGGGTAAGGAAGGAGAGGGTGATGAGGCCAAAGGGTTATGAGATGAAAAGACAGGAAGGAGAGTGAACTCATATTGAATGGCCTTATTTTCTCAGAAAACTAATAGGTCCCCAATTGAGGAGTGGGATGGGGGAACTTGAGAAGAGAGGGTTTGGAATACTTCTGTGGGCAGTGAGATATGGAATCACTTGTGGGGTGGGGGTGGAGAGTATAAGGAATGCCTAACTTTACCGAGCACCCAGTTCAAGTTGGATAACATGAATTTATCTTACATAATTAGCACAGTTGTAAGATTCCCTTCAGCTGTGTTCCATAGGAACAGAGAAAGGTGAGTGGCAGGAGTAATCCAGGGCTGGGATTTGGCAAGGGCTTGAATGGTGATAGGACAAGGGATTGAGGGGTTTGAGTGAAGAGAATAGTGGAAGGTGAATTGGAGAACTAGAGGGTCAGGATTGGAGCTGATGCATGGTGATGTTAGTGGAGAGGTAATGACCCAAGAAAGTATTGAAAGGTGGAGGAACTGAAGATCATGATGTGGGTGAAAAAAAGGTTTAGGAGGAATGAAGTAAGGGGTGAGATGTAATGATAGGGGTATGGTCAGACAGGGGAAAGTCAGAATTTTGGATTTAGGAAGTGGAACCCTTGTGGGTAATGGTGAGATCCAGGCTGTAACCATCCCTGCCTGTGACTAAAGTGGAATGAAGGAATAGGTCATGGGAAAAAGGAGAGATTGGGATGCTAAGGCATTTGAAATGAATATGGGTGTTGAAGTCCCTTAATATAAAGCCAAGAGTTGGGAACATGAGGAAAATGGTGAGATGGGTGGTGAATTCCTTGAGAAAGGAGGGAGAATGATGGGCAGCTTGTACATAATGGCCTCCACAATCCGGATTGGGAGGGAAATTTTAAGTGAATGAGCTTCAAAGGAGGAGAGATTGCTGAGTGGGGTCAGCAAAAAGAGAGTTCTGGAAGTGATAGTGGGGACCAAGGAAGATTCTGACTTCCCTTCCAGGACCAGTGTTTTGGAGGTGTAAATGAAGGTATAACCAGTGTTAGGATTGCCAGGAATTGTGTGTGTGTGTGTGTGTGTGTGTGTGTGTGTGTGTGTGTAGGGTGGTGTGGGGAGCAGGGATGGGTTGGGTAGGGGTAGGTCACCAGATCTCAATGAGGACAGGGAGATGGAAAAAGTATGAAAAAAAAGAGGTCTAGAATGTAGAGAAATTTGTTCACTATGGAATGGTAATTCCAGGGTACAGTGAAAAGGGGGGGCAGGTTTGGAGTGGGACATGGGGGAAAGTGGATGGACGGGAGAAGATGGGACACCAGGGTTGGGGTTAATTTGCTCCACCTAATCCAATTCTCTTATTTTACAAATGAGAGAACTGAGTCCCATGAAGTTAAGTGAATTTCTAAGGTAGGATTGAATTTAGGTCCTATGGCACAAAGCCAGCAACCTTTCTATTACAGAGATGAATTGAACCCCTTCAGGTGGTTCAATTCATTTGGGCTGAGGCAGGGGAAATAAAAAATGTACATGATAATTTTGTTGTGGATCTGAAAGGAATAGCAAGTTGTGCATAGTAGATTTGCAGTTTCATGTACAATTGTCTTTTTTATTGTACTGTGTTATGGAAATGCTTGTTTTATTCCATAAATTTAAAAAAAATGAATTGAACTGAAGCATGAAACCCATTCACGTGGGCTTCTAATCAAGCACTATTAGTTACCACCATTTCTAAGTAGTCCACGTTCTGCTCTTAGTTTAGGAGGAAAATGTGCATGGAGATGTATGTCGGACAGCCGAAGCTGGCTTCGGGAGCATCGCTGACGGGGCTGGGGGATGTTGCTTGTGTATTTGCAGGTCTGCAGCGGCGGCGCCTGGTTCCGACTCCACTGCCTGATGCTGCAGCCCTGGGCAGGAAGCCCAGCGCTGCCGGTCAGTGGGTGGACCTGCCCCCTCTGCCTGGCACTTTGAAGGAACCTTTTGAGATCAAAGTGTACGAGATTGACGATGTGGAGCGCCTGCAGAGGCACAGGCGGGAGGAGCCCGAGGTCAGCCCCTCCCCTCTCGTGCAGCCCCCTCCCTTCTCCGGCAGCCCTCCCCCACTTCATAACCTCTTTGGTCCGGGTCCCTGAGGGAGGAAGGAGTTCAATTGGAAATGGTCATGCAATTAGAGCTCCTGGCATGATTAATTTTCACTGTTTTGCATGTTTAGGTCCCCTGAACAGAGAAACATCATTATAGGCCACAATTAATTGTGTTTAACCTGACGTAGAACATGAGTGGAGAATGTGTGTGCACTCATTATTAGGACGTATTCTTCGCAGAGCCCTGTTGCCGCACACTTTTGTTTGTTCAGAACCTTTTAAGTCCCCCTTAATAGCTTCCCTCCAGAGCAAGGTCATTCACCCTTAGTTATGGCACCTCCACGTCGGTGGGGAGGGGGAGGGGGCTATTATGGGGAAAGTCATTCATCCCAGTGTCTGCTTCCTTCTGATGGAGTTTTTCCTTTTTCCCTCCCTCTTTTTTCCCTCTAGCCTTTCCAAGATGTGGAAAAGGTAAATAGCATGTTGCCCTCACACTGATGTAGGTAGGGCTTCTCAAGGATTTTGGAATGTCAGAATCTCAGAGTTAGAAGAAACCTTAGAGATGACCTAGAGAGATAACTTTCTGGAGAACTCAGCCTCATCATTTTTTATTCACTCATTTTCTTCCTCCCTCCTTCCCTCCCTCTCTCCCCCTCCTTCTTCCCTCCCTCCCTTCCTTCCTCCCTCCCTCACCCTCCCTCTCCCTTCCTTCTTTCTCTTTATCTGTTTATCCATTTATTTATTTGATTTGTTCATTCATTTATTATCCACCATTTATTTATTCATTCATTTATTCTGTCTGTCAGAGGAAACTGAAACCCAGAGGAAGGGAAAGCATTTTGCTTAAGTTCACCCTAGTCTGCTACAAGCATTTAGTTAGCATTTGTATATTATGTGTCAGGAAGTCTGCTAAGAACTGTATTGATATTATTTCTTTTGATCCTCACAACCTTGTGATATAGGACTATTATTATCCCTGTTATTACAGTTGAAGAAATTGAAGCAAACAATGCTTAAGTGACTTGCCCAGAGTCACACAGCTAGTAAGTGTCTTAGGCAGGATTTGAACTCAGGTCTTCCTGACTCCAGCCCCAGCATTTTATCCATTGCTCCCCCAACTGCCTAATGTAATATAGAAGAAAGCCTACTGGATTTTTAGTCCAGAGACCTAGGCTTGGACTGTAGGTCTCACTGCTTATTAACTGTGTTACTCTGGGCAGGTCTTTTCCTCTCTGTGGATGGGCCTGGGTTTTCTCACCTAGAAAATGATTAGGCAGGACTAAATGATCTTTAGGGTCCCTTCCCTTATTCTCTCACCTGCCTGGGAGTGATGGCTGCAGCCTGAACCCAGATATCTGGGAATTCTCTCTGTTTTCCAAAGGGCCTGATGTATTTTAATGCCAAGCTGAAGGTCCTGGAGAGGAGACATCAGCGGATCAAGGAGATGGAGGCCAAGCATGGACTCCTGAAGGAAGAGCTCGAGGAGACCAAGAACCGACTGATGATGGATCCAAACAAGTGGAGAGAAGAATGTAAGTGTGTGGGAGCAACATCCCTCTGATGCCCGGCTCCTGTGCCCTGGAGCCCCCTAAAGCTCAGTAGCTGCAGACACAGAAGCAGTGCCCATGTCCTGGGGTCTTTCTTGCATCGTTCTCCTTGCTCTCTGAGTCTGGGAAGTGTCTGGATAATAGAAATGGACAGAGAAGCTTAAGTTCTTGCATTGCTGGGCATACTCTGAGGTCCCACCATGGGAAAACATTCCTATTGGCCCTTCCTCTCAGGGCAGGGGTCAATGGGAATGTGCCTCTGGGGTGTGTTAGGCTCAGCCAGGTCCCGTTCTATGTGCTGAGGGCTTCTGAGTAAGGACCACCATTACTATCTGAAGGCTGGTTGGAGTTTCAGAGGATCAGAGCATTTAGAGATAATCTTGTACAATCCCTTTATTTTCCAGGAGGGGAAACAGATCTAGGGGAAAAAAGGTGATTTGTCCAAGGACCAGGCCTGGGGTGGGGAATCTGTGACCTCCAGGTCACAGGTGACTTTCTAGGTCCTTGGGTGTGGCCCTTACACAACATTTACAGAACAAGTCCTTTTATTAAGATTTGAAGTTTGTGAAATTTGTGAAGTTTATATTCAGTCAAAGGACTGCACTTGAAGATCCACAGGGTCACATGTGCCCTCAAGGTCTCAGGTTGTCCACCTGAGAGGCCCAGGGCCTCTCCTCCCCTTTTCCATCCTAGGAGAAGGGCTTATTAATAGGAACCCACTCATAGATGATTGTCATCAGAGAGGAGGAGGGGAAGGACTGGGGCCTGGGCTGTTCTCTGTTAGTGCCTGAATAGCAACAGCAATTCAAATTTTAAAGTACTTTGAGGTTTACAAAAGACTTTCCTCCTAGCATCTTTTGTCAGATATCTGATACACATGCTTTTCTTCCAGTTACAGAGGAAGAGACTGAGACCCAGAGAGGGACAGTGAGTCACCCTTGGCCATACATTTGCAGCCAGAGGACCCTGGTTCAAATCCAGGTTCTGCTGCTTAATATTGTTTGATTTAAGCAAGCCACTTTACTTTTCTGGGCTTCAGTTTTCTTATTTGAGAAATGAATTGTACAGATGTTATGAGCTACAGAGGTGACAGGAGGGACCTCATTAACTAAACTGTGATGTTACAAGTATTGAAGGGGTTTTAGATATTTGCTTATATGACACATCAGTCAGTCAGTTAATACACATTATTACTATGTGGCAGATACTCTGCTAAGTCCTGGGGACAAAAAGATAAATGGATGGATAAATGGACAGATGGATGGCTAGATTGATGGATGGATGTCTAGATGGGTGGATGGATAGATGAATAGATAGATGGATGAATGGATGATAGAGCACTTATTAAGTGCTTACTGTATACTAGGCACAGTATTCTCTATGAGGCCACAAATAAAAGCTCGTTAGTCATTCCTTGCCCTCAAATAGTTTACATCCTAATGGGGGAAGACACATAATGGAGTATTTGAAAGCAGGGGTTGGAGGTAAGAGCAGAGAGGTTATCCACAACAAGGCATGGTGAGGAGATGACACTGAAAGAAGCCATGTGGAGACTTGGTTCCTTACAAGATAATGCAAAGAGGTTCGCCTGTCAAAGCTGGTAGAGCCAGTCCAAGTTTCCATCGGGTGTGGAGATGGACTCAGGGGTGAAGATGCTGTAGGAAGAAATACAAAAGCATAGTCATTGCCCTCAGACATATTGTGCAACATGCAAATAACTATGCACATGAGAAATCTATATTGTGTTAATGAAAGTAGTCTCAGGGAAGTGGGAGGACAAGGTAGGCACAATGGGAAGGGCCTCCTGCAGTAAGTGGGATTGAAGGAAGTCAGGGAAGCTAGGAGGCAGAGATGAGGAGGAAGAGAGTTCCAGGAAGCAGGGACAGACTGGGAACACAATGGGAGTTAGCTGGGAGGTGGAGGAGCCTGGGGTGTTTATTGAATATGGGGATGGCAAGATCAGTTCCACAGCTAAGTGGAGGAATCCCATGTTCTGACCCCCTTTATAATCTCGGTTTGCAGTTGAGGTGGACCCAGAGCTGGATAAAGAGTCTGAGGAATACCTGGAGGCTCTCGAGCAAGCCACGGAGGACCTCGAGCACTGTGTGAATGTGTGCAAAGCTCATGTCATGATCGTCACCTGCTTTGACATCGGCGTGTCGGATGTACAGGAAGTGGAAGTTTGAGAGCAGACTGGAATGGACAGGATGGGACAGGAATGGGACGGGAAAGGGACAAAACAAGGGAAGGGATAGAAAACAGAATCCAGGGCGATGCCTGGTTGTGCCAAGGTTGCAACGCCACAAGGAAGTGACAAGGGGAACAGGAATGTAGAGGTGAAAGGAACAGTGGGGTGGGAAAGTGTGAGGGAGGGAGGGGATAGATGTGGGCAAGGAATTGGAATGTTTCACAATCAACATGGTGCCTCATTCAAGACCAAACTGTACAGAGAGTGAGAATGAACCATGCCTGACTGACACACAAACAGACGGACGGACGGACAGACAGACGGACAGACAGACAGGAACTGAGGATTAAGAACACCAACAGACATTCCCCTAGCAATGCCAAGTGCCTTTCATGTTAATTGGATTTTTTTTTCTCCCTTCGGTGCTAGAAATTTGGAAGCCAGCAGCCCTGGCATCAGCTGTTTTCCTATAGAACCTTTGATATTGTATCATGTATTTCTGACCCCATGTAAAAACTTAGTAATGAGAGCAATAAGCACATGACTATTTCCTACTGGCCTTGCCTTCTGGTTCCCTAGAAAAGTGGTTTGATGTAGCAAAACTTAAATGGCCAGAAAACCGATTTGGGGTTTGGATCCAAGAGATTTTTATGGGTATTTTTATCTTTCCAAAGGGCATGGAATGAGCTCTGCCAAGGACTAGTTTTCATTCCCTCCTCAGAGCAGAACCAAGATTGGCTTTTACTTCTGGTTGATTTTTTTTTAAATTAAGTTTCCTGCCATCCTTACTGATGCCTCATTGTGGTGTGGAGGTGATCCCTAAGCTTTTGAAGCCTGTTTGTGAAGAGCTAGCCAAGCTAGAAAAGCTTTGAGTACTAACCTGCATGGTAGTGTGGGGGCTGAAGACAAGCCTGGTGAAGGCCAGGGCTCATCACCAGAGGATCTGCCACCAGGGGATGGAATATTTGGGGGGGGGGGGGATGCACAGCAACTCATAAAGACTGTCTACTAAAATTGTGAGAGGGGTTGGGAACTGTGTTGTTGGAGGACCCACATGGATGAAAATAAATGTGGGGATCGAAGTATATTTGGGGCCAAGGGGGACTGTTAACTACGGAATGTCATCCGTGGTTGAATTAACCTCATTTTCTATAAACCTGCTCTTCCCTCTTGGGGAAAGCAGTGGCCAAGGGCTTAGCAAAAAGCACCAAGAGCCTTCTTCAATGGCAGGAATAGAGCCTCCAATTTCTTACCAAAATAAACCAGCAAAAAAAAAATAAGTCGGGGGGAAGAGTTTTGTAAATGTTTCATTAGGTTCATATTTTTCTATCGTTTTGACCATAAAGCCAATATTTGCATCAAAAACTTTGGAGTCAAAAAATCCACCTTTTCCCAGTTTTTGTAATGATGAATGAATGCTCAGGACATGAGTGGGATGGATGGCTGCATGGGTTTGTGCTGATGATGGAAGGGGGAAGAGGGAAGTGGGAGGGAAAGAGGCTGGTCCAGAGGTTCCCTAGGTGGGGGGCATCTGGGTCAATCAGTTGCCAAATGAAGAAAAAAGGAAAAAGAAAACAAACTTTTCCCAGGGTTGAATACTGTATGTAAGGTCCCATTTCATATGAATCATATTTTCTGACCATTTTGATTTATAGGGGGTTTTATGAGCCTTTGTATAAATGTGTATGATAACATGGCATCCCCACTTTTACTTGTGAATAAAAGATACATCTATTGTTAATGTTTCTTTTTAATGATTTTTTTTCTTTCAAAAATGGTAACAAAAACTCACTTTCATATAGGTGTTTCTTTTACAAACAAGAAACATTTGTTTCATGTGTTCGGTGTGTAGGGAATTGAGAATACAAGGATAAAAATGAAATGGTTCCTGCCCCCAATGGCTCCTCCACCTCCCAGCTAACTCCCATTGTGTTCCCAGTCTGTCCCTGCTTCCTGGAACTCTCTTCCTCCTCATCTCTGCCTCCTAGCTTCCCTGACTTCCTTCAATCCCACTTACTGCAGTTGTGCCTACCTTGCCCTCCCACTTCCCTGAGACTACTTTCATTAACACAATATAGATTCCTTACATGCATAGTTATTTGCATATTGCACAATATGTCTGAGGGCAATGACTATGTTTTTGTATTTCTTCCTACAGCATCTTCACCCCTGAGGGTTTACATTCTAAGAGGAAGCAATGAAGGGGAAGCAATGATTACTAGGGGGAGGAGGGAAGGAGAGATAGAGGAATGGGGGTGGGAGAGAGAGAGAGAGAGAGAGAGAGAGAGAGAGAGAGAGAGAGAGAGAGAGAGAGAGAGAGATCTGGTTCTGAGAGGTAACTCAAACCTGTCTCAGCCCTCAAGGAATTTGCATTGTGGTAGGTGGGAGGGGAGAAACCACTCCAGGATGCATGTATCTTTTATGTGCTCTCTTGTATGGTGTAGAATGTAACCACTCCCTAGGAGTTCAGAGGAGGGAATATTAGCTTCCAGTTCTATGGCACTTCAAGGTTTACAGAACACTTTCCTCAAAACACCTTTGTTTTGGTTAAGACACACTTTCTTAAAACACACATGCTATTATCCTTTTTAATATATGTGGAAACTGAGGGTCAGAAATGTTCGATGACATCCAAGCTCAAAAGGCTTAAATATTAAAACTAAATATAAAAATATTAGAGCTGGAATTTGAGCTTGGTTTCCTAGCATCCCTTTGCCTAAGTTTCTTCATCTATAAAATGAGAGATTTGGACTGGGTGGCCTCGTAGGACCCTTCTAGCTCAATATTTCTGATCCAATCAATACATCCAGATCTCTTTCCACTGTCCAGGTCTTAAATCACAAAAATGTAAACATGGAAGGACAGCCATAGGGTCCTTGAAATCTGAAAGAGGACATATTAAATGAAGTAACATCAACTTCATCTTCTGTCACAACCATTTGGGATCTCAGTTTCCTCATCAGTGAAATGAGGAGGTTGGACCAGATGACTTCTAATATCTTTTTCAATTTTAGCTGATCCTGAGATATGGAATTTGAGCCCTTAGCAGGGTCCTGTGATGGGGACCTTCCAGGTTTCTCTTCAGTACACTTCGTGTGTGTGTGTGTGTGGGGGGGGTAGGGGTGGGGTGGGGTGGGTGGGTGGGTTCAGAAAGCTCTGGCCAAATGCAGATTCTAAGAACAAAGACCAATTTATCTCTCTGGAGCCTAATGATTAATTACCCTGTGAGATAAAGCTCTGAGGGTGATCCACATTTTACAGAGAAGGAAACTGGCAATTGACTTAGCCAGAATCTGAAGTAGGATTCAAATTCACATCTTTCTGCCAGAGCTGAGAAAGACTGGAGTGTTGCAGTGAAATTACATCATTGCTTTGATTTTGTGGTCAAACACTCAGCCTATATTGGGAGGTCTGGCTTGGCTCCTTTAAATCTCCACTGCCTCTTTGTCACTGGATGAAGTCCAGAACTAACCATTTTGCCACACTGCTTCTTTCTAGCATGTCATAGGCTTTCACAGGAGGTGGAGGTGGAAGAGACCTGGGTCCTGCCCTGGAGAGTTCATAGACAGAAGGGAAAGGGTAGGAAGGGAGATATCAAAAGAATGGATTTGAACTATAAATTGGGGAGCTCAGTCTGAGGACATAGAAGTAGATAGGAGTCTTGCTGTGAGGATGGAAGGTGGAGAAAGATCATATCCAGGAGTCAGGACATACCACCTGGGGAACATGACATTTGGGTTGGATTTTTAAAAATGGATGAGAATTCAACAGGCAAAGATTAGGAATGATTTTCCATGTGAAAAGGCATTTCACAAAGGCATTGAAAGGTGCAGAGACCCAGTTTGGCTGAAGCCTAAACTATAGAGAGGAGGAGCATGGGTAAATTGTCACAAGTAGGGTGGAGCCCAGTTTGGGGAAGGTCTGAAAGTGGAGCTAAAGGTCTGAACTTACCTCCAGAGAAAAATAGACACAGAAAACTTTTGAGGAGGGGTGTTCCATTTGTCAGAAAAATTAGTGAGTTAAAATGTTTGTTGATGGTTGCTAAATTCACAATGAAAGAAAAAAAATTTTAAGTGAGAGAGGGCAGAATCATTGGTGAAAATGGTTGCAGACAGGAGCCTGGTTGAGATGTCCCAGAAGGAGGTTTGAGGAGAAAATTAATGAGCTCTTTCCTCACCTGTGAACTACACAGGTTGTATCAGATGACCTGTCGAGATTCTCTTCAGCTTTAAATCTATGATCTAGACCAACAGTTCTCAAACTTTTTGGTCTTACACTCTTAAAAATTATTTTTTATGTCCTTAAAATTTATTGAGGACAGGAGCAGCTAGGTGGCATAGTAAATAGAGCACTAGTCCTGGAGTCAAGAGGACCTGAGTTCAAATACAGCCTCTGACACTTAACACTTACTAGACATGTGACCTTGGGCAAGTCACTTAACCCCAATTGCCCTGCCTTCCCCCCTTCAAAAAAAAGAGCAAAAAAATTATTGAGGCCCTCAAAGAGCTTTTATTTATATGAGTTATATTTATTGTAATAGAATTAAAAACTGACAAAATAAAGACAAAATTCATTTTAATTTTAATTCATTTTAAAATAGTGACGACAAAGCCATTACATGTAAACATAACTATATGAAAAATAGCTATATTTTCAAAACAAAAAATTTAGTAAGAAGAGGGGCATTGTTTTACATATTTTTATGAATCCCTTTAAATTCTAGTTTAATGCTAGATTCTCCTATTTGCTTCTGCATTCAGTCTCTTGTGATCTGCTCTTTTGATTGAAGTATTTGAGGAAAAGCCAACCTCACAAAGATAGGCAGTTGTAAAAGGGAGGACTGTTGTAGTGGGCAAATCATGTCTTGGTATTATTATGAAAATAGTTCAGAACTCTTGGGCTCCCAGGGATCTGTGGACCATATTTCCATCTAGATGCTCTCTGTGTAGTTAGAGATAAGGGTCTGGGACAGCGTTTAGGAACCAAAGTCAAGTTCATCAGCCTGTAGAATAAAGATTCCATCCTTTATCTTTTTTTAGGAAATGAGGGAGATCTCCAGACGTGGGGCACTTTTAAATTCTCTGATTCTGATTTTTCAGAGATCACAGACATCTACCCACTCAAAAATTACACAGAATCATAAAATCCTATTAGAGATCACTTGGCCCAGTGGTCCCTTTTTACATATTAGGAAACCAAGGTACAAAGATATTAGGTACAAGCTTACACAGATAACTAATTCTTGTATTACATATATTAGGTCCAAGGTTACACAGATAACTAGTTCTTGTAAGTACCTCACTGAAAATGCCTAAAGGCTGGCTTATCAGTCCCTCATTTATCTTGGTATTGTAGGAGTTACAGTGTATGTGGAGGAATTGGAAGGGAGGAATGAGGAGGCTCAGTTGTCCAGTGAAGTAGATTCAGTGAGAAGGATGAAAAGGCAGGGTGATGGAATGGATAGGACACTTAGAAACCTAAATTCAAA